>JAJEJO010000126.1:821476-905782 GCA_020662805.1 Glaucomys volans | reverse complement strand
TGTGATTGAGGCTGAGTGTGGTCAGAGAGAAAAGAAAAGCACAAGAGAGAAAATTATTTTAGAAGCCAAAGAAGGAAGTTTTAAGGAGAATAGGGTGTTAATACTCCAGGAAGGCAAGGACATGATGTGGCCACAGCATAGGGTTAAGCCCCAGCACCCCTTCCCCTGTCCAAAATGTACCCAGTGACCTGCATACCACCCAGACAGGGAGTCAAGGAGTGAGACATGGGCTTGTGGAGACGAGGGTGTGCACAGGGAGATGGACAGAGAGTCTGGATGAGAGGGAGACACTTTATGTATGGGGTAAAGGAGGTCAATTCTACACGGGATGCCTCACAGAATGTAAAATGTTCTGAATTGCCTCAAAAAAGATGCAAAGCAAAACCAAACAGACAGAAAGCCAACAAATAGCACAACAAAAGAAAAAGTAAAATAAGACCGACTGAAGCCAAACAAAGCCTCTCCAAGTCAGAGCGACACATGACCCAGTTTTGCAGCAGTGAGACCCAGAGCTCCATCGGGGAAGTAGGCTGCTGCAGTGAGTCAACGGGCCCAGAAACCAAAACACCAGGCTGCCCGGGTCCCCCTGGGTACGAGAGTTCCTGGAGAATCTATTCATGGCTTCCAATTTCCCCTCATCAGGCTGCACATTTGCCTAAGAGCAATTCTGTGCTAAACATAACTCAGCCCAGAAAAATGGCCCTCTGTGCTTTCTTTCCATTGCTGAATTCCAGCCTGGCTTAAGTAACACCACGCGACATACACAAAGAGAGATGAGAGCTTGTAATTGCATCGGGGGTGGTGGGGGAGCCACCCCACCCCCACCTCACCGACTCCTAACTACACTTGAGGGAAGAGGAAGGAGGGGCATGTAATTTGTTCATTTCTTACATTTTATGGAACACTTCACTTTGCTTTCAGCATAATTATTGTTGTACTTTTTGCTGTTTCCCATTTGCTGTGTTAAAAAAAAAAAAAACCTTCACTCCCCTCTGCACACTTTTCTTAATGCATTAAAATTAATAACTCGTAACAGTGACCTAATTTGCTTTGAGTACTGTAACTCGGGGTTTTTTTGTTTTGGGTTTTTTTTTCCCCCCCCTCTCTCTCCCTCCCAGATCTGCAAAACCCTTGACATGTTACTGTGGCAACAGAAGCAACTTAGTAAGTTCATGAATGAACCTCATTGTGCTCTCCAAAGCCCTCTTTCCACCGTTCTTTGCAACGTTTGCCTTGCCCTGCTTGTGGAGCCCTGTGTTCGGTGCACTGGAATGGGGCTGCTCCAGGAGGGTCCAAGTCCTCGCTCCATGCCCTCACCTCCCTGCCCTACTGCAGAGTTTGCTGTTGATCCCTCCTCACTTTTCCATAGCCCTCGAGGCTCTGTGGCAGGTGTGTTCCCTTCCTTCCTCAAGGCTTCCCTAAACTTAAAACCTTTTTTTTATTATACATCTGTTTTCTTGGCTTAAATCTTCCACCCTTCCCTGCCATGAATCTTGGACCCTGAGCTAAGGAAGCCCACTATGGAAGAATGTGGGCCACTGGATTCTCTTCATCCCCAGACCACCACCTTGGTCCAGGCTACTGTCTTCTTCACAATGGCTTCCCTGCCTTCCACCCTGCCTCCCCAACCCATTCCATGCCCTCTACAGTCACAGGGGTCTTAACCACAATATGCATCTGCTCATGCCACTTCCTTACATCATTGTCCTCAGCACCCCTCCTTGCTCTCAGGATTGTGTCCCAAATTCTTTTCACGGTTTAGCAGGCTCTGAAGATCCACAGGTTGGGCAGCACCCTCACCTCGTTGCCCACCAGCCTCCTCTGCACCTGCTCTTTCCTAGCCATCCTGACAGCCTGGACTCGCCTGACAGTAGTTTCTCTCCAGACTAGGCACATTTTTTTTCTCTGCCTGAATCTCCCCACCCACCCCCACTCTTATACAAGGTGAGTGTAGGCAGCTCTCAGACAGCTTTGGGGGATTGAGCACCCTATCTTTGAGCTCCCAATGCCCTCTGTGCTTGTCCCAGCATAGAGCTTAGGTTCCCATTTGTCTGCCTACTCATGTCTGCTTCTCCAGCTCATTGACCAGCTCCTCAGGGGCAAGGCCTGTTTCATGGGCATTACTGTATCTTCAGGACCCAGCACAGACTACAGACACAGGACATGTGCTGAAAGCAAGACTGACTGACTGAATGCGTGAGTGAATAGACTGGAATCTAGAACTGACTTTCTTCCTTTCTCCATTGTCCCTTCCTCTCTCTCTCTCCTTTCTTTCTTCTTTCATCTATTCCTAGGCTGGGGATATAGCTCAGTTGGTAGAGAGCTTGCCTCCCATGCTACAAGACTCTAGGTTCAATCCCTAGGATCACAAAAAAAAAAAAAATGCAAGAGTACATCTCTTCTTTCCTCCCTTCCTCTTTTCCTTTCTCACACTTCCCTCCCTCCCTGTCTATCACTTCACAAACATTCACTGTTGATTATGTGAAACAGAAAAGGGATACAAAGAAGGACTTCCTTGTCCTCCAGGAACATACAGTTTTGTGGGATTCTGACTTTGGGAAATCTAAAGAATGTTTCTTCTGAACACTGCCCTAAGTCAATCTTCTGGGATTGCCATCATAAAAAATGAAGCTGTTCTATGTCCAACTTCAGAGTTCAAGCACCAAGTATGAGAATGCAGATTCTAAGGAGTAGTATTGTCTAAATAATTCAAAGGTAGAATAGAGGCAGTCAGATACTTGTACCCATCCCCACTTACAACATCGCAGGAAAGATGGCCACTTGTTTCCAGATGGCAACAATGAGGCAGGGACAGTAGATCCAGTCCCCTTCTAGCAAAGGGAAAACAAGGTGACCAGCGATGCAGAGAACCAAGGCACATTGTCACCCCAGGTGCACCATGAGAGAGGCGCAGCATCCTCACCTGGATGGGAGAGGACAGCGGAGGTGCCGCTGTACCAAGGAGAGGATAAGGATCTTATTTCCACAGCTACCTGGAGAAGGAAATTCATCATCACCCTCAGTAGACAACAAGAAAAGACGAAAATGAATAAGAATGTATCAAGGAGCCTCGGTATTGATTTTAAAATCCTGGCTGACACGAAAATGATTTGAGTCCATTTCCATTTTGCGGCTGAAGCCTGGTGTATTCTCTGCCTCTGCCTGACCTCCCAGAGCAGAGTTCATCAAGAATTCCCTCCACTGATGCTCTCGTCCTGGTTTCCAAACAGCATCTCCCCTGTTTGTCTCCAACAAGCAAGGACATGCATGTGAGGGGTGTAGTGTGGCTTCCCGGGTCTCATCTGGGAAGCAGTCAAGCAGTCCAATTGTGGGGGGGGCCCTATTTCAAGGCTGATTGAGAACGATGCATTTTAAAGCCTCGCTTAGCCGCATGCCAGTACGACCGTCAACATTCCTGTCCTTATAGAGGTTTCCTACCCAGGCAGAAAAGGCAAGACTCAGTGCATTCAACCTCACAAGCGTCAGGCTCATGCCTTGGGCAAGTCCCTGCTACAGCCACCCCCGGCAGGCTATTCCCACCAGGAATTGTGCATCTGCTCTGTGTTGCTTCCCCGTGCATGGCCAGAATCCTAAGTGAGGGCAAAAGGCCTACGTATTTAATTTGCTTGTAAGTGAACAGCTTCTATGTGTTAGAACAAAATAAACTCAAACTACGAATGTGTAATTGCTTGAGATTTCACCTCCTGGCCACACTTCTCTTCCTATGGAGTTATTAAAACCCACACAATATGGTCTAATAATTTATTAATAGTCAACATAAACAGATAACAGCTCGCAAAGCCATAATAGCCATTGCATGTTAAATAATGAGGGATTATTGAAAAGGCGCTTTGCTGAGAGAAGGTGTGGCAGTGAGAGCTGGGAATCGCTGCTGTGATGGTAAATGAGCTCAAGGACAGGAGGCCTTCTGCGTTGTTCGTTGTTCACGTTGTTCACGTGGCTCCCCTGTGTCACTACTGCCCCGTTTGCATTTGAAAGGGATGGGTAGCCAGTGTCTGATGAAGAGGAAAGGACTTCCAAATTAAAGGAAATGGAACAAAGTATTTCTTCTTCACAGGACAGAATGAAAATACAGGCAATTCAACTTCTCTGAAATGGGCTCAGTAATCATGCCTCTTCTGTCTCATTGTCAAAGTCCCCATTGTCAAACTTTCACATGGCTTTCCTTTATCATGGTTCCTTGGAAAATGACCAAGTGAGCCCAAACTCATTGTAGCCCGGTTGGAACTTTATGGTCCCTTCTGTCATCCCAGCCCAATTTGCAAACCATTTCGTCTCCAAGTCATCACATCGTCTGACCTGGGGATCTCCTTTGCACTCTTTTGAGTTTTTTATAAAATCTCAAATTCAGTAACAGATACCTGGCGACCAGGATGAGGGGAAGAAGGAAAATTGTCTCTATTTGTAGATGATCCTACATGTAAAAAAACTCAAGCCTGGGTTCTTTACCAAAAGAGTAAAAAATACTAGAACTAATAAATGAGTTCAGCTAGGTCACAAGACACAAGATCAATATGCAATAATTAATTTCATTTCTGTATACAGGCAATCCAAAAATGAAATTAAGAAGAAAATTCTATTCATAATAACTCAAAAAATAAAATACTAGAAATCGAACAAAGAAGTGAAACATTTATATACTTCTTACTAAAAAAAAAATCATTGTTGAGAGAAATTAAAGATCTAAACTGGAGAGACATTTTCCTAATGGTTAGGAAAATTTAAAATTTTAAGATGGCAATTCTTCCCAAATCAGCTTTTTATTCAACACAAGTCCTTTCAAAATTTCACCAAGCTTTATTTTTCCCCCAGAAATTGACAATCCAACCCAAGATTTATATTTATAGGAAAAAAATGAAAAAAAAAAAACAAAATTGGAAGATTTTTATTTCCTGTTTGTAAATCATGTTATAAAGCTATAGTAATCCTCATGGTGTGGCATAACAATGACAGACACACAGGTCAAGAGAGCAAAGTGAAGTTCAGAAATAAATTCTTAGACTTATGATCAACTAGCCTTTTAAAAGAAGGCACCAAGGCAATTCAAGGGGAGAACAGTTTTCTCAGCAAGGACTACTGTTGCTCTGGAAACCAAGTACTCACATAGAAAACATGAATCTAGACCCTGGTCTCAGACAACACACACAAATTAACCAAAGAACTGATCTTGATATAAATGGAAGAGCTACAAAAATAAAACATTTGGATGAAAACATAATAGAAAGCCATTGTGACCTTAGGTATTTCAATACACACTAAAAGTACAAATCATAGAAAAATGTTAAGAATTTGGACTTCATCAAAATTAAAACCTTATGCACATTCTTGAAAAGACACTATTAAGAAAATGAAAAGAGAAACCACACACTGGGAGATCATTTTGTAAATTATACACTTGATGAATCACTTGCATTCAGAGTGTGTAAAGAACTCTTAAAGCTCAATAATATGAAAGCTAATAACATAATGCAAAAATAGACAAAGTCAAGAGAATGAGAAGATAACTCACAGACTGAGAGAAAATATTTGCAAAAGTTATATCTGATAAAGAACTGTTCCTAAAATATAAAGAATTCTGAATACTCAACAATAAGAACACAAGTAACCCCATTAAAAAATGGGCCAAATATCTTAATAGATACCTCACTAAAGAAGATTGATAGATGGCAGATAGACAATGAAAAGATGCTCAGCATCATGTGTCAAGAAAAAATTCATATTCAACAAAGAGATATCACTGCACATCTATTAAAATGGCCAAAGTCTAACACTGACGATGGTAAATGCTAACAAGGATACAGAGCAACAGGAATTCTCATTCATTACTGTCAGATGTACAATGGTCCCGTCACTTGGAAGGAAGCGGGGTAGTTTCTGACAAAATGGAACATATTCTCACTGTAAGACGCAGTAATTAACTCCCTTGGTGCTTACCCAAATGCAAAACCTACACATGAATGTTCATAGCAATTTTGTTCATAATTGCCAACACTTGGAAACAACTTAGATGTCCTCCAGTAGACGGATGGATAAATAAACCATGATACACCTAGACAATAGAATATCATTCAGTGCCAAAAGAAGTGAGCAATCAAACTATGAAAACGACATGAAGAAAATTTAAACATACGGTAGTGAGTGACAGAAGTCAATCTGAAAAGACTGCATGTTATATGATTCCAACTCTATGAAATTCTAGAAAAGGCAAAACTATGGAGACAGTAAGAAAAAAATTAGTGGTTGTAGGGGTTAGTGGAGAGGGAAGAATGAATAGATAGAGTACTGTAGATTTTTAGGGTGGTGAAGCTACCATAGTAGTACTGTAATGGTGGGAACCTGTCATAATGTTTTTCCAAATTCAGAAAATGTACAGCAGCAAGGGTGAACCCAATGTGATGATGATTGTCAATGCACATAACAAACATACTGTTTTGGAGGTGATATTGTTAGAGGAGGAGGCTGTGTCTGAATGGGAGTAGAACATTAATGGCAACTTTGTATTTTCTGTTCAATTTTGGTGCGAATCTAAAGCTGCTCTAAAAAATAAAATCTACTTTAAAATGGACACAAGTCTCAAAGAGACATTTCACCAAAAAAGATATGCCAAAAGCTAATAAGCACAGGAAAAAATGCTCAACGTCATTAGTTCTTAGGGAAATCAAATAAAAACCACAATGTGTTACTGCTTCATATCCACTAAAATGGCTGTAATCAAAAAGACTAGGTGCCCCTCAACAGATGAATGGATGAAGAAAATGTGATACACACACACACACACACACACACACACACACACACAAACAATGGAATACTACTCAGCCATAAACAAGGATGAAATTATGGCATTTGCCAGTCAATGAATAGAACTAGAGGCTATCATACTAAGTGAAATAAGCCAATCCCCCAAAACCAAAGGCTGAATGTTCTGATAGGCGGGTGCTAACACACAATAAGGGGGTGGGGATAATAGAAGTTCATTGGATTAGACAAAGGGTAATGAAGGGAGGGGAGTGGGGATGGGACTAGGAAAGACAGTAGAATGAATTGGACATAACTCCCACGTGCATATATGAATACATGACCAATGTAACTCCACATCATGTATAAAAACAGGAAGTTATACTCTAGGTATGTGTAGTATGTCAAAATACACTCTATTGTCACATATATCTAAAAAGAACAAATAAAAAATGCAAAAAAAAGACATACTGGTGAGGATGTGAAGTAACTGGAACCCTCATTCATCTACTGCTGGTGGGAAGGTAAAATGCTGCAGCCACTTTGGAAAACTGTTGGGCAGTTTCTTAAAATACTAAACGTAGCTGGGCACATAGTGCACACCTGTAATCCCAGTGACTGGAGGCTGAGCAAGGAGAATCCCAAGCTCAAGGCCAGCCAGGGCAACTCAGTGAAATCCTGTCTCAAAACAAAAAAAACTAAAAGGACTGGGGGTGTAGCTCAGTGGTAAAATGTCCCTGGGTTCAATCCTCAGTCTGCCCCCCCAAAAAAAGTTTTACATAAATTTACCGTATGAATGAGCGATTTTACTCCCATATATCTACTCAAGAGATGAAAGCATATGTCCACACAGAGACACATACATAATTGTCACATTTGCATTATCTATAACAGCCATAAATGGAAAAAAATCTGAATGCTTATCAGCTTGTGAAAGGATAAGCAAAATGTGGTATATCTGTACAGCAGAGTAATTCTGCACTCACAACACACCACTGCTCTACAACATGGATATGCCTCAAAAACATGCTAAGTGGAAGAAATCGGATGAAAAAGACTAAGTTTGGTATAGCTTGATTGATAGGAAATGTCCAAAAAAGACCAGTCCTCGGTGATGGAAAGTAGGATCCTCATTGCCCGCAGCCGGGGTGGGATGGAGACTGTGTATGCAAATTGGAATGAAGGTACTCTCCGGGGAGATGGGACTGTTCTAAAACTGCATCGTAGTGTTAGTCTCACAACTATTCGAATTTACTAAGATTCATTCAATTGTAAACTTAAAACAGTGCATTTTTATGGTACATAAATTAAACCTCAATAAAGCTGTTAAAAAATAGCAGATGTTTATTAAGGATGTTAGGAGGCTACATGAACAGGGAGGGCACACATTAAGGACACTGCTTATCATTAATTTAACATAATCCCATTACTGGTGAATGAGTCTTTCAGGAATACCTCCTGCTGTTCCTAGAAATTTGCTGTATTTATCCAGGACATAGCCTCACACTTATATCAATCAGAGACGATTGAAGCCACAGGTCCAATCCAAGCATCATCTCACTGGCAGAATGAAACAGGATAACCTCCAGCTTAGCCAGAAAGAGGATATGACCTGTCAGCTAGGACTAAAACAACCATCGTCTTTCCACTACCTTCCATTTATCTCAGTGTGGGTTAAAAGACCTGAACAATATAGTTATCACTTACCACTTGACTGGCCTCTCCTTGGTACCAGGGCTTGGGCAGGGATAACAACTTACTTTTGTAGAGCACTCACATAGTGCTTTAATGTAACACTAGCTCGTCTATACTCATAGTGACTCCATCATTCCAAGTGGCAGATACTGGCTGACAGGCTTAGTAGCAGTCCCAGTTCCGGTCAAGGAGGTGTGAGCATAAATTTGCTGGGAGGGGAGGGGAACTTTGAGGAAAGCATTTGCTTTTCGGATACAAAGAGGCAGATATTCTGTCTCTTCCTCTTCCCGCTCCTCTATGCCTGGAACCAGGATGTGCTTTGAAAGAACAGCGGTCCCACTGGTGTGGTGAGGGAAGGGTCAGGTAGGAAAGGCCACAGGGGTCCCAGAGAGTCACCAAGATGCTAGTCCTGATGCAGTTAATGCTGGGGAATCCACTCTAATAGCATCGCCCTGGAAGTTGAGCTAAGTGAGACAAATGCATTCCTTCTTGTTGAAACCATTGTGGCTGGTTTTTCTGGATGTTGTTGCCAAACCTACACTTACCTGACAAGGCAGAAATCATCAGTCACACTTCACAGATGCAGAAGCTAAGTCTTGGAAAAACTATACAACCCATCCAAGGTCAAACTGCCAGCAAGAAGAGCAGGTTTCTGAATCTAATAATAGTAGCAAAAAAAGGAAAACAGAAACCACTTCTTGAGCACTGAGTGGACCTCTGATCCCACTAGGCACTTGACTTCTATATGTTCTCAAATTCTTGCAACCCTGTAGGTAAAGTCTTGCTATCCCTATTTTATGGATGAGCATACTAAGGCTAGAAAGGTCAAGTAAATGGTTCGAGATCACATGGATAGTAAGTAGTGGAGAAAGACACATTAATACATGACTTGTCTGCTATGAGGGAAGTTTAAAGGGAAAAAACATGCTTCCTAGGATTAAGTGACCAGCTATCTGTCTCCACTGATTACAGCCCTTACTAGGAAATGGAACTTGATGATCATTAGTAGGATTTGGGATAGCTAATCAATGTTTGTGGGTGTGTGTTGTGATTGTTATACTTCAAATTGCAACAGGAAGGAAATTTCTGAATGCAATAGTGTTTTCACTGCTTATAACAGTTTTGCATCTCCAAGTCTACATCTTCCAGGAAGCCCACACTGACTGCAGTAGGTAGGGGAATTTAGGAGAGCTCCCTACTGAAGATGAGAGAGTCTGCCTTTTTCTAGAGAAGGAGTTTAAATATTAAAACACCACTTTCCGGTAGCATCAGGTCTAATGACAACAGTCAGAACCATAACAAGCGAGAGGAGAAAGATGCCTCCAGTATAGACCAACAGACTTGGCTGTGGGCAAAGGCCTCAATGAAAGAGCACACACAAGTAGAGCCAGTGGTGGCTGCTACTGCTAATCTACAGACAGGACTGGCAGTGTGTGCACATTTGATCTGTCATAGGGGTCTGTGACTGCTGGATTGGAGTTAGAGCAAGGTGGTAAAAAGCTGCGCAGAGGGATTTGGAGATGTTAATTGCAAACTGCTGTCGTTTCACATCTCCCCCTTCTGAGATGGGCAGCAACATCATTCATCTCCATTGGACCCAAATGAGTTGTTCAACCTTTAAGAGCTTAATTGGTTTTTCTTTCTGCCCCCCTCCCCAACAATGACTGAATAATTGATTCACTTAAACGAGGGGCATCCAGAACTGATGGAGGAGCCTTTGCAAGGGATCATGGATTTCTGAGCCAGGGAAAAAACAGGCTTCAGTGTCTCTCTGCAAGGGCTCTGGATGGCGCCACTCAGGGGTCACCTTATTTTCCTAGGTTCCAATGCTAAGAGCCTCTCCTGACAACCCCAGCTACTGCCTCCTCTGGCCAGCCCCAAGAATCTCTCCCATTTGTGAGACAAGAGACAAAAAAGAGAGTTGGACTTGAAGGGTTCTCCTGGTACCTTTATAAGAAATGTGTCCCTCCCTCCTCCCATTCTCTACTCTTTAGCCCCAAACTTGTCCTTGCTCCTCCCAGATGGTACTATTTCTGTATGAATGATTGAATCAGCATTTCTATCTTATGAGAAACTGAGGTTTCAGCAAATCTTAGCAGGAGAGCAATGAATCTTATCATCCTGTACCCCTCAGAGGCAAGTCTCCTTCCCCAGAGTCACTCTTGGTGACGTGCGAGAGCCAAAGTGTCACACAAGGGCCTGGGGGAAATAATTAGGAGAAACGGAGTAAAAAGAAAAATCTGATTAGGCTCCAGGGAGCTTCCCCTCCTCCACCTTCCCTTGCCAACCTCCATCCTATTCAAACCTTAAACTTTACCCAGTCCACCTCTGGTGTGAAAATGGACTCTCTTAGCTTATTGAGCAGATGCTCCAGGATAAGATGCAGTATGCACCACACACAGATCTGAATACCCCAGTCAGCCTTTCTTAGAGGAGTGAGGAACGTGAGACGGACTAGTGTTTTCCCATCAAAAGCATTGTGATTCATTTAACATTGAGGTCTATACTGTTTAAATCCTTTTTCCTAGATCAGAAAAACAATAGTTGTTTCTTGTTCTTTTTATTTCAGCAGGGTTCCAGATAATAAAAAGATTTATAATTAAGCTACTAGATTTACTTTTGCTATGCCGTCCTAGATTATGAAAAAGTATAATTATATGCAATTAAAAAATGAACAGTATTTCTTACCCGAGTGAAGCTTTAAAAGTCATTATGAATCCATTAGCTCAGCAGACCTTACAAATGGCCTTCACTACTCCGGACTTCATTTAAATTTACAACAGAGAGAAGGAACTTTTCCCCATTTCTACAGTGTGTGTGTGTGTGTGTGTGTGTGTGTGTGTGTGTGTTTTCACTCTCCTTCCTCTGCCATGCCAGAAAGTGACCAGACATTCATTTTAAATTCTAAGACCATGTTCTTGGTATTGAACTTGCCAAATTCTTTCTAACCACGTATCTCATCCTGCTTCACTTTAGGAGCTTGCAGCCTGGAAAACTGAGGGATGACCTCAGAATCCTCCTAACTAGGCTTTGTCCCTTCTAACTTCTTTGCTTCTATAGGTAGTAATTTGTCTCTTCAGTGTCAACAGGACTAGAAGAGGCCATGGCTGTCATGAAGCTATTTGGATACTATGCTCTGGTTCCCTCATCTCCTTCAGATATATCAGCTTGAGTTGTCCCAGTGAATTCACTTATGACTGGGTTAATTTTGATTGGCTTTGGCTCTCGTGAGTGGCCTCACTTATCCAGATAATTACCTGACTTGATGGAAGCTTCATCTGTTGACCCCAAGGACAGTGCATACAGGGGAATTGATCTAGATTATTTAGACATTATTCATGATTCTATTTCAATTGAACCTTTGTTTATGGGCAAGAAGTTGTAATTATTGAAAATTTCATCTGCATGAAAATGATGGGTCATACACATTCCACTTTCTCTTGTGCCTGCTCTTTTATTCTTTTTCTTATCCTCTTTCTCTTTTTCCTTGGTGTTAGAATCATCCTCAGTATCCTTTTGTGCAGTGGTGCAGGAGTTATAGTCAAACAAGCAAGCGAACAACCCCCACATCATCTTTCATTTTGCAGGCCAACATCGCCTCTTGATCTCTTCAGTTTCACTGTGTTTCCCTGATGACATTAGAGCCTTCAGGAGTGGCTTCAAGCTTGGCCAATAATCAGAATCATCTGGGAGGTGATTTAAAAATATATATAGGTGAAGTCTAACCCAGACTTACAGATCTTGCATTAAGAACTTGCATTTTAAAATCACTCCCCCGGTGTTCCTTAAGCAGACAGCCTGGCATGGCACACACATGGGCACTGACGTTCTTCCTGCCTGGGTACACTCAGGTGAATGACAAAAGGCCCTATATTGGGTCATTTTCCCACTCTTTCCTACCAACCTTTCTCAAATTTTAGGTATAAGCCTAGATAAGCAGAGATTGCAGATCAAGATATCCCGACCCTTTCTGAAAAATTTTCTTCTGGCACTGGGGATTGAATTGAAAGGTGCTCTCACACTGAGCTACATCCCCAACCCTTTTTATTTTTTATTTTGACATAAGATTCCACTAAGCTGCAGAGGCTGGCCTCAAACTTGCAATCCTCCTGCCTCAACAACCCAAGTTAGCTGGGATTATAGGCATGTGTCAAGGGGAAAAAAACAGAGGATGAGAATTCAGAAGAGTTAGACTTTAACACCAGCTTTTTCATTTTCTAGTGGTATGACCTTGCAATAAATTTTCAGTTCTCCAGGCTTCAATTTTTAAGAAAGAATTGGGGAAGATGATATCTAAATACCCTTCTAGTTCAAGTACTCTAGAACTTAGCATACTCTAGTGGAGTCCTGAATGCGTTCTCCCAATGATTATTTTAACACTGTACATTTAGTGAACTTTATAACTGTGATCAAGTTATTAATCTGAGTTTTACGTTTCTCTTTAATAAAATTGAAATAATAGCATTCTCAATCATACAGATGAGTAGGGATTAAATGATAAATTCAATTTAGACCTCTAACAAGACAGCTGACACATAGTAGGTACTGAATACATTTGGCACAATGTTAGTGACGTCATTGCCATCACCATCATCGTTATCATCATCAACGAAAGTATGATCTCCAGTGTTGCAAAGGGCCCCATTCATACTGGCCACTTTATTACGCTTGCAAGGCAATGATGTGACCTCTGCAAACTGGTAACAAAAGATCCAGGCATCCTCCACCCACTCCCTGTCCCCAGGCCACGTCCATGCCCTCACCTCCTCTCCCAGCTGGAAACAGTCACTCATTACTGGAGCACCATAGAGAAGCAGCCTGCTGGGACCACAACTTGCATTCATCCTGGAAGTCATATGGTGTGTGCTGGAGAGTGTTTTGTATATTATTTTAATGAATGAAGTCCTTTAGTGCAATGAAATCTCAGAGATCTAAATGCACTTGCCTTCTCCCCTGCTCTCTCTGTAGAGAGAGACAGACACTTCCCCTGGGGACTCCCCTTAAAGCCTCGGGTTGGCAAGGGCAGCCTTCACCTTCAGGGTTGCTGCTTTCCATGCAGTCTCACAATCTTATACTTCCTTGTCTCTCATCCTTTCCCAGTATCTCAAAGCCAAATTGGAGATTCCCCCCTTCCCACACACACACATAGGGCTCTGAGGTTCTGCTCATTGACACACAGGTAGTAAGGCAGGAGCTCTGATTTGTTACATTAAAGATGCTATATTGCTGTGGATAGGAACATTATAAGATTTTATTCCAAAGTATCCCCTCCAACCCACACCCACTGCAGTTTCTCGGGACTAGACTCTCCTTCAGCACACTCACTCGCACCAATCTCTGATCAATGTCCTCATTAGGGCCAGAGGTCCAGTGGTTGCTCTGCTGGATCCTTCTCTTTGGGGCCTCAGAACTGATCCCTGGGGTTTCTGGACCTTGAGCTGCTCCCATGGTAAAACATTCATCTTCATCTATTCTCTTCTCTCACCCGCCTACTCACAGTTAAAGTCCTGTTCCAGGGAGGGATGAGGGAGATTCCATCTTTACCACGGAATGCCTCACTCTTGGAACAAATCACAGCTTTTCTCTGCTCTCCTTGGTACAATCTGATATCATTATCTCCAACATCATCCAAAGAAGGCCCCCTTTATGTACAAATAGAATTGCCCAGACGTGGCCGACTTTGCCTATGAGGAATGTACTGAGTACATTTACATCATGCCACGGAGCATGGGTGAAGGGCAAGCCAGGACAAGATTAAATCAGCAGACAAAAGATAAATGAAGAGTAATGCATTCAAATCGAATAGATTGCGGGCATAAGTGTCACCTGGAGTGGAGGGCAGGGGAAAGGGCAGGGCTGCAGGGTCACTGAGACCAGAATGACTGATGCTAGGGATCAAGGGCAGGCATTTCCTCCAAGGGAGGCATTAAAGGGCAATCTCTATAAGTGCGGAAGGATGCTCACACTTCCCGATGTCCCCTTCCTTTCAGTAACATCCCATTTGAATAAGTGAAAGCAAAATAATCAAGTGGACAATCTCAAGATTTGGGGCACACACACTATTATTTGATTCAGGCCAGGTGAGGACTTCTTGATTGAGATGTCAAACAGCAGAGCAGGAAAACATCCAGGGCTCACTATGAAGAAAGAATAATACTCAAGTTTGGCAGGAGGAAGGTGAGAGAACGGAGTGGGGGTCTTTGGTCACTGACACCTTCCAGAACTCAGCATGGGCCTCCCAGTCGCCATCATGACAAAATCTGCCTTCCTGTTTTAGCTGGCCAATCTGGGACTGGCGGGCTGTAGTCCATGCTCCGAGACTAACCCACATGGGCGTCCTGCTTCCCTGCCACCTCTGCCCAACACCTGCTTGCCTGGAGAGACAGCCACACCAGTCTCCCTTGACTCCTATTCCTTTCAGTCTGGGCTGGAGCTGAGTTGGAGAGAATTGAATTCCCTCCTCCATTGCTCCTGGGGCTGCTAATTCATAGTTGCATTAGCTTTCATTTGGATAACAGCATGGGGGATTGTCAGATATTGGCTCTGACCAAATTTAATCTACAGGCTGTGCTCTGCCCTCTTTCCACTTGCCTTTTATTCAAGACCCTAATGAAGAGGTTTATCTGATTGGTTTACCAGAGTACTATCTGGAATGAATCGCTCCAGCCCTGCGCGATTCTACCTCTCCGCTGTCCACTCCAATCAAGAGCTGGGGCCCTTGCAACTCTCTCTGTTCTGAAACAAATTAAATCTCACTGACAGACTCTATCTGCCTCGAGTTCTCCATTACGCTTCACTTTTGGTTTGCTTTGGCAATGACAAAACTGCTTTGACACGTTTGCAGATTCTTGGCCCATGTTCTCAGGGGAGTCCCCCCACCCCTAAACCCCTCTGCTGTCCAGTGTGATTTTTGTAATGACAAAACCATTGCAGTCCTCCCAGGTGTCCCAGTATCTATAGCTTCTCAGCTGCATATCAGCAACATTCAACCTCAAGAGTCGCTCTGAGGGCTTTGTCAGAAGGAAGAGGGAAAACACCTTCATTCCTGGAGAGACTGTGGAGTGTTTTCTAAGTTTCTGTACCAACCTCTTTCAAGTGGGGCACATCCACTTCTTTTCAAAGAAGCCATTCTTCCCTCCCCTTTTCTCCACAAAGTCCCTAGAAGAATGTAGCCTGGGGCCATGCAGTACCATTTTAATCTGTACTTGCAATTTAGCAAATCTTTAGAAATGTCTCCCCAGGCTGTGGGCAAACAGTTCTCAGGTTCTTGGTGCCTTCAGGGGAAGCTGCTAACCTACCTCCACCCTAATTGCCTCATTAGATTCACAACAGATGTTCCCCTCCACACAGCCTCCTATACTTAAGCCTCTGGTTTCTGTGGGACAGCTGGAACAGAGAGGGGGAAAAAATCCTAGGTAGGCCACCATCGAGATGGTGATAATACTAAGCATGTTGATGATGGTGAATTCTGTTTTCAAGCCTCTATTAGTGCTTGATGAGTTGCTTTGTTGGAATTAAAGACTGCAAGGATATTGGCTATATTCATTACTTGAGGTCCATTAAGGTTCCTTTTATTTGTAAAATTCTGTTCTTTACCTGGGTTTGTTCATTCATTCATTAAATACACATTGAGTATCCATCACTCTGTCAAGATCTTTTGGAAGAGTCCCCTGAAGTCCCGAAGGGGTGGAGCTATAGTAAAGGAGGATGGAAAGGAAACGATGCCTAGTTTTTCCTGGATACAGGTCCCCAGACACCCTACTAGCTTCCAGTGACCCCAGTTACCATACGGTCTCTGCTCTGGTCCCAGTTTCTACACATTGCCTTTGGCCAATCCAACAAATGAGCCAAAGTTAGCAGCAATGTGCTGTCCAAGTATTGGAGGAGCCACTGCTTTCTTCTCCAAATCCACGCCCTCCTCCACCATCCACCTGGCACTGTTCATGAGCCCTCCCTACAGCCTATAGAGACTGCTGCATCACTGGGGCCTTTCAGTATCCCAGACACTGAGCTGGGTATTGGGAAATTCAGATCATCTCAGCCCCTAATCAGAATGGCAGAGATTTCCAAATTGGAACCCAGCATTCCATCCAGAAGGAGCCCTCAACCTCTACGAGAACAAGAACCCAAAGGTTAGAGAACAGAACTCAAGTTGTAGCTCGTCCCCCTTGAAATGACCTTGAAGCCTCCAAATATGCAGAGTGAGTACTCACGCCCAAGACTGTGGTCTTGAGGTTTTGCAATTAGCTATTCACCCTTGTCCCTAGGAAGGGAAGATTTGGGTGATATGACAAGCCACCATACTGGGAGTTGTAAGACCCGGGGTTGTCATTGTGGTTTGACCATCACGCACTGAGTCATCTCACCCAAACCACTAATCTGTCTGGCCTCACCTTTCCTATTAATGAAGTGTTATTATACTTTATTTAGTTATTCATGATCAAAAAGGATTGATAGACTTTGTCCATAAAATCTAGACTAGACTAGGTGTTCCGTAAGGCTACTCTCCACTCTAAAATTCTATGAATTAATTGATTCATTTATTTAACACACATTGAGAACATGTTTTATGTCAGTTACTGTGATAAAAGATCATAAAATATATGCCAATATCCATAATGGGAAGGACATTACTTAGATAATAAGATTAAATGGCTACAGAAAATCAAATGATTGGATATCCTAATAATAGTGGTAATAATAATGACTGCTATTATTAATTCTGTACTTATTATGTACTAGGCAGCACATTAAATGTTCTCATGGGTTTTTGCAATTTATCCTGACAAAACCACCACGTAAGGTAAATGCCATCATATATACATTGTTTAATAAATACTGATTGTGTAATGAGGGTGTGGCAGGCTCTGTGCTAGGAACTTGGTATAGGCACTAAGACATCACATCTCTGGGTGGAGAGGGGTTAAATAGCTTCCTACCCACACAGCTAGTACACGGCAGAAAGAACTAGAGAGCTAGTCTACCAGGACTAGATTCCAAATTCCTATCTGCTAATTCTCACACCTACCAGGCTTGGTTTCATGATTTTCATGAAGGCAGCCAAAACCTGAGTCTTCGGAAATGATAGCTCACTCACTCCTGGTCTCCTCTTCTCATCCAGCTTCTCCCATTCCCCACAACGGTCTCTTTACCTCCAAAACAGTCGTTTTGTATTCTGTGTGCTTCCCTGGTTCTCATTTTCAATTGCCATAGGAGCACTGCTATTTTCTTCTTGTCTTCCATTCTTCGCTCTCTCCTTCACCTCTCCTATAACCCTGCAAAATATCTGCAAATTGGCTAAACTGAAGGACTCTACCATGGCCTGATTTTAGAGGAGTCAACTGAACCCCTTAGTATATTATAGAGCCTGGAACAAAAGTAAAGGTGAGGAATTCAAGATCAACTTCCAACGAAGTTGGAAATGGGGTAGTTTGGCAGGTTTTGAAACTGGAAGTTCCTTCCTATCATGACATCAGTTTTTTTTTTTTCTGTACTGGAGATGGAACCCAGAACCTTGGGTATGCTAGGCTAATGCTCTAACCATTTGGCTATACTCCCAGCCTTGAAATTATGTTTGATTTGACAGTGTCTCTGAAAGGAAAAGCCTGAAAAGTAGCTGAGCTGAGTTTCACAAGCAAACAGCTTCAAAATAAGAGCTCTGTGTCTGCTTCTTACATATGATGTGGGAGATGATATGGCCATCGGTGGAGAGATGGGCTTCTCTTGCTGTTACAGACTGGAATTGGGTTAAAAACAATCTCATAGTTTTTCACCTAGCTGGAGTACCTGGAGGCATTAACATCCTAATGCACAACATCATCTGAGTGAGTTCTTCAATTGGTCTGAATTGCTCTTTTGGACCAATCTGACCTCAGTACAGTCTTTGACCCCAGTCTAGATGGGAACTCTTAGAAGCTGTGTGGGTATTTGTGCTATCATGAGGCGCAATGCTGGCATGTGAAGCAAACCAACCCTCGAGTACCATTACCACAAGGCCACAAGATTCTATTTGACAAAACAGGGCAGCAGGCTCCTTGAGAGTTAACTCAGCTTTCCTAATGCAGCTTGGCTACCTGAAAACTCCAACATAGCCCATTATTTCATAAGAGGTATTTAATATGAATTGTTCATTAAAACACATATTATTGGATGTTTAACTACCGTGTAATTGATTTTTCATCCATTTCCTAGTGATTAGCCCTCAATAAATGCTTTTTGTAATCAACTTGAAGTACAATACCTATTGCCCTTGATATCTTTCTCCTTTGATTTAATAAGAACCCAATTCTATATTATTGAAATTATACTTGATAATAAAAAAATGATCAAGTTTCAAGAATAACATTAAAAGAAGAAAAACAAACTTCTTTGGTGTTGAACCTGTCCTCTTTTATGGAGAGATCTCAGTGCAACTGAAAACTCAGTGCTTGGATCCTGTTCCAACCACCAACCAAGGCCCAGGAAAGCCAAATGCTATGCTCAAAGCTAGAAAGACGGTACAGTAGTACTATAGACACCATGAGGGGACCCTGGTTCACAGTGCAAGGTCCTGAGGGATGGTATAGCTCTTCCCAAGGTTGGACAGAGCAAGAAAACCAGTGCCATCAGCAGCTTCCAAGGAACATGGTAAACAATTAAATGTGACCATGCATTTGCAAGACCCACAGGACTCAGTTTCCTTCTTCAGAGATTTGCACAGTGCTCCTTCACCTTTTCCTCCAAGGCTTCCTAAAATCCCCACCTCTTCAGAAGTCTGCATTGACAGGAAGGGAGTAAAAGGTGACTGTGCCCATGCATAGGGTCAGCAAGGTGGTCCATGGTTTGTTCAACTCCAGGGAGGCAGACAGCAAGAGAGGAAGAGCAATACAGAAGCCAGGCAGATGTGAGGACATGCCTCTAGCTGGTCCTCTAATCATTGAAGTGTTCACACCACCCCCAACTCTCACTGCCTCCAAAACACACTCATGCATACGTGCCTATCACAAACCCCACAGGGCTGAGGGAAGAATACATGAAAAAATATATGTAAATCTTTCAGGAAAGATCACAGCACACGGTTAGTGTTGCAAATGTTAGCTATTATTGTTTTTTATATTAATATTTATCATTGTACAACATGTATATAAATTCACTCAAAAAATCTTACTACTGGACACAGAAAAGAATACTAATAAATTTGTTTATTCATTCATTGATCTTCTTAAATAAACTCCTAGACATGAATTTGCTGAATCTACAGGTATGATTTTTGTCAAGGTTTTAGATTTACAACTCGATCTCTCTAGAAGTACTGTGCATGGCAGCATATGAGCTCACTGGGTACCATGAATTAGAAATCCTTGTGAGGTGGAGTCTTCTGCCAGGGGACACTAGCAAGAAGCAGCAGAATGACCTTTTATTGGAACTGCTGTAAAGAGAATTGATGTGATTTGTAGGCAGTTAGATTTTCAGATTCATTCTAGTTCTTAAATTTTATGATTCTGATTCTTCTGAAACACTGAAACAATATGCACATGCATCTTTCCATGGAGTGACATGAAGGTGCATTTCAGACTGGAAGCCTAACAGGCTGCTTAGCTTTCTCTCTGTATGCTCTTGCTGGTAGAGATCAAAGGCTGAGCATCTCCTCATCCAGCCACTGTAAAAGAGAGACTGCCTAAGCAGCATGCTGTCCTTAGACAAGGATCCTCTTCTAGAGGGGCACTCTCTTCTGCATGGTGAGTGGGAAGCCTGCTGTATCTAGGACACATCCCTAAAATAAAATTCAGTAGCCACCAAGTGACTCAGTGTAGGAGCCTTCATTCTCCAAGAGAAGAGGGTTGCTAAGAATGGCAGGAACCACCCACAGATGGTCTGGATACCAGTTGCATCAACAGATGCATACACAACACAGCCCTTTCCTCTAAAGCATCCAGCCAAGCTCACATCGAGTTCTCCACTGTGTACATTAAAACTGAAATAAATAATCTAAGAAAATCTGCACATGTCAGTGTGTTTGGGGTCCAAGATAAATCAGGCAATGGGCCCAAGAGTAATCTAAGACATTTGGCCACACTTTTCTTCTCCTAAGTGTTAGATCACTTTCCAGCTTTCAAGCATTCAAGGATGCCCACAACACCAAGGCTCATTTCTATTGGCTAAGATTTTTCAGAATCTGGCCCCACTTAACTAATTCCAGCTTAGTTAATATGCTTTCCTCCTCCCAACCACCTTTTTCTCATAACTCATTCTTCTTTCTTCAATCAGGTCCCTGGTCATGCTTGACAGATTTCAAAAGATACACCATTTCCTCCATGTAAAAAGATAAATCATTTTCTAAGGTACAGTTTGGGATGCTTTGGTCAGCTAGCACTGTGTTGCACTGCTCACTATCTTCTTCCACCTCACATTACAGAGATGAGGATGGGTGTGGGGAACTACGGGTTTGTTCTGCATGCTTCTCTTAGGAATTCTGAGATGCTGAGGTGGCACATCAGGAGTCCCACTTGCATTTAAATTCCTCAGTAAAAAAAGACACAGAACAGATCTTGACTGAAAGTCAGGTCTCTTGGGGAACAAAGATGGACCCTACCAAACAAAGGGAAGCTGCCAAGATCAGCCCAGTTGATTCTTGCTCCTTGAGAGCATAGAACATACTCAGAGGTAGAAGAAAGTTCAGAGACATGTGTCCTTTCCTCATCAGAAAAGAGCGTCTGAATGTGGATGGCATGAAATGTTCCCAAGTTCTTTAATCGTGTTGGCAAAGTTCCTTTTGTTTTGTGTTAGTCAGCTTTCTATCACTATAACAAAATACCTGAAATAAGTAACTGATAAAAAGAAAATGTTTATTTTGAAACAATTTTAGAGGTTCCAGTTCATGGATGGATCCATTGCTTTTAGGACTCTAATGGGGGTGGTGGGTAGCGATGATAGGGAGCATGTAACAGAGCAAAACCATTCATCACATTGTTAGGAAGCAAAAAAGAGTGAGAAGGGGGTTGAGGGTACCACAATTTCCTCCAAAGGCACATCCCCAGTGACCTAAACACCTCCCACAAGGCCCCACCTCTTAAAGGTTCCACCACCTCACAAATAGCATGTCCCAAGGACTGAGCCTTTAATAAATGGGCCTTTGGGAGGCATTTAAGGTCAAACTGTCACACCATGGAAAGAAACATATTCACAGGCTCTACAGATTAGGATATGGACATCTTTGGGAGCCATCCGTGGGCTGTCTATCATAGGAGAATTGATTTGGGGGAGGAAGAAGCATGTGCACCTTTTGCTTTAAGATGAAACAGAAGAAACAGAAAAGATCTAGCAATCTAGAGACCTGAGATTGAAGAGAAAGATGGGTACATCAACAGAGAAGCTCTGGGTGTTTGATAATAGGCTCTCATATTTTTGAATTTCCTCTAATTAGAACATAAGCTTCAGAAGGGCAGAAACCATGTTATACATTTTCCAGTTTATTGGCCGTTGCATCTGGCTCACTGAAGAACACACAATAGATGCTCAGGGATGTCTTACTGATCAATGTGTGCGCTGGGTATCAGGAGCAAGTTACAGCGGCAACTGCTACTAATAGTTGGGTATAGATTCTGCTTGGGAATGAGACAGAGCAGCAGACAATCTGGAACAAGATTTCATCTTGTCAGGGAGACTAGGATGTGAAGCAGAGGTCCCAATGAACAAGGCATGCCTGTGTCCTCCCCATCATCAGAGAATGACTGTTACCTTCAAGAGTCAGGCTTTATGTGAAGACAGCTGTGCCCATCATTTTGTTGGCATAGGAAGCATTGGAGCTAACACAACCAGAAAGAGAAGCAAGCCTCTGAGGAATGGAAGGAAAGGCAGGAGCACAAATCTATTGATCCAACAAGTCTTGCAAAGAGGCAGGGGAATTGGCCAAATGCTCCCCGGACATCCTTGCCACATGAATATTGAATCTGTAGTAATGAGTTCATCACGAGGAAATAAGTAACTGACTAAGGGAAAGGGAAAGAAGAATTGAAATCATGCCTTCAAAAGGAAGGCTCAAAAATAGTGAGGACAAACATATACCTATTTATCCTATATATCTGTCCTGGCAAAGGCTGAAAAAATATAGGAGATAAAGGAGAAACAACTTAAGAATAAATAGGCTTTTGGGTTTTTTTTTTTATTTATGACTTAAACATGTTAATAGTCCAAAGAGAAAAGCCTGTAGAAAAGAAGATTAAATATGAAAGTGTGGGTCAAATATAACATATGCACACTCAACTTGAGAGAGGGAGGGGTGGGGGAGAGAGGGAGGTGGGGAGAGAGAGAGAAGAACCACCAAGAATGATGGCAAGACAAAAGGGCTGATTGCTGCCAGAAAATAATCAAATCGGTCTCCAATTTTTTCACAAAAGAGTAATTCTTACATGTTTAAGCCACAGACTAGCAAGCAAGTTTCTTTCGTGATTTCTGCCTCTCCGAGGTCTCTCAAACAGCTTTTCTGATATACTGTTTTTATATAAATTCTGCAGCGACTTTTCCCCAGTGCTATTAGTTGTTTGGGTTTTTCTCTGCCTGCCATGGGCTTATTTATGTTATCCTGATTTAGATCTTTCCTTTTCCCCTTTACTTCTTTGCTGAGACTGGGTTTCATAGTGCAATCTGCTGAGTGGCATACAAATACGATACATATCTGTCAGAGACACGTGCACGTGTGTGCAAGTTAGCACATGAGTGTGCACATGTGTGGACATGCAGAATTTTATTTACCACTGGGGACTGTGAACATCTCATGTCCATGTAATTCCTTGAGGTTTCCCAATGAGGCTGCTTTGAGAGGGCATTGCTGTAGCATCTGAGGATACAGAGTCAGCTGCTCCCTGGACCCAAGTTAGGATTAGAGGGGAATTCTGGGTAATTCCTATGAGGCCTCTTAAAAAAAAAAAAAAAAAAAGGCCTGCTCAGATTTGACATTTTATTTTATAGTCGCATTAGAGTTGAGTTCAGACTTACTTTGTGCTATTATAGCTGATTGATTGTTTATCACTTCAATGGAGAATTTATTGATTTACTTAATATTCATTGCTGATAATATGAAAGATCTATAAATTATAAATTGTCTAGGGGCTCAGAAATGCTTAGTTATGCCCTGCCTTTCTTGTGTTCTATCTCTCCACCCCCCATCCCATCTGTCTCTAGCCCTCTATACAGGACAGAAAGAGAAGGAAAGGCCCATTCCTGCCTGTCTGCGAGGGAGGCAAGCCAGTTTCCCCAAACCTTGCAAGACAGTTTGATTCACAACATTGTCTTTCAGCCTAGGAAGGCCCTTAAAGGTCATCCAGTTGGATCTCACAGGCAGTTCATCTTAACAGTAGTCATATATCCAGTGCCTACTACCATAGACTTCATCTCCGCAGACGGCCCAGCTTACCCTTGAATAACTTTATTGGAAAGTTTCTTCTCATGTCAGGCACACATTTCTCTTCCGGAATGCTCACTTACTGTCATAGAGCAAGAAACTCTTAGGACATGGAAGCAAAAAGAGAGTTCATTGAAATGTTACGTAGGCAAATAGCTGTTTTGCTTTCCCTCTCATTGGCACACCTAAGCAGTGGTTAATATCAAAATGTTACTTGTGCCTTAATGAGGTGAACCTGAGAGGTTAGTACAAAATAGGGGGTTTGGTCCTCCCCAAGCTGGCTTTGCTCTAATGATGTGAATATCCAAAGACTCATGTCTGTCTGAGGCTGTGCTGCAGTAGGCACGTGCCGTCTCACATGGTCTTCCTATTGTAGTTGGTTTGAAGCATGAATTAGGGGAAGGGGCCAGCAGGGTAATGTGGTAATGGAGGAGATGGAAAAGTGAAAAGCAAGTTGCTTTAACCCCTAAAGAAAGCATTTCTCTAGCAAATAGCAATAGCTTTGAAAGCAATTGACAGAAAGCTGGCTTAATCCTTGTTCTGGAGATACTTACAGCTGCCCGCAGTTTTTAATTAATACACTGGGCTCTCTAACAAAGGGAAGAAGTTGGAGAGCATTAACAGATTTACTTACCCGAGCCCAGGAGAGCACTCTGGAGGAAATGTCCTGGCTGCCTGTGGGCCTGTGTCTGTGTTGGCCTCCCCTTCCCTGCACGTAGAAGCCTTAGGGGAGAACTATGTGGGTCCCAGGGGGAGGACAAGTTATCCCACAGTTGGGGTAGACCACGGAGATTTCCCTGAAATATTTATTCTACTCCATTCAAATCCATTCCTTCATTATATCAGTCACTCCCTCATTTCATACCTAAAGTTATCCCTAGGTACCGAAAGGGGATTTGCTCCAGGATCTGCCACTCCACGCAAGTACCAAACTCTCAGGATGCTTAAGTGCCTCATAAAAAAATGGCACAGTATCAGCATGTTATATGTACATCTTCCAACATACTCTAAATCAGTTCTAGATTACTTATAATGCAATAGAATAAAAATTCTAAGAAGATATGGTGTTTAGGGAATAATGACCAAAATAATCTACATTTGTAGTACAGATAAGATATAATGTGTGTTGCGTGTGCGCTTGCCTGTGTGTGTGTGTGTGTGTGTGTGTGTGTGTTACTGGATATTGAACCCAGGATCTCAAAAACTGAGCTAAATCCCACCCCGTTTTTATTTTTTAGTTTGAGCTAATGTTACCAAGGCTGGCTTTGAACTTGCTGTCCTCCTACCTCAGCTTCCCATGTAGAATTACAGACATGTACCATTGTGCCTGGTTAGATGCAGCTTTTTTCCCTGAATATTTTCTACCTGGTTGGTTGAATCCATCTGAATCCACAGAGATGGAGGACTGATTTATTAACTGAGTGGCTACTAGACATAGACCAGGCACAGTGTCTAAGCTGAGAAACTTTATATTTAAACAAAAAACTTTGAGCTAGATGCTTTAATGAGGTATAAAAACAGATGATTTGTGTCCTTAGAACGCTTAGCTCTATTGAAAGAGATGCAGTGCTTATTCCAGACATTTCTAGACAGTGGTACTTTCCTATGAGAGTCCATTTTGATTGTATCTGTTCTTATCAGTCAGAACCACTTACTGATAGACCAGTAATTAAATACTTTGAATATCACCATGGAAGCATGAATTAAATAATTGCACAAATAAATGAAATTATAAAATGTCCCATGAAGAAAAAGACATGGAACTATGGGGCCATACTGTCACCAGGGGCAGGTGCCAAAGTCCACTTGCTGTGTCCTCAGGGTTGTGTTCTGTTGGGAGAGCTACATACCCTTACCTGCTTCCAAGTTTGGTGTCCTGTTGGTACCAGCTTTCCAACTCTGTCAGCCTCTCTGTTTCTATCTCTCGTCTATCTTGTTTACTCGCTCATTCATTTATTCATTCATTCAATCCACCAGCACCTGCTAAAGGCCAGGCACTGAGCTGTGCCCAGGAATAAAGCCCCCCTCCTTCCCTTTCCTGAAGCCTGGAGCTTGGGCACAGCTCTCGTCCTCACTCTTCCTGTGGCAGAATCTTTCTCTTTTGGTTAGGGAATCTGATGTCAGAGTCATTCCATCTGACACACTCTCTCCTCGTCTGAAACTCCCTGTCTCCTCATATCTCCATCAGTCCATTTCCACATGTCTAAGCATTTTAATGGCATATGGTTCCAGGGGGGAAATCTCCAAATGAGAGAAAATTAGCAACTGTGCTTATTGGGCTAAAGAAAATGACTGGAGGGGAAGTTTTCTTTAAAAATACCCACAAGAAGCAGCAGCCCAAGGAGATGTGACTGCAATAAAAATGATGATTTTTTTTTGTTAGGGATGGGAATGGGGAGTGGATTAGCAACCATATTTTCTTTCCCCTGGAATGCGTCACAGTCATTAATTTGTTTAATTTATTTTTTTGCCTCTTCCCCAGTGAAGCAGCCTGATCTACTGTCGGCCTACCCATCAGAACAAATTACACTTTGGAAATATTCAAGTGCTTCAATTTTCCATTAAATATAATAAGAAATCACAAGGTACTGTTCTGGTCTGATGACTCCTTGCCAAGGATCTACAAGCACTTTTTTGCAATTGCTGCCAGGCAGTTCTAGTTGCCACCCTCGGTGACACAGAAGCAGGAGAGCAGGTCCAGGGCCACATGGCCCTGTATTAATTTATAACATTGTGTGTGTGCCTTTTGGGTGGTACAACCACTTCACCTGCCCTGTGATCTGATGGAGGAGCCAATGTCTTCTTCCCACTGTGCCTCAGTTCACCCTACTGTGCTCCAGCCCATGGCTGCTGCAGACTGAGGAATCAAATAGAGCTGAGCCCTGTGAGGAAGGATGGAGCTCACTGGTGCTTCCTTGAAGCTGGTCTCCAACTTCTATCCTCTGCTTCTCATCACCAGGCTTGAAGGCTCATCCTTCTTCTCCCTCTGACTGTCCCACTGCTCCCTTAGAATCATCCATTGCTCAGGATGTGAAAACTGCTCACTACTGCAGATCCATCTGTCCTGAGGAACATTGCTAATTGATGATTACATTTCATTTTCGGGATGTTATCTTACTTGCGCAGATTGGAAAAGGAAATGTCCAGGGGTTACACATATGGTATATATGGCTCTTTCAAGTCAGAGATTAATTGTCAAGTATTAATATTTAATTTTTTTATTGCAAAAGCTTGTCAAAGGTTGCCAGGGGAAGGTGAGAGCTCAGACCCATCTTACCTGATGTTCAGCAAATTCGAGAATAGAGCCTTTAGCTCAGCCAGCTTGCAACTGCTGAGTCTAAGGATCAGAGCACAGGTTGCAAAGGACCATTGGACCACAGCAGTCTAGTGTGTTCTTTGACGGGACATGTTTCTGAAGAGAAGGAAATAGAGTTGGCCTTGTTGTAGGTAAGAGGCTGCCTGCTGAATCAATGTGACCTCTGCCTGAACAGGCAGGTAGGGGTAAGCAGAGGAGACTAGGTTGGTATCAAGAGACCGGGACGTGTGGAGACCTGGGTTTGGTGATGGTACTATCACTAACAAATTGTCACAAGGAACTTAGGTTTCCTTCTCCGTCAAATGGGCAGGGTACCATCTATCTCAAGGGTTGTCACATCATTCCATAATAACACTGTTCAATTGTGTGCTACTTTGCAGGTCACAAAGCACAATGAAGAATGGGACTCCTCTATAGTCTCCAAAGCCTTACGGCTTCTTATGATGTCATGTGGACTGACACTTTGGCTTTGTTGGACCATCTCAAAGGACTGCTGCAAGAGTTAAAGGAGATAATGCCTATAGTGCACAGTGCCTGGCACTCAACGAATTAACTTATTTCTTCCAGTAGCTGCAACTTAGAATTTTAAAAATCATGAAATAAAAGGCCATCTGGGAGTGTGACTATGACAGAATAATTGTGTGATTGTGACCATTCACCAAGCACAAAGACAAAATGCTGAAAAAATGGGGATGTCCCTAGAAAAGCCTAGATCCTAAATGAGTTTACATGGCCAGTGCTGCATGGAATAGCCTCCATCTGACACTGAGCAAGCGTCTGTAAGGGGCTTCTCCCCTTGAGCTCACCCTGCATTCTCTGCTCCAGGAACCTGTCTCCCATTGATCACAGTAAGCGATGACATTAATTAGGTACATTTAGGATATCCTGAACCTTGCCAGATTGATATTTAGTGACACTCAGACTTGCCTGGGTCCCAATCCCTACTCCATGGACACATTCACTAGCTCTTACATTTTATCTGTGGGCATGCAACCTGTTTCCCTAAATTTGATAGTAGGGATTGGTTGTCTGTGAACTCACCTACAGTGTCTTGTACAATGCCTTCACATGTAGTTTTTATGCTCAGTCATGTTAACATGTGCACCCAAATAGACTCAAATGCTCATGCAAAACCTCCTTAGCAAAGGGTGGTTAAGATGGTTTGGGTTATAGTCATATATAATGCATAGTCATTTGCATTATATATGACTAGTCATACAAATGACAGCACTTCTCTTTTGTTTCCCCTTTTCAATCTCCTGTGCACCTTCTTTCTCTTCTTCATGTTCCCTGTGATGGTTAATTTTATGTATCAACTTGACTAAGCTGCAGATAACTGGGCAAACGTTTTCTCACTATGTCTGGAAGGATTTTTTTGGACGAGATTAATATTTGAATCAGTAGACTGAGTGAAGATGATTGCTCTTCCCAGTGTGGGTGGACCTCATCTAATCAATTTAAGGTCTGAATGGAATAAACAGGCAGATCACTCTATCCCTGTCCTGAATCAGAGGGGATTCCTTGTGTCTAACTGCCTTGAAATGGGAGACCAGCTCTGCCTTTGAACCATGATGCAGAGCTCAAACTGAAAATGGGCTCTCCTGGGTCTCAAGTCTGACAATTGCAGATCTGGGGACTTCTCAGCCTCTCTAATCAATGAGCCAAACCCTACCTATCTACTCTCTATTTACTATCTATCTATTGGCTATGTATTTATGTACTATCTACTATCTACCTATTCTCTCTCTCTCTCTCTCTCTCTCATACACACACACACACACACACACACACACACACACATTATATTCGTTCCATTTCTCTAGAGAATCCAGACTAATACACTCATCAATGTTAGTTTTTACCAGGACTTACTTTGTCTTGGAATTTGTTCTCCCTCTGCACGCTGTCCTTGAATAATCTCACCTACTCCTATGGCTACCACCCCTACACTTATGTCATGAAATCCCAAAATTTTCTCATGAATCCAAATTCCTCCTGAGTACCAAGCTCCAATCTCATACAGTTACCCATCCTCTTGCTATCCCTGCTTGGACTCCTCACAGGTTTTCCACACTCAGCCTGCCCAAATATGTTAGTAGCACCATGTAAGCTCCTGCCTTTCCTTCGCTGGGGAGGGCATGCTCTGCCTTACACTCAGTCCTGGGACCCTATCTCCTGCACTCCCTAAGTCCCACTAGGGCTCAAGGATGATAGATTCTCTCTCTCTCTGACTTCTCTCATATCTTAACCTCCTGCTTTATGTCCATTAGCACTGATTTAGGTCATTCTTCATGGTCTCTTGTAAATGTTTATTGCTTATGTCTTTCTATACTAGATTCTGTGCTTCTTTTGAGCATAAATCCTGACTATCTGTTTTTTTTTTTCTTTTAGGGCTGGAGACTGAACTTGAGGTCTCATGCATGCTATGCAAGCACTCTACCACTGAGCTACATCTCCAGCCCCTATGCATTTTTTTAAATCCCTCATTCCCAGCTATGAGGTGGGCAAATATCTGATACTTCATAAATGCCTGCTCTCTGAATAAATGATTTAATGAATGAATGACTTCCCTTGTAAGTCCATGGGGTGTTGGGAAGAAAGCAGAACATTTGACAAACTTTTGGCCTGACTGGGGAGACAAGAAACAGAAAGAGAAGTTAATGTGTTTTCCAGAAATAAATACAATGCAAATTCTCCTTGATTAAATTTGAAATGAGGAAAACAGAAACAAGCAGTTATCTTAAGAGCAGGGTAGCTAACATCCTAAGTGTCCCCTGTGGGCTAGGACAACTCTCTGCTATGAGAGGTTCTTGTTTGTTTATTTGGTTGATTTTGGTTTTGTTTGCCATTTACAGAAATCTAGACTAAACCAATCTTCCTAAGGAGGCCCTAGTGTGTATTTAAAGTTCTCCAACATTCATCGCCTGGTCACTGCCTGGGATCTTAAGGCTTTGATTCGAACAACCAGCACAGAACGAAACTACTGAAACTTGATTAATCTAACTCATCAAGATGGCTATGATTTGAACTCTGGTTCCAGGCAGCTGTTAACAGTCCAGAGACCAGGCTGCTGAGCTAGGTGTTGTTTGGAAACGACACAGAATATCCGGCAAAACACAGGACAAAAAACTGGCAATTAAGCTAAAAGTTCAGTCTACATAGACTCCGCTGCAAATAACTCCAAAGCCTCTACCCACTTCCTTTCATCACTTATTAATGTGTTTTTCTGAAATGTTTGGAAAAATCTAGGCAAATGAAAAGTAGGCTTTTATAGATTGATTTGCTGCTAGGGATGATAAAATAATGGGGAAGAGAGCAACAGTTGTAGGACAGATCCAGTCTTCTAACACTTAGCTTTCTGAAATAATAAAGTGCTAGTCTTCCCTCTCACCATCCTTCACCAAACAGAAACACACGTGTGCACACACACAACATTCTTGAAAGTTGGGAAGCACTGCTGCTTGCAAATGGGCCCATTAAAAGCAGATAAATCAATGGAAAATGCATAAAAAAGTCTCATTTATCATAAGACGTGTTGGACAGGGTTTTGAGTTTTACATACATTTATTCTAGAAATCTGTTTATCTGTGCAACATTTCCGAGCAAAATGCTTTGTGATGAACCATTCTTTCTACTTGAATCTATATGGAAAGCAATTAAATTCAAACCCCAAAGACAAAGCGTGATGAACACAGCAGCCACGTTATTGATCTGGCATTTCACAGCCACCCTTCTCCCTTCTGGATATCAGCTTCTCCACACACCCCCAAAGGCAGACACCTCCCACTCTCATGGAACACATTTCTCATGCCTTCAACCAACACAAATTCTCCAAGTATTCCCCAAAGACTACAAATGATGCACTGCTGATAACATGTGTGAAGGAGGTTAGAAAAGCTGTCCCTGGAGCAAGTGACCTTCCACATGGAGGTCAGTCTATGATTCTAATGCTAAGTATGTTCAGATGTGCCATCTCCAAGTCTGCACTTGTGCATAATGGAAATGGCATGTGTCTGAGGATTCAAGTGAGGAGAGATACAGGAAAGATGAGGAAGTCACTCAACCTTGTTCATATTTGATTGAATGTTCCCTTAGGGCAAGTGCCTTGAGTTTTCACATTCTCAACCCTAGCAAGTGGTGGGTGACTATAGGATCCAAGAGAGAGAACACCATTTGTGCAAAGGGCCTGGCTGGCACTGTAGTTTCTTAATAAATATTCACTAATGAGCAGACAACTATTGAGAAACTAAATCTTCACCTCTCAAGCAACAGAACCCAGCCCAGCTGATTAGATGATTCCAGGCACATTCCTAGTTTGCAGTGAAAGCTACATGGTCAGCTTTGTCATGAAAATTATTCTCAATCACAGTTAGCATGGCCAGATTTGGGTCCAATGTCCAATATCTATGGACACAGGCTGGTGAGCATGTAGGCAATACTCTCTTCTACCAAATAGATATTTTTCAGTTCTTTGGTGAATGTAATTGTCCAGATTGACAGATTCTATTAGGAGTTGGCATGGTATGCACTTTATTCTGTGTTGGGTAGATCCTCTTAGAAAGTCCCTCCCTGCATGAAGGAAAGTGAGAACATATGATCAGGAACTGTCTTAGCAACACTGTGATAGTTTCACTTCAGAAATTCTACACAAATGCCTAGCAAGGCAACCAGCAACTTCACCCCTGAAGGCATGCCAACAGCTGCATTATAAACTCCTGCAAATAAGAATTTATTAGAATGAAGTCAAGTGACAGACTCAAAACCAAATCTGCACAGATGAAGAAGACTCTGAGCTTGTGTAGAGATGTTGACTTTTTATCAAGGTCAACACTGAGATTTATTGACCCAAGAGGTAAATATTGATGGAGGCTCAGGAGGTCAATATTTGCCCCAAGACAAATAAATCTTCCCAGTGACCCCCTGAACTGAAATCTGTGTATATAGTAGACTAAGTTTCAAAATGAATTAGCTGCAACATAGATTAAGATATCATTTCATTATGTTGTCTAGGGCATTGGAAAGCAATATTAATATAAACACTTCATGCGCCAAGTACTGTCCAAACACTCATTAAAGTGCCCACCCTCTGCCACACCTGTAAAAGTGTGTACTCCCAACTCAACAGATGGGTCATTAGAGCCAAGAAAAGTTTAAGTAATGATACCTAGACCACAGAAAAAGTAGCACAAGAACAGAGAGATGAATTGAGAATAAGGGTGAGTTGGGAGCTCTGGGGAGCTAACAAAAATCACAGGACAGTGCCCTTAATTAAAGTTCCTGGTAAAATTATAGTCCCACTTGATTGACTTACTTTGATTTAGCTCAGGTATTTCCCACTGTCGGCAAACCTGCATGGACTAGTCAATTGTATTGCTTATTTATAGGGATGATTTGGGGGTGTTCACACGTAAGTTTTACAACTTTGAATCCTGGTAACAAACTCTTAAGAAGTGAATACATTAGTGGTCACCAGGAGGGAACAAGTTAGTCATTCTGCTTATACAATAGTTAGCTTCAGATTCCAATCTCAGGAATCCCTTGGCTTTCACAGTGGGGACCTAGGATGCTGATTCGGAGGAACACCATAAAGTACTAACATGCAAGAAACTCCCATTTGACTGCATGGATCCAATTATTTTTTCTTTTGTGTTATCTCAAAACTGAATTTTAAATATTATAAAATTTTGGATATCTTTGCTAATGGAGAGGACAGAGCCATGGATAATCAAAGTATCAGCCAACTCAATGATCTTATTTCCTCCTGACTTTGGAATACATTATTTTCCCATGTATCATGCTGGCCTCATTATGTTTTTATCTAGATATTTAACATTAGGAAATAATGAGCAATTCCAAAAGAACCAGCAAATGAGAGCCAGAGAGAGAGAGGGAGAGAAAGAGGAGACAAAATTTCATGCATGCTGGGCAACAAGGCAGGACCCTCCGTGGGTGTTTTATGAAACCCACAGACAGGCACTAGAGTGGACGGCTCAACTTTAACAATCCTACATTTTCAAAGTCATTTCAATCTACTTTAAATCTGATGGAAGGAAGGAGAAGAGTCTTAATAGCATGACGGTTCAGCTCACTTACAAAGGAAACAATTTGACTTGAAGAGATATAAACGCAGACCAGTGAATGCCAGGATCTGAGAAAAAGAATTTAGGAGTCCTGACCCCAAGCTACTTAGGTACCATCTTGTTTTATCTTATGGTAGGATTTTGGAACTGCGGTTGTTGCCCAGGGAAGTAAGTGATGCTGATATGATTTGATACAGTTATAAAAGGGTAATTTGACTGACAATATTGTACAGGCAAATGAAAGTGTTTACAGGGTTTAATATTTAATCACGTCAAATGAAAAAGTCGGCAAAAGCAGGCTGGAGATGAAAAGATCTGTATCAAGTCAGGATTTCTGCCGATTGTCAGAGCAGCGGGTGTCTCCTGGGGACCTGAATAAGCGAGGCGCTGTTCTGCAGAAATTGTTATCTTGGGTGTATTGATTGTGTGTGTACCACTCAAGCTGTCAGCTTCTCCCTCCTGTCTTTACTTTATTTTTTTATTTTCTACATCATGGCATCCTCCTAAACCTTCACATGCCACTTGACCTTCACACTTTAGGCCACAGGAGGAGAAGATCCCTATGGTGTGCCTGATAGGCAGCTCTGCCTATGAGTGGCAGCTTGGTGACAATTCTCCAGGGCACATACATGGGCTGGTTTCCCACATGCTAGGGTGCTCTGCGTCTTAGTAGAAGCCGACTGTCTCTTCTCTTTATTCGTTTTGCTTTGACAAACTTGCTCTGTGGCAAGTCACTTAGCTGACATGTGCCTCATTTTTCTCATCTGTAAAATGGGAGTAATACCTCCTTTACAGAAGACTCAGGAAGATTAAATGAGATAGGCCTGACACAACCAGCACACCTTCTGGTCCAGAGCTGTCCTCAATTGGGGCAGCTACTGTTATTAATGGAGACCATGCACAGAAATCCAGGGATTAATTAAGGTTAGGCTCTAGAAGGCAGAATCATTAGCCTAGCACCCCATATCCCAGAACTCTTGGGATGGAAGGCCCTTGAGGGGTTATCTTATCCATCCACCTGCCTTTCCCTAAAGAGCCCATACAGCTAACAATCTCTGCTCTTCTTTAAATTATATTTTTAGTTGGCAAATAATAATTGTATATATTTATGAGGTGTAATATAATATGTTGATATAATTAAAAGGTTAGAAAATATTATAAAGCTTTCTATAACCTGGAGTTCAGACTTTGCACACTCAGCAGCAGTGTGAGTAGATGAGATCCCTTCAATACCTGGGGCCTGGAGCCCTCCTCCAGGGTTCTCTCTTGTGTATGTAAAACTATTCCTTTTCTATCAGCCTATCAGCCTTTCCTCAGCAATCTTCCTTTCCTTGGTGCTCTTTTGTCATGCCCAAAATTTCCCAAAGGGCAAGTTGTACTTGCCCCTCAAACCTTAGAAGAGAAGAGGGCATTGTGCAAACAAGGTCAAAGTCAACAGACTGCTTCCCATGGGGGAGTGGCTTGCCATGAGTTAGAGCTGTTCTCTGGCCTCCAGATTGCAGCCTTTCACTTCAGGAGCCATCTTGCAATCATCAGAACCATGATGGAACCTAACCTTTCTAATGCCCTTTCCTACACTTGAAAACCTTCCTCATCCCATTTGATCTTTGCAGCAACCCTGTGAAATGCCATGATTGGACTTGTTACATCCATCTCTGTGATGTGGAGGCAGACATGGAGAAAGACCAGGACTCATCTCTGATCACAAACTTAAAGCGAAGAAATGTCCACTTAAACTCAAATCTTCAGAGGCCAAGCCTTGAGCTCTTCTGTGCATATTACACAGTGAATGAAAATGACAGTGGTTTTCATCTGGAGGCAATTTAGCCCCACACCCTGTCAGGGGACATTTTTGTTAGTTACAATGGGGAGGGGGTGTGTGCTACCAGCATCTAGTGGGTGGAGACCAAAGATGCTGCTAAAATCCTACAGTGGACAAGACAGCCCTTCACAACAAAGAATTTTCCTGCCCCAAATATCCATAGTGCTAAGGTTGAGAAAACCTGTGTTAGAACTATCAAAAGGGGAGCAATAAGAGAATCCAGCCACTAGACTGTCTTCCTCATCCTGTTTTCTTGTCTATCCCACTGGTCAATCTGTTTCCCGCCCCAGAAACTTAGCAGGCATTTGCAAAGGACATTGGGATACTCTGAAGAAAGTTAATAGCTAAAATGTAGAGTTGCTGGATTTTTGTAAAGCTGCTGGTAAAGTTATTTTCATTTTGCTTTTTAAATTAGTTTGGGAGTTGGTGTTCTTCTTTCCATAATTACAAGCTGACAAACATGCTTCTGTATTTTTTTTTAATTAACAGATATTTGTATTCAAGTTCTCCAAATTACATACCGCAGCTTGCGCATTACAAGGACAGCTGCCGTGCTCCAGATGTGGGCAATAACCAGAACATGGTAATGGCAAATGCAAAGGAGAGAAAGGGGAAAGAAGAAGAAAAGAAGGAAAAGTTAACATATCTGGATGGAGAAGAGCAATTTTAGTCAATGTGTTTGGATTTCCTTTTTTTTTTAATTTTTTTTTTTTACGGAGATGAATACCTTAGATTCTCCCAAATTTTCAACTCAGTTTGAACATTTGGGATGAAGCCGTCTGGGTCATTCATTGCTGCCATCAAAGGCTCACCAGCACCTTGTAAAAGCAGATTACAGATGAAATGGGGCACATATAAATGTTAACAGTGTGCCAGAGAAACTATTCAAATTGCTTCTGTTTACAAGCACCCGATTAAATGCGTAAAGCTCTTCCTGAAGAAAGCTGCTCTAACATGGATAAATAGCAGTATTTATTTATTCAGACCATTTATAAGACTCCCCCCCCCCCTTTTAGTTACTTATTCCAGCAATGGGCTCTCTGAGGAACCCTCAAATCAGGAATTGTACACAACAGGGACTTTGCAATGGAAATGGGGCCGGGGTGAAAGATGAAAGTTCCAATCCCAGATCTGCTATCAGGTTTACTGTGTGACTCTAGGAAAGGGACTACACCTTTCTAAGGCAAGGTTCACCTGTAAAGAATGGACAATCTCTAATGCCCCTTCAGCTCTTACAGGTTATGTTTAGAGGTGTTTCTGACATTCTCTTCAGACACAGAAATCCTGCCTTACCCTCCAATAGGTCTCAGAAGGCAGCAATAGGCGAGGCTGTGGTGACCATGGTCCCCATATCAGAGAACCAGGCCTACTGCATAGTCATCTTCTGCTTGGACAGGAGAGGGCACCCAGGTGCCAACTGAGCACCTTTACACTGAGGAACAAAGACTAGGGCAGGTGCCATTGTAGTACCAGGTGTGTTTCACTCAGGTACCCAACAAACACTTACTGAGTGCCTCCTATGGGCACAGGGAAAGAAGAGAGAAGACAGATTTTTGTTGTTTAGGAATACTTGTCTTCCAGGGAGAAGAGGCTGTCTACTGGGGAAAATGGGCGATTCTGTGCACACACTAAGGTAAAGGTAAACACAGGATGTGGGGGGAATGCCAAGAGAGTGAAAGAAATGAGGAGGTGACAGCCAAGCAGAGTCTGGAAGAATGAGCAGGTGCGGCCAGGGAGAGGGAGTGAGAAGGTCCTGACAGGGTGGGGGACTGTGGATAGGGGATGAGGGGCCATGTGTGCTCAGGGCAAGTCAAGCAAAAGCAGAACACAAGAAATATGCACATGGTGCACTTTCTACCCAAGTGACCAAAGGGAAGAAAGACCTATAGGTAGTAAAAGAGGGTCCACGAATTGTGATGGTAGCCACCATGCTCATTCATGCCACACATGACACAAGGCTACTTTGAATAAGTTAGCTATAGGACCTGTGGCCTCTGTTGATGGCACACTCCTGAGGATCTCTTAAAGCTGAAGATGGGTCCCTTCCAGAATTCTCTTGTTTGGTGGAGGAAACAAGGAGAAGTAAAATCTTTCAGAAATTTCTTCTCTTCTACTTTCTTCTCTATACTCTGTGGACACTGAAGGGCTAGTAGTTCCAGCAAAGTCAGTAAGAGGTAGTAAAGAAAGTTTCATGTTGATGTGATTAATGTAAGACTCTAGCTGAATTAAGACAACATGATACAAACAAAAACTTGAATGAAATTAACCTTTTACTTGAGTCCCAGAATCACCAAGCTGCACCCACATTGACACTGCCACCTGGAGGTAAAATTGGGAAAAGCAATCTCTTATACTGCCTCCCTTCTCAGAGATGTTATCTGCTTGCAAAATTCTTCTGGCTCCTGATTTTTCTTTCTTCACATCTTAGTCAATTTTACTGAAAACACTTTGTTTTCTATGGTTGTGCCCATTTCCTTTGACTCTCTTTTTATTTCTCTTGAGTTTTCTTCAGTTCTCTTACATTCTCTTTATTAAATAGTACTCTAATGACCACAAATAGCTAAGAATGAAACTGAGTGATATAGCTGTAATAAAGAAATAGAAAACTGTAGACTGAAGAAAAATCAAACAAAAAGCAACCAGTGCCAGAAATTTTTAAACCCCTAAAAGTTGCCGGGTTTGGAAGTGCACACCTATAATTCCAGCAACTCAGGGGGCTGAGGCAGGAGGATCTAAAGTTCAAAGTCAGACTCAGCAACTTAGCAAGATCCTGCCTTAAAATTAAATAAAAAGATCTGGGGATGTGGCTCAGTTCAATACTCAGTACTATAAACAAATTTAAAAAGTACCTGGTCAACCCCTCAGAGGGTCCACAAAATTTGATATAGTACCAATATATTGTCATCTGAAGAAATATGATTTTTATTAAGTATCCAACTACAAAACAGTTTTGATTTTTTTCTTTGGTTCATTCAATTATTGAATTTATAATGAGTTTACTAGTAGTGTGACAGGATTTCTTCTATTATATGTAAAATGATAAACTTAGAGTGTTTCAACCAAATCCCTAGTTATATAAAATTTTCTGAACTGGTGAGAACATTGCTTCTATAAAAACAAAGCTTTCTGAGTTATAAATAAGTGTCATCTAAGGAATTGTAGAGACAGTCCCAAGTGAGGGTCTGATGAGGCCCCCTTGCCACCAGGTAGCTAGGCAGCAATGGAATCACAGAGCTGTGTGGTGACTCTGTGGTCTTTACCCTGGCTTCTAGTCAACTTATTGCCCTCACGGTGGCCATGAAGGGCTCAGGTAGTTTTAGGATCTGATATATTAAATAAATATTGCTTGTCAATTTTTCTTTTATTTATTTTCCACCCCAGCCTGCAAGACAGCTTTTGTCTTCCTTATTATCCCCTTATTGCCATCTCCCTCTAAGAAGCAGATTTTCATTTAGGTTTTTTTTTTTTTTTACTATCTATGAGTATAAATTGTTATCCACATTTTTAATGACATGACAGAAATAGAACTGAGTAAACATTAGGAAATGTGCAACGTTTTGGCACTTAAGCCATTATTGGAAAACCATTAAGGAATGCATCTGATTTTTCAATGGAGAGGGGTTGCACAGGTAACTCATTCAGTGTCCCTATTTTCCCAGCTATAATCTCAGAATAATGATCATTATCTAACAGATTGTAATCATTACAAATTGCTTAGAAATTCTCAAGTGGTAACAGCTAGGTGTGAAAGATGTAGACACTGCTGGGAGCTGGACAGGACTTTATGTTCTGTTCTGGGTCTGTCTTTACAGAATGTCATTTGGCCTTTACCATCTCTTTCTTACTGAGTTTTGTGCTCATAAAAAATAGGACTTAATTGCTTTAATTCAACAGTTCAAGAATGGGGAGTCATTATAGTAAGAACTTAGAAAGGAGTCATGGAAATATAAACAGTTCCTCAGTCTGATTCTCTGTTTTGATCTTGACCTATGGTATCGCAAGGAAAGGCAATTGTCATAAATCAACACCCCTAACCAGAAAAAGTCACCAAGATAGTCTTCTGTATGTTTCCTATGGTCTATCCTTCAAAGTCTGCAGGGAAGAGGCAGGAAAATCTTGCTCTTTATTTCAAAAGACTCTAATGATTCACTTATAGCAGCTTTCTAAATATGCCTGTTCTGGGTGACTCAGGGCTCAGGACACAGAACAGACAAATGCCCAGCCACTGAACTCAACTAGGTAAGAGCAACATTGAAGATTCAATCTGTCCAAGATGGACAGATTAAAGGTAATGAATTTACACGGCCCTTTCTTCAGCTCATGACTACTACCCACTGCTGTGGAAGCAACACAGAAGCTTCTCTGGTCTCTCTTGTTTGGAAAAGTTAAACACTAGCTGAGTTGGCAGACATGACACCTTGGAGCCTTTGTCACTGAAAAACATCCCAGGCTATAATCAATTAGCACATCTTCTTCAGACCTGGCAGTTGTGCAGAGGGAGAATGTCTATTCCTGCACACACGGGGGTCCCTAAGAATAATAGTAAAAGTGCTCAGGGATGCTTGTTATTCCTTTAGGCCACCTCACAGTAGAAACCTTTCCTCCATGTGTGGCAAATTCTTCCCTCTATGAATGTTGGTGGAAAATAAGATCCTTCCCATTCTATGTAGAAGCCTCGAAATTCCAGATCCTGGTTTTCCTAGCCTCCCTTGCAGCTACGGCATACCCTCATGACCTAGTCATTGTTAATCTGACCCACTTCCCAGACCCAGCCATGGGAATTAGCAATGCTGAGAAGAGAGGGTAAGCAGAGCATCCCTGCTAGCAGGGCCAGCAGCTGTGACAAGATCGATGCAGGGGTCAGCTGTGTTTGCTGGCAGGAGCAGTCATTCTGATGATTGTTTGGGATACTATTTAGACCACCTCAGAGCCTGGATCCTCAGTTCTTCTGGCAATTCTGTGACTTGCCCAATATTCTTTTCCATTTATATCAGCCAGATGGCCTCTGTTGCTTGCCACTAAGGACCCTGACTGATACTGTGCCACACTTGTATGCTGGAATGCCACATGCATGGACACACACCTTCTCTTCTCATCTGACATACCTGCTTGCCTTACCTTCAACAATGGTATGTTGCAGCTCCCTAAAGACAGCTGCAGGGGAGCGAAAAAAAATCTCCTCTTTTCATTTTCCTCCATCATTCATATAAAAAGTGACAGAAAAGAAGAAACAATATGCTTCTCTGATTGAGTTGATAGCCTTAAATTCCACTTGCCCTTTCCCTCAAGCAGGATGCTAGCCAAAGTCAATGGGAATTATATTTGTATAACGAAGGGCATTGCTGAACCCAGAGAGACTGGAGAACAATTTAGCACACAACTTATTCCACTGCCAATACTGGGTTTTTAAAAAAGAGGAGAGAAATTGAATCCTGAGGCCAATCTGCATGAGTATGTTAGTCACGGGCTTTTGAGTAACAGGCCCAATGTCTCCTGGCATACAATTATGCTCATTTTTATGGTGGAGGGGTCTTCTCAGGGTTTCTGTGTCATCAAGATTATCTGCTTCACATTGCCAAGTTCAACCTGACTCAACCAATGTTGACTTAGCCTCAGAGGTTACCCCTCCACTGCCCAGAGAGCTGACCAGGGCACATGCTCTTCTGTGTGAAGGCAGAGGGTTTGCAGGGGTCAGCAGAAACAAGTCAGTAGATGGACAAGGTCAGCTATTTCAATGGGAGGAAAAGTCCTGGCTGCTGTTTAAATCACTGTTCAAGACTTGGGTTTAGACCCAGTTCTGTTACAAACTATCACAGTGACCCTTGGGAAGTCATTTCACCTCTCTGATCTCAATTCACTTGTCTGAAAACCAAGCTATCTACCCTGGTGTGGTGTGATAGAAACAGCTTGAATATACGAGGTACATAACTCAAGTTCAAGAACTTTAGCCCTATTGCTTACAAACTTTATGACTTTGGGCAAGTAGCTCAATAGCACTTCTATTTTGACATTTATAAAACAAGGATGATAATACTTTGCATAGAGTTTAGAAGAATTAGAGGAATGATATGCACAAAGAATGCACTGCATGACTCAATGAATGCTAGTTTCATTCATTCATTCATTCATTCATTCATTCATTCATTCATCAAACGTGTATTGATGCTCCTACTGTGCCAGGTTCTACATAGAGTGTTGGGAATACAGAACTACCTGAGACAGATAATATCCTTAGGTTTTGGGACTCTCACATTTTCTCTCCCCACTAAAAGAGTGAGATTCACATTCTGTGATTCTGGGGGAGGAACTAGGGCTCATGATTTTGTCGGTAATCCTGTGAGTTCCTTGGGGACAGTGATCATGGCTGACTGTTTCCGATTTGTGAATAACATGCTCAATGAATGTGTGTGACTGGATCAAGTTACATGTGATTTAAAACTCTACAGATCCCATATCCACTGGTAAAAGCAAATGAGGTGCTTTATGCTAAGTGCTTCATCAGATTTAATCATCTCTTCATATTTCAAATATTTGCTCCTTAGTTCTCTCTGTGGTACTTGTCACCATCTTTCCTTCTTTATCTATACCTCTCTGATTCTATTACCTCCATGCTGTATTCTATTGAATTTTAAGAATGTGAAAGGTATGTGAAAGGTCCTGGAGGTCATCTTCCTTGAACCTGTCTTCTGGTTTAGCAATTTCCTTTCTGCTATTTCCAGCACCTTATTTCCTAATCAGCCCATGAAGATGCATGGCATGGAGGGGAGGCTGGCTGCTTCATTTTTAGGGAGCTTTCATCCTTGCAAGGTCTCTTCTCCTCACTTCTTATGATTTCCTTAAACATGTATTTGCTGATCACCTACTGTGTGCCATTGCCATATTTGCAACCAGAGGTAGAGAAGTCAGAACACAGGGTTCCCACCTTACAGTGGCTGACAGTCAAGTTGAAGACTTGTAGGTTATGAGTCTGTCCTCTCAACCATATGAGGGAGTTTAATCATTATATCCGATGACCGATAAGTTGTTCATTACCAAGCCAATGTTTCTTAAAAGTATAAACCTTGGACCAGTGGAGTGAGAATCACCCATGTATTTCTTTAACTACAATTTCCTGAGCTTCCCCTGGGATTGATGAATCTCACTCTATAGATCTACGGATTGCAATCACTGGAATCCACAATTTGAACAAGCACCCAAGTGATTCTCATGCACTAAGCTGGAAACCCCTCAAGTCTTGTCTTCCCTTCCTACATAATGCTAAATTCCTCCACCCTTCCTCATATTATATAATTCCTAGGTTTTCCACATCTCTGAGCCTTCTCCAAAGCCTGAGTTTGTAAATGACTTTCTAAGATGTGACCTTTAGAGTGGAACACACCCATTCCAGATGTAGTCACGGGTAGTCAGGTGCAGAGGGTACCATGCCTTGTTAGCATCTCCAATATGAAAGCATTGCTTCTGTACAGGAAACCACATAGTATGTTATTTGTAACCATGCCACACTGTTGGCTCCTGCTGAACTTTCAACAGAGCAATACTCCTTCAGTTAGTATTCTGGAATACATCCGACAGATTTGTTTATCAAATTTTGAATAGGACATCACAAATGAGAGGTAGATTATAAAATTATGATGATTTTTTTATTCTTCAGTGAGTATTTGCTCTTAGCCTCACAGAACTTCCTGTGACCATGACTGATTTTCTGGGTGTTTAAGAATCATCAAATTAATCTCTTACAGATCTCCTTCCTAGAGGTCTATATGAAGTATGCCTGCTTACCAGAATTTACTGCCATTTACTCCTCTACCTGAAAAAAAAAAAAAGCATTTTTCCAGACTATCCTCTTTTCCAGTATTTCTTGACAACTGTTCACTCAGAATGGTTCCAGGATCATATCTTCAAATCACTTCAGCATCCTGTGAGGTTAATTCCATGGGACCTAGGAATCAGATTTTTTTAAAACACATCATCACCACCACCACCACCACCACCACCACCGCCATCATGATAGCTAACATTTATTGATTGTGTCTACAAGTCAGATATTGTTTTACCTGCAATGTATCTTCTAATCCACACGACAAATCTATGGCATACATATACTCTTGTTATCTCTATTTTACAGAAGGATAAACAGATTCAGGTGAGGTTACTACCAGCATAAGATTATTACTACATGGCAGAGCTTGCTCTTAATCCTTGACCTTGGCAACCCAAACCACTCCCTTGTATAATCTCCTACCATCACATCCCCTATCTCAGGCTTTCATTCTTCCCAAACCAAGCTTATTATCCTTCAAATATGAAAAGCATGAAAAAAAGATAATACCAAAACACAGATGAGAAGTCCTTTGTAACTGATTAGCATCATGCTGCATCTCCAAGGAGAACTGTCCATTTCCCCCCTTCCTTCTTGGAACCTAAAAATCTCCATTTCATTGTTCTCATGGTTTTCCTTCCCATTTTTGCTGTTTCTGCTAGCCTCGACTCATACTGGGTCTTTATGTCACTGGGCACCTTTGTTGCAGGTCCCTGCTTCTCTTTTGTCCTCATCCTTTGCTAGGCGCCTCGCCTTCCATCCTTTGTGTGTCTTTTTAAACCTGAGCTCCTGGGAGAGTTGCTTGTGCAGCCACATTATTTCTTCAGTTGCCACCGCCCTTACCTTCTGCACTGGGCTAATTTGTACAGTACCGTCAAAAGCATTTTATTTTCTGAAGCTGCCATATTGCTTGAGGAAACTTTTCTTTTTCTTCATCCATCTCTTTACATTGTTCCTTTCTATGGATTCAGTGATAGTTCCAAGTCCCAGGACAGATACCTGCCCATGCCTGGTATCTTGTTTTCATTATAAATTCCTAAGATTAGTGTCCACTTCCTTTCATGTTTCCCTTATATTCACTCACTCATTCCTGCATTCTTTCACACACATTCATGGAATGCCTATTGTGTGCCTGTCGACTTCATTGACAGGTCTATGCCTGGTTGGCACCATGCCTGGCACATGTTGGGTGTTCAATAGATATTTGTTGAAAAAGTGAAAATCAGTTAGACTTGAGACCAGAGTTGCAGAGTCTCTCATTGATTCCCCCGCCTCCAACTTTCTGAACCATCTACTGCCTGGTAAGGCAATTAAAAAATATGTCAAGAACTCTATTTTAGCAGAACAAGCCTTCCAGCCAATGTCCAAAGAGCAGACGTTCTTCTTGGCTGTAACTGACTTCTGTGCCCAACTTAGCTTTGCATTAGTAAAGGGTGACCCTAACCTATCTGAGAGACCATCAGAGAAAAATCACTTTCCTTTCTTTTTTCCTTTGTCTTCCTACTCAGTCTCTGTCCACGATGTGCCTGCCTCGGAGCACAGGTTTCTGCACCATGAAGATGCTTCCCTGAGATCCAGGCTATGGACCAGCATCTTTGCCAACACTGTGGTCCTCAAAGGTGCCTCCTATTGAGCCTGTGACATCAATCCCGGGCACCTCTGTGAACACTTTGGGAAGTTAGATTTTCATGATACTCTCTTCTTATTAAAGGTGCGCAGGCTAAAAAATTATGCAATTCTTTCAGTATTGCTTCTGATCCCCTCCTGTCCCTTTCTTTGAAAATTCATCAAGTTCCTTATTCTCTACTAACATTCCCACTGTGTTGGAGCTGTTGTCCTCAAGGTGTGTTTTACAATCTCCTCTTAAAACTCCAGGTGAAAGTATCACTAATGAGTCTTCCTCCACCCTTATGCAAGTAATCTCTGTAACCAGCCTGCATTCTTTCTTTCCTTCCCCTGGGGCCTTTGAAGCAATCATACCCTACAGAAAAGCACTCTGGCACCTCACATGGCTTATTTCCTCTTTTATCCAATACATTACGTATGTTGCTTGACCAGGAAGCCTCCTAACTTCTGGTTCTGTGTACAATGATTTAAACCCCTGGTGCTCCCAGTGTCCTCAGAGTCCCTGGGCTCAGGCCACACCAGACTCCATGCAGTGGGGATGGGCTACATGCTTTCCCTCTTTCCGACCTGCTTCCAGGCTTTAGAGCACACCATTCCCTCTTCACCCACAGGCCCAGCCAGTCCACTCCCTGCTCACTTTCTTAGCTAACTTCAGCTTATCTCTGGAGCCTTGCCTAGTGAGGAGGCTTTCTCTGAGTGCTCTCTCCACAAGGTGGGCCAGGAACCCCCCTACCTTCTGCTCTTGCAGAAACAGCTCTATACCCATCTCTCCTCAGACCCCATCTTCCTCTAATTGCTTGTTTTCGTATCTGGTTTCCCTTCTATGCCCCACACTTCTGGACACATCATGGTGTACTTGCATTTCTGGAAGTTTGGCAAACTTCCCACTGTGTGCTAGGGACACAATAGGATATTACCAGAGGTGGGAGACATGATTTCAAGAGGAGAGAGTGGGGAATGCACAGGTTCAGACAAAACTAAACTCCCCAACACAGTCAAAAGCACAAACTCAGACAAGCAGCAATTAAGAACACAGAGTCCAAATTCACTGAGAACAAAAGACCTGTCTATAACCATTATTTATCACCCAGCAAACACTCTCTTTCTGTTCCATTGTCAATGCCCCACAGACCACATCTGCCTTTGGACAGAGTGGGAAGAAAGAAAGGCAGAGAGAAATGAATAGAAATGAGAGTATGAGTTTCGTTTTATTTATTTATTTTACATATAAATCAGCTAATCTGTTTAACATTCATATTAAAGTTGTAATCACCTTTGCACACATTAAAATACAAACTAGCACAAGTAATAGGCCTTAAGAACAACATTACAATAGCTATTAGCATATAACAGTTACCTTATCAACTTACAACATCCCTATAAAATAATAACTGTATCCAGGATTGATTTGCAGGAAGTTCATTCTCCCGGAGCACTGAAGCCTGACACAGAGTCTGGGGAAGGGAGAGTCTGGCTGTTCTTTGGCTGACTTAGAGCAGCTCTGGAGAGATCTAGGCTTGGAGACTGAAGGCTCATGCTTTAATTTTGACTTTATTATCCAAAGCTGGGGCAAATTTCTTAAGCTCACTGAGACTCAGTTTCCTCCACTGTAAAATGGAAATAAGTGCTTTTGTGAGGAGTTAAATGAGATCATGGGAAGGTACCTGGCACGTGTAGCAGATATTTAAGAATGCCAGTGTCTCTTCATGACAGTCAGCTGCTAGAGGGGGCTGGGGTGGCATAGGAAGGATGTCACAGAATGGAAGCAGACGCACACAGTAGTATATCTCTTCCCCTGTTCCTTACTTGCTCATTAGACCTTTGTTGATCACTGTCAGATGATGGGATGATACAAAAATCCAGTTAAAACAGTTTCTCTTGCAGTTGAGTTGGAGAGACATCAGGTAAATAAGCAGGACAGGAATGAACACAGGATGTGAGAGAATATACACATCGTGTTGAGGAAGAAGAAAGAGTGGCAAATCTGAGCAGAAAGCAAGAAATGACTTCATGGAAAAGGTGACAGTTGAGCCTAGCCTTGAAATATGAACACACTTCAATAAATGATGAGGAAAATAATATTCCAGGCTGTGGGAACTGTATAAGCAAAGACAAGAGGGCATGGTATAGCTAGGAAATATTAAATTTATTACTTTTTTTTGCTGGAGTTTAGAGAACCAGAAGGGCGGAGAAGAAGATAGTGCTGAAAAGAGTTGATGGTGGACGGGAAGAACCTTCAATGTGTGGTGAAGGGGTCATCTAAGACTCCTGGCATGTGTGCTCTGCTTGGTAGGCAAAGGGAAATGATGGACTTGCTGAGGAGGGAAAGCAAACCTGAGCTGTATCCTGTGAAGATAAAAGTAGTGAAGGATAGTGATGATGGTGATGATGATAGATGCTCTTGGAAAAAAGTGACAAGCTTGATAGAATGCTGTAATAGTTTGGGAGAAAATGAGAAGGATACATAGGAAAGAGAAAATGAAAAGGTGGTATAGATAAAAATGGGTCATAATAAGAGAACGAACTGGATATGGGAGATGAGAGAGGGCAGGTGACTCAGATTCCAGAACAAAGTATTGGGAATACACAATGCCTTTCACCATCATAGGACCACAGTGGGGAATGAAATCATGAATGTAGTTTTCAGAATGTTGTAATAAAAGAGATCACAGAATATCTGTCTATCTGTCTGTCTATCTATCTACCTACCTACCTACCTACCTACCTATCTATCTGGGTCTACATGCACACACACACACACACACACAAGAGCATCATGGGTAGTAAACAAAATGACCCACAGGCAGATTTTCCATTACTACTCTTACAATTAGCCACCAGAATGGTGCTAGGAGTGCAAACTTGAAACTAACCAAATTCAGTAGGAAAAAATAAATAAAATCATTTGGGGGAGTCACAGAAGTTTTGATTCCCCGGTACTTTAGCAATGAATGAAAGTACAGTTAGATCTTTATACAGTGGACCACCACTAATCCTATGTAAATTGCTATGAGATACTATTCTTTCAGTGTTGGCCTAAATACTTCAATGCTGAGTTTTAAATATCTGAAGCCCAGTCCCACAGGCTACCTCTTGGTATAGCCTGTTACCCAGATGCCTAGACGAAGGAAGGAAGGAAAAGATGGTCAGCTGAACCGCAAGGAGGCCTTCTTAGTTTTACTAGCTATTCTACCTTCCTTATTCTTATGGTAAGGCCTGCCAGGGCCTAGGAAGTCTACTGATGTTAATGCTAATGTGCTAGAGTGACAGCACACATATCATGTGACTTCCTATGAAAGCTTCCAAGAGGATGCTGCCAGCCTTCAGACACACAGTGAACACACTGCCCAACTGCCATTATTCCGTAGGGAAATGACTAGGAGGTATTAAATGTGCTCTGGCTGTGGGACACCCAGCAAAAAAGAGACTAGCACCTTCCTGGGTCACTGAGGAAGAGCTAAACACATTCGTCTCTATCTCCCTGAAACAGACCCTGCCTCTACCACTCAACTCTATGAGAGAAAGGCAATGAGGCTTTTCTTAATCAGAATAAACATGTTACCTTGAATAGCAATAGCTTTGTTAAACCCATGTGTCTGAAGGCCTAAGGAGGCCTCAAGCCATGCATGCTCAGGAGATCTTTTCTCAATGAACCTCAATGCAGTGTGCCCCCCAGGCCTGGGAGCTGGGGGGGTGGCCTCCAGCTCTATCTCAGAGGGCAGCTCTCCTCCAGAGTGCCCCCTAGCCCTGTGCCCACTGGGCCTCAGATGGCAGTGCCCAGAGGAGAGATCTGAGCTTCCACACAGCACACTCCCTTGCTGGGGGACTCTGCCAGAGACAGCAGCCTTTAAATGCCTCATTAATATTCAAATCTATTCAAGTCATTTCAATTTGAATTCTATGCATATTATCAGATAGAACAAAATGCAAATATATACAAATTCATCCATATGAAGAAATAAATAGGGGGAGCCCTGCATAATGGGATTATAATCATTCTCAGGGCTTCTCTCTCTCTTTTAATTCCTCAGAGCCCTGAGGCCTAGTGCCAGTCTTGATGCTGCTACCTGAGACTGTTTGGCAATAACATAACCCCTCCTGGACAAAGGTTCTTGAGGGTTCAACATTTTATAAACCTGTTTAAAGATATTATCATTGGGCCCTGCTTGTTTCTCTCCCTGGTTCCTCTGGAAGAGTTGCAGGGGACTGTGGGCGTTTATGGGGTTGGGAACAGACTCAGGGTCCCATCTGGGTCCTTGGCAATGCCCATTCGCCTTCAGGCTCCTAGGGGAGGGTTCTCACAGCCCCAAGCCTGAGGAGTCTTAACATACCTGGTGGCTATGTGGGTGGGGAGGGGCTAAACTCTCTCATTTAAATTTTTTTCTCTAATGTGCAAGAAATGCCATAAAAGCTTTAAAGTATGCTAACTGAATCTGAAGACCCAAATGATCCAAAGTGGCATCTAAAACTACAGTGGTATACAACCTGCTTTGCTTTGGCAAAAACTCATTCTCCAGCAACCAGCCCTCATGTCCAGGAACCCAGTGCCCCCTTCCCCCCCACTTCTGTCCCCCTGCCCTCAGGGCCACCAGGACTCTCTCCTACCCAGATCTTCAGTCAAAATCCAGAAGCTCAACCATGAATGTTGGCAAGGAGAGAAAAACCCAAGTGAAGGCACTAAACCTCCTGCCCTGCTGCAAATTGAACGTAGAAAAACACAGCGCCCATTTGTCCTTTTGCGTGGTTGTTATAGTTGTTGATCTCTATTTCATTTCAATTACTCCAGAGACAGAAGGAGGCCTGGGTATATAGTATTTTAAAGGAGAGTTCTCATACTATATGCTAATGAAGTCAAAGTAAATTGCTATTAAGAATCATTTAGTGAGGTTTAACTACAGGATCTAATAGATGCACCCCCTAATCTCTCCCTTACGGAACTCAATGATAGCTGTATCTAGTAGTGGCTCCATTGATTACTGTAAGCATAACTTATGCCAAATCATAAAATAATAGTATAATACTATGTCATATTAAGCATTCCTTATTTAATAATCCCCAAGTACTCTATAGATGGTGGTGCTGGGGGGATCATTTTTTCTTACTTACACATCGAGACAGATCTGATAGGAAAGCTTACATCTTTCCTGAAAAGGAAGGAGCCTCTAGCTTTGCTTTGGTCCCTATAGGAGACAGAATAATGTCCCCTAAAGATGCCCATGTTCTAACTCTTGAACAGGTTACTTTACATGGCAAAAGGATTTTGTGGATTGATAAAGGATTCTGAGATGGGGAGATATCCTGAACTATCCTGTTGGGCCTGATATAACCTTAAGATTCCTTATAAAAGGAGGCAGGAAGATCAGTTGGGAAGAAGTGATGTGAGGCTGGAAGCAGGAGGGTGGGGGATGGGAGAAAGGGCCACTAGCCAAGGAATGCAGGCAGTCTGCTTCTGGATTCAGAAAAGGCAAAGGCTTCCAAAAGCCTCCAGAAAGTTCCAGCTTTGTCAACACATAGGTGCCAGTTCTGTGAGACTCCCATCCAGACTTCCATCCTCCAGAGCTATAAGATAACACATGTGTGTTGTTTTAAGTCAGTAAGTTTGTGGTAATTTGTCATAGCAGCAAGCAATAGAAACCAAACATAGTCCCTACATAGTCTTTCTCAACTTGGCTTACTTTTTGAAATAGGTAACCCTGGTACTCAATATTATGAGTTCCTCTTTTTTCACTTCTCCTGAGGATCATATATAACTAGTGTCTTTTAGATGCATAGGAAATAACCTAATTCATTACATAACCTGGAAGATTTTTAGGTCATTGGAAGCTAAATCTCTTGACAAACCCCACTGAGAAAGGTTATAAGGCTTCACCATTCTCTTAAGGCCCTGCTCCCCTGGAAAGCCACATGGTATCTTGCCTTGAAAAGAGAATGAGGATGCTGAGCAGATCTCTTCTGACCTTGAACACCAGCTCAACATATCTGAGAACACAGAACCAGAGGATGATAAATACCTCACCTCTGAAGAGTGCTCTTCACAGTGTTTCAAAGCACTCCTCCAAAAGCATTGTTTCAGGAGATCCACAACAACTTTGTGAAGTGAGTAAAAGAGAAAACCTATTTCCCTTTTCATACGAGGGTCATTCCTTGAGCCATGCACCAGGTTGAGCAGTGGCCTCCTGAACCCGGTTTAGGGCCTGTGTCACTTGTTTGGAGGGTAAGGAGTTGTGGTGGCTGCTCTGGACCCTTAACAAGTTCTTCCTCAAGTGACAGATTGACACTCCATGGCAGGTGCAGGTGAGAGGCGCCGTGGCCAGCTGCCTGATGAAAGGCTGCCCTGGAAGAGCTTTCTGGGCCCTTCTCACTGGTACTGCCCTTAAGTTCTTACTACAGTGAAACTACTATGCTCTTCTGCCTCATTTACAAGGCAGCTTCAGTCAAGAATGGGTTTCCCCAGCCTCTGTGCTGAGACCCCTGTGCCTTAGTGGGCATCAGCCATCATTACAAAATCGGGAGCCTTGCCTGAGCTGCAGGCAGGAGTTGCCGTCCTGCCTCTTAGCAAGGCATCAGCTCCAAGGGAGGATGCAGGAAACATCCAGGGAGCTCTGCCTTAAGTGAGCACTTCTGGAGGCAAGAGCCCGAAAGGGGGGAGGTGGAATCACACATCCTGGATCTGGTACCCCTGGGTTTTCTCACTAACTGTTACACTTACTACCTGTGTGACCTTAGAGAGGTCACTTAATATAACTTGGGCTTCCTCGTTTTCCTTATTTTTTAAAGCAAGGGTGCAAGTTGATTTGGGGAGGAAGAGCCTAATAAAAGTGAAAGTGTTCTGGAAACTGTAAAGGACTATATAAATGCAAGGAGAAATTAAATTATTATCACCTTTTCCCCAAGGAGTGCTTGGTGCTCACAGGTACTCCTGGCATAAAAGGCAATAATAATGATAAATAGAGCAGAGTCTCTGATAAAGCTCTTCCAGGGGTTGGCAAGTAAGACACCGGGCACAGAAAGGAAGAAGTTATCCAGAATCAGAAACAAATAATGATATTCTTTTCCTGCTTAAGAAATACTGGTTCAGTGTCCACTGGGCACCCAAGACCAAGAAAAACACTGCCTAAGAAGATCAAGAGGACCCAGCCTTGGCCTTCCAGAGCTCTGGAAGGGAAGGCAGACAGGAAACAATTCACTTCAATAATTGTAACAGGAATCACAAGGCGCTTCCTCATAGACTTGTGGGAGGAGGAGGAGAGACACTTCCATGAGCTTAAGGGGAGGGAGATGAAGGAAACTTCCACTGGGAGGCAGAGAAAACTGGGTCCTTAGAGCAGAAGTTAGTCAGACCAATGTGGCGAGAGGGCACAATCATTACAGAGGAGAAGGACAGGAGGCTTGAGGGGGTTGAGGACTTCAATTGCTCGGTGTAGCTGGAGTGAAGGGGCATGTGAGGGTGAAGTGGGGAGGCCAGAGCTCTTTCCTGAATATCTTTACCCAGAAGGTGTTTGGTACTGTCAAAAGGACCTCCAACCATTCAGGAAACAAAGACCTCTGTGCCTCCAAGTCCAGCGCATCTGGCTCTGCCATGGCTAAGCTACTGAACTGTTCCATTGAAGAATGAAAAGTTTGAAACTTTCTTGAATAGGAGTGCCTGTTCATGGTATCTGTCTGGACTGGGGATTGGTCAAGCTGTGACCTCAGTAATCCTGAGGCCACAACATGTGTCTCTCACAACATCAGCTCACTCTTTCTCTCTATCTACCTGTGTCTCCTCCCTAGCAGGCACAACGTACCACCTGTGCCTCTCTGCCCTCCCCACACCCCTCGGCCATCTGGGATGTGCACTGGGAAGGCACAGGGGTCACTACAGACTGTCAATCTGCTTTCTAGCACTACAACAAACACCTGAGAAAATCAACTTATAAAGAAAAAAGACTCATTTTAGTTCACAGTTTTGGATATTTTGACCCATGGTTGGGTAGACCAATTGCTTTTTCACCCTTTAAGTGAACCCTTTAAGTGGCACTCCTAATAGTGCCACCCTGGGGACCAGCATTTAACACATGGACCTTTGAGGGACATTCAAGGTCCAAACTACAGTTTGAGGGTGGGGTGCCTTTAAGTCTGCTGCTGACTCCCATCTCCCTCCTCTCGGTTGCTGGATTCATCACCTTGTGCATTGGTTTCCCTATGGTGATTTGGGTTGATGAAGAGGCCCAGAGGTCTAGTGATGAGAACATTTTTTTTTTATAAATTGAAAAGTAAAATGACAGTAAGCAGCTAGAGGACCCCAGTTCACAACAAAATGAATATCAATGTCTATGGTTGTATTGACCTTGAAGAAAGAAAATGAATAACAATTCTTGGGGTGCACTGTGATGTACATTCTGAATCTCTTCACTGTACATAGCAGAAAAGCTACCCTTTGTGACATGAGCATCCCACCGGGCGACTTCCCAATCATTCTAACGGGCAGGTGGAAGAGAATCCATGGCCGTGCATAGCTGCATTCTTCCCTGTCAACACAGATCCTCACAGTGACCCCTGAGTTCCACTGGGGTGGGACAGGGCTTCAAGTCACTGAAAGGAAGGGCTCTCGGCCTTGTTGAGAGGAAGGCAATGATCAGTGACAGACTGGCAAAACCACTGTGTGCCTAATCCCTCCATTCGTGACCTGATCAAACGTTTGGTTTCCTTTATCAGATGGAGCACGAGCCCTGATTCCATTCCCATTGTCTGTGCGAGTTATCCGGAGGCGATGTAATATGAAAACCATCAGGGGCAGCTCTGGAGAGGCACCTCCCATCCTCTGGTTGGAAAGTACTCTCAAACCCTGTAGGTTTCATGTCCGCAGTGTTCATGAGACAAGGGAACAAGGGGTGGCAATGAGGCCCATGGGTGGGAGAGCAGTGCTCTCAATGTTCAGCATTCCTTGGAATCAGTTGTAGGTTTGTTAAAATGCACGGGGTTTTTGGGACGAGTCCCAGAGCTTCCGCATCACAGCAGGTCTGGGCTGGGACCTGAGAAAACACACTTCTAACAGACTCCTGTGTGATGTTGATGCTGCTGAAAGGGGTGACCTACAGATCACACCTGGAAGACCACTGTTTTAGAGGATCCAGGAACATTTTCTTGGCATGTCAGTTTTACCTGTCAGGAACACATAAGTGAAGTTCACACTTACAAGCAGGGAGAATAGGGGGATATATGGATGCCCTAAGATTCTTTCCCCACTGTGATTATGAATGAACAGATTTTTATATAATGTCTAAAGTTAGCAACATAAGAAAACTAAGACAATTTAACTCAAAAAATGTCAATTGTACCAGGTATGGTGGCACATGCCGATAATCCCAGAAGTTCTGGAGGCTGAGGCAGGAGGATTGCGAGTTCAAAGCCAGCCTCAGCAAAAGCGAGACACTAAGCAACTCAGTGAGACCCTGTCTCTAAATAAAATACAAAATAGGGCTGGGGATGTGGCTCAGTGGTCAAGTACTCCTGAGTTCAATCCCTGATACCACCCCCTTCCAAAAAAAAAAAAAATTAATGATGTATATGTGTGCGTGTGTGCGTGTGTGTGTGTGTGTGTGTGTGTGTTCGTTCAATGGTACAAGAGAGAATGCACTTTTCCTATTATTTTAGCAGACAAACAGGGAAAGATAGTAATTCAATTTTTTAGAAGGTACCTCTTGATTCTGACCAGTTCCAGCAGTCAGTTATTTTTGCCTGAAAAGCATGAATTTCTATCTGTGCCTACTGCCCTAGTTGGATGAAGAGAAAACCCAAAGCAAAGCTTGTGCCTGGAGAAAGGGGCATCCATATGTATTTGGAGCCCTGGCAAGAGCTGACAGTGACTGCTGATGTGCTGCGTGTGGTCCACGGAAGGCTCAGGCTGTGGAATGAAAGGAAGGAATTTGATGTCTTCCATGACAAGATCTGCCTTGCATTCTTCCTCTGTATTCCTCTGATTCCATCGAAAGGGGCTTTTAAAATTTCAAAGAACTTTCATGTTTTGCTAGCTTATCATAAGTGTCTATCTTAAGCCAATACTGTGATTTCAAGCATGGCCCAGGTAGATATGTGCCATCTTCTGAAATGATTTCTGACACAAGGTAAGTCATACCTGCTGAAGCCAAAGTGAGGAGAATCGCAGGCTGAGCGGCATGCAGGCTCTCCTACATTCCAGGAGTCTTTTTTATTTCTTCCTAACGACCATTATTAATCATTTCAAAACCATAGAGTATCCTGACATTTTTACTATTCTAGACTTGAGGAAATGGAGGGTTTTGATGTCCTGGAAAGAATTTTTATGTAGAATAGCTTCATTCTTATAGCACACAGCCACCATGAAACTACCCTCTCCCTAAGCAGAATGGTATTTAATTAAAAAAAAATCCACTGAAGGGAAGTGAAGTGGTAATGGATTTTTTTTGGTGGTTGTTTAAAAAAAAATCAGCTTTTGGCTTTCAAAATGTTCAAACTGGAGCTGGGTGTGGTGGTAAAGAGCAGCCACTAGTCATGCAGGAGACATCAAATTCATACCTGGCCTTTTGCACTGGGGGAGGGGGTCCTCCCATTGCACTGGCTCTTTCTCACAAAACCTACAAGTTATGTAGGAGAAACACAGGCCAGGCCAGAAGGCTTCTGTGGCTCTCTGAGTTGCACAACTGCCAAGGTACTATTGTGACTGGAATTCTTCACAAAGGGACTGGTAGCAAGAGCTCTGGGGGTCTGCACTCAGGTGCTTGATGGGAAATTTTGTCACTTACCAGTTAAGTGACTTTTAGGCAAAGAATGGAATCTATCTAAACCTCAGTAGTTTTCATGGAAAATGGGCATAACAATATCTGCTTTATTTGGTTACTATAAAGAGTAAATAAGAGAATGAACACAAAGATCAGCAGAAGATGTGTTCATAGATAGACCTTAGTGACACCTCCCCACAACTAGTCCCAATTCAGTAATCACAGGCTTCAGGGTTGAGACACAAACATGAAGAGGCCCAAGTTCTGAGGCCACTGCAGTTTATAATTTTTTTTCTCACCACCCCCCTCCCTACCCAGTTCAGAATCCTATTAAGGGATCCTAAAGCACTAGACGAAGTCTCGTGTGTGAAGGAGAAAGGACAGTAGGCAGCTGAGTCAAGGGGCCAGGAGTAAACTAGAGTCATGATTACAGACCTCACTGGTACAGTATCATTTAATTTGAGAAGGAAGTCAGTCCCCACTCTTTAGCAAGTTTTCAAACTATGCAATTCTACAGTTCCTCTCTGACCCACATAGCTTCAAATTTGCAGTTTGCAATAAGGTTTTGTAACCCTTATGAAGAAGTTTTCTTCTCTGACATGAGATGCCCAGAGGTCCCTTAGCACTTGCCAGTAGAACTATCAGTGAAATGAAGAGAGCAATGCCACCTTCTCCCCATTCCACTGTCCCCATCGCCTCCCCCACCAGGAAACAGACAGTGAGAGGATCAATCATTAGGCAGACAGCAACTCACCTTGCTCCAAAGAAAGCAGCAAGGGACTCTGATGGTGAAAGGTGAGGGATGCTCCTTGGGTCTGGGCAAACCTCACAGAAAAGCCCACTGGCCACCCAACCTACAGAAAGGTCAGATGATATCTGATGACTGCAGGCAACGTAAGTGACCAGTACTAGCAACTCAAGCCATGCAGACCAGGCAAGGGAGTGGGCTACTCCAAAGTGGCCTCATCCTTCCCTCATTTCATCTCCATTGCTTTAGTTGATGTTGCACATGGGTCAACTTTGGGGTATTAGATACAACTCAATTGTAATTCTTAAAAGGTAAAAACATCTAATTGCCACATCCTTGGAGATTAAGGGAAAAATAGTGGCAAGGAGCTCCTGTGGCCACCAGGACTCTTCCACTATCCCTCCTGCAGAGTGCAGGACACCAGCTCCCAGCACCTGCCACAAGGATCGTGTTACCTTAACTGGAAGGATATACTTTTAAACAGCTGTGTTTCATGGAGATGTTTTTTTCTAATGGTGCCATTAGAAAGAGTGATCCTGTCCAGGGGTGGAAACAGTAGCACATCAACAGGCTGCTTGAGAGATCAGGAATAAAGAAGCCCTGGTGAAGTCTGCTTTGCTTTTCCAGGGTGTGAGAGATAGGGCAACAGCAGCAGTGCTGGCTCCCAGACGGTGAAGGGGGCAGACACCAGGGATAGAGGCAGTGGGCGCAGGTGGGGCTGCTGGCTGTGGAGAGGTGGGTCTCCTGGACCCCAGCCCCATCCTGGGGAGGATAATATTCAGCACACATAGGAGAAACATCACCCTTCACTGTAAGGAAACTGACACTGTGAGTTGAAGTTTCTCACTCCCTTTATCTGTAGCTCTTCCAAGCCCCTTTGATGATTTTTAATTGTACTCACCTAGCTCGTGCCACTCTTCATAGGGATTCCCCTTAACACTTGGCCCTCACACCCAAGCGGAATCAAGACGTTCCTCCCTAGCTCCACCAGGAGAGCTACTGCCACCTGAAATATTCCCTTCACTAAACAGCGGCAAATGAGGAGAATCCATCCATGTCTCCTCCCTGGCCTATGCCCCTGCCTCCTGCTGGGCTTCCCCAGGCCTCAGTTCCTGGCAGCCCTGCTCCACTTAATACTACTGGGCCTCCCTCAGCAGTCTGCTCTGGGCTCACTCCTGGGTGTTGCAAGCGCTGCTGCTGCCACCATCAGGCTGACTTGGGAACTGCAGTCTTCCCCAGGCATCTGATCCCCAAACATTTCCTAGCCAAAAGAAAAATGCTGGTCCTTAATCTGCAGTTGCCCTTCACACAGGTGCAGCATCCTTTGTAAGAAAAGGTTGCAAAAGCCAGTTCCCTGAACAAATGCAACTCCCTGTGAACGTGCAGTGGTCTATAAGTGATGGACAGACAAGTGCCGGTCCCAGAATATGGGAACGAAGCCACTAGATTAATTGGCAGTTTCTCTTTCTTAGCCACTGGGATAGTGAGGCAGGAAAGGGCAAGATTCTGTCCTTGAATAGCACCCAGATGCATGCTCTAAGGTTCTGTCCCCTGAATGCCTGCACAATGAGCCAACAGGCCCCAATGTGACTTCAAAGCTGTGCATAGCTCCCAGCATTGCCAAGGGTGACAGGTGGACTGTCACACAGCACCAGAGTGGAGTCACCTGTGACATTTGCAGGTGACTGACAGAAATGGGCACTGACATGCATTAAAGAACAGAAGGGCGCAATGGTTTCTTACTGAAGCCCAGGAGTAGGTTGCTTGCCAGAGGATGTTTCTCTTGGCAGTGTCCCTGGTGACCTGATGGGCATTCAAGGCTTTCTGCAGAGAGGAACAACTTCCTACAGGGAAAGACTGAACTTTAAATAGTTGAATTCTTTGCTTTTACTCTAGCCAGAGCCCTCTCAACATCTCTTGCTGATATTACATGTTCTGTTTTCCTCTCCTTGTTTCATTATTCCTCGCACTTTTTCCCAATATTTCAACATTTATTCTTGCCATCCTATGTGCCCAGTAGTGTGGCTCTGGCCATGATAAAAGACAGATATTTTGATCAACCAAATAAGAGAAGAAAAGTTCCTTGCTTCCTAACCTTTTGCATGTGTGTGTGTGTGTGTGTGTGCGCGCGCGCGCGAGAGAGAGAGAGAGAGAGAGAGAGAGAGAGAGAGAGAAAGAGAGAGAGGAGCTCCACAAAAGAAGCTACCCAAGCACCTTTTCCTTGGTTACTGATCATCCCCAAAGGCTGGCCTGTCACTTCCCTAGGCCAAAGTGGCCTAGAAACCAGTCCTCCAGATGCCATCATTATGAACTCAGAGTCTGAAATAAAAAAAATAAAATAGAGCTTACAATGCTGGGTTACTGTTTGTTTGAAGGTCAGCTCCCTGATCTTCATAGGAAACCCCTAAAATACTCTTCTATGCCTGGACACCGAAGATTACCACAGATTATAAGAATATGACTTGTCTTAAGCCACAGCCTAGCATTCTCCTGTGTATTTTTAGTGTGGATGGTTTGGAGCAGCGGGAGTTACCAGTACACTGAGAAACATCAAGGTGCATGACAAAGTGAACCAGATTGGGAAGGACTTTGGTCAAGTAAGGTAACCTTTTGGGGGTGTGACAGCATCATTCCTGCATCTCACTGCTATCACAGTGACAAAATGAAGTATTGCTTGTGGAAGTTGACTCTGCAACTTGTAAAGCATTATACAAATGTTAATTATCATCACAGTCATCATGATGAAAACACCATTGTTACCACTGCCACCAACAATAACCAAAGGCATTTGCCAGGAACCTACGAGAAAGAGATCAAAGACCTTCTAGGAATGTGTTATCCAAAATAAATACATTGTTGCTAAGAGATAACACTAAGGGAATTGTTCAGCTGGAGAGACTTTGGAATTACTCTAGTCCACCCTCAACCTACTTCTTAGGCATTGACTTACATTTCTGATGACCCAAATCTACTCTTAGAACACATCCAGCAATGGAACACTGCTCAATGGGCCTGCTTTTGATGTGAGTTTTAGATATCCAGTCTTTGAAACGTCACTGTCCATTCCTACAGAACAACTGGGATTTTTGTTTCCCATTGAGTTTGTCCTGCCAGCCCCTCACAATTTCTGAAGAGAATAGGCCACAGCTCAGAACACACAGGTAGATCTGATGACACTGTCTCCCCTTGAATGAAAGGCTACTTGGCACAGGAGACTTGTAAAGCATTTCTAACATCTTCTGCGAAGAATCATTTAACTTGTAACCTTGCTTTCCCCAAAGCCACTACAGCTTAGTTTCCTCTGGAGAACAGGAAAGACATCATCAGCAAAATGTCCCCAGGTATTTTCTTGCTTTCCTCCTCACTGTCCTTGTCTCCCTTTCTGGTTTACCACTTACCTTCAACAGTAGGCTGCTCCATCTCTGTAGCTTTCAAGGGGCCCCAGAAAACAAGCAAAGCCCATTCCTCTATGCACTTCCCTCCCCTAAACTCTGGTGTGTTCTCAGAAATCCTTGCTTCCCTGTGCTATGCATCCTTGTCCACATTCTTTATCCAAGGTACCACTCAAACATTCATCTACCTATTCACCTTCACTGCTTCCCCTCTGGAATGCAGTGCAACAGTGAAGGTCAGTTCCCTATTATTATTCTTTTACTCACTTCTCTGTCCCTATACGTACATGTGATAAAGGAAGATATGCTAGAAAAGATGAGTATATTTCCATTCAATTCTACATTATTTCAGCCCATGTGAAACACAGAAAATATCAAGAAGACTAAAGAACATGCAGATCCCCAGTCCCATGACATTGAGAGGACAAGCAATACTAGTAATGTTTTTTTAAAGTATTGACTTGATTCTGTCAACACATCCTCAAAAAAATGTATCGTGGTATTCATGGTCATTCATAAGCTGACCCTTGCTTTCCCACATTTCCTCCTCCCCTGCTTCCTTAACACACCAACACTCCAGCTACCCATAGTTCCCACTGCGTCTGAACAGCTCACATTCTCTTTTGCCTTCTTGCCTTTGCACTCGTTCTCAGGTAAAGCCTGGAACACTCCTTTCATGCTTCATATGGAGAAATCCTAGGCAGCATTTAAAACCAAGTGCAAATGTCACCTCCTCTGTGCAGCCTTTCTGATGCTCTGGGCTGTTTTAGCTATTACCAGGGCACTGTGACACATATGAGCCCATCATATTGTAACCTTAGTTGAAGTATCAAGTCTCCCAGCATCAGATTTCTAATTTCTGTCCTGCAGGCAAAAGTTGGAAAGAATCTGACACTGCAACCACCATCCAGTGCATACAGGCCCAGGGAATCAACGTGAGCACATCAGCTCAATGTGAGCACATCTTTTCTAACATCGACAGGTACATGGGCCCTGGTAGTTATAGTTTCAATGATGCCAAAACCAGCCTCAGGTAAATCTGATTGGTTTGCCTTATTTAAGGACACAGAGAAATAAGGAGATGAGGGTGAGTATATTCCTCCCATTTGAGGGACATTGTTGACTTGCTCTTGGTCTGAAGACATTGCTACCTTTTAACAGCAAGTGGTATGTGCTTGGTATGTGTGCATGAGTGTGTTTGTGTGTGCATTGGGGTCAGGAGGGTGTAGAAAGGCTTCTAGGCTGCCATAAGAACCTCCCTAGACAACGCAGGAAGTATGTGTGTTGGGCCACTTGCTTGGTGGTTGTTCCTGGGAAGGAGATGAATGGTTGTCCTCCTCCCACTCCCCACAGTCCACTGTGGGCTGCAACAAAAGAACTCTGCAAGAAGCAGGATCCACCCATGCTGGCCACTATTTCCAAGGCTTTCACTTGTTACCAAGTGTACCGAGGGAAAGCTGACATTTATTTAATCCTCATAGTGGTGTTGACTGTGTACTCACTGAAACACTGTATGCTTATGGAAGACATTTGTTTCCAAGCAGCTTATGCTAAATTGCAATGATATAAAGGAAACACTTATCCAATATTGACATTTACTGACTTCTAGAAGTATATAGCCAGAATACTCATTTTTACCATTAGAAGAGGAAAGGTGGGGGCAGGGGAGCCTAGTGTTTGATACTTAGCTCCATCAGTGAGTTAGAAGCAGAAAATAAATAAAAGCTAACATTAAATGGATCAAAGGTACAACAAAGGCCCACAGCCTTCCTGGGATCCTTAACTCTATGGCACACAGTGGGTGTCTAACAGAGTAGAGGGTGAAGCCCTCCCCTGCCTAGTGATAAAGTAGGGCACAGCATTCCTTGCTTGACTGGGAGAGGATACTCAATGATCTAGAAGGTATCTATATTCTCACTTGACACACACACCTAACTGGGTAAATTCTGGCTTTCCCCTTGGGAGAACAAAATGACATGTGATGACATATGGAACAGACCTGTGTCTCAATGCAGTTGATTCTTGCCTCTTTCCCTTAACTGGAAATAAAATCTCACTCTGCTTGGAATAAAGGGAGAAGCTATGGCAATGAGGGCACAGCATACTGACTGACTGTGTTCCTCACACCTTTGTGGCTAACAGTGATGGGATATGACACCCCAGGGAACAGAGTGCTCTCAGAGTGGCAGCTCTAACTGAACACTGCTCCATGAATCCTGGGGTGTTCACTGGCCTTGAGGGAAAACTGGGGCTCCAACTATTTGGCTGACCATAAAAGTCAGGATACCATTGGTGGTGACAGTCAAGTGTGGATTCCAGCGTGCCCACATCTCCTGGCCTTCTGTTCTGCTAGAACATCCCTGTTCCCAGGCAGAGGATGCATTCAGTTCAGAGTCTCCCAGTTGCTTGATTGACCCCTATAAAAATGCTTGCCCTGGTTTTTTCACCTGAAAGTCATTTTGAAATCTGATAAGAATAAGGACTGACTGTAGTTGAAAAATAATGTCTATACCCATCTCTCCCACACCCCCATCTGCATTAAGACCCTAAAGCAAGGACTCTTGGTCCTTCTTCCCACTCCTCTATCATAGGCAATTTTCTTTTCCTTGTTCATGTTTCCAAAACAGTTTATCTTTTTATCTCCTTGGAAGAAAAGTACTCGGCAAATCAAAGGTATCATTAGTATTGTTATTATTTTGCTATTGAAATCTCTTGAATTCACTCTGGATTATTCATATGCTTTTTTTGGGTCTGCAATATAATACCGCCTAAGTCACCCCCACTGGGTTGAACAAAAAGGAAAAATTGCATCTTCAGGCCTAATCCCCTGCTCCACCCGTCTCCTGCTGGCCCTGGCTTCTACCAACACAGGCACACACCAGAGGGGCTGCTCCTTGGTACCATGCCTAGATCACTGCTGCCATGTTCCAAGCCAGATCCTCCTTCATACACTGGGGGTGGGGGGGCATGGCAGCCACTCTGAGCAATGGGAAGGCGTTGACCACACCCACGCCCCCCCCATCTCCCTGGGGAGTTTCTTTTCCATCCTCAATAGGTCTGGTGAAAACAGTGCTCCCTGTTGGGCAGCAGACACTGTGACAGCCCCCACACCCAAGAGCATGTCCTGGTCCTCCACCCAGAAGATTTGTTAAAGAAGTGGTTCCACCCCCTTGGCAGTTGTGTGCTGACCTTCCAGGAGAAAAGAAGTGCTTCTTCCTCCCCGAGACAAGATGTCCTGGCAGCTGGGGTACCAGTGCCAGTAGTGGGGAGAGTCACACTGATACTTGTCTCATCTTTTGTTATTTGGCATTTCTGGGTAAGGTTAAATGTTTGCAGGGTTGCTGCTCATTTCATTATTTTCTGATCCTTTTCTGCCTGATGCTCCTCCCCTCCCTTTCATCCTCTGGGCCATCTCTGATGTGCTCTTGCTGTCTTCTGATGCCCTGTCCCCTTCTTTTCCCTCCCCAAGGAAGCTCCTGGCAAATTAAAGCTTCTTGGAGTGACTCCTCCTTCCATGCTTCTTGTCACCCAGTGGCTCCCTCCACCCTGGCCAGTTCTTTTCACCCACTGTCTTACCCACCTGTTTTACTTGATGCTTTTTTATTCTCTTGGAGATTCAGGATGTCCTGAACCTCTGCCATCTGACTTCCCTTTTGATGTTTCCTGCCAATTGAGAGAGCAAGTGGGCTGCTTAGAGTGTTCCCAACAGGGACATGGTGCCCCATATTAATTCTCAGCTCAGATATGCCATTAACAGTCAAATGCAAGTTTTCACTTTTATCCTAATATGTTTAGACCAGAAAGGTGCACGTGCAAAGCCACCAAGACATCTGGGTTCAGCAGGAATAGAACTTTCCGATCCTCAAAGTCACTGAGCAGGAGAGGATGCTCTGGCAATGCCAAAAAATCTGTCAGAGAGTGGGGAAAAATGGTTCTTAGAGTGACTGAAGTAAAGGCCACCAAGTCTGCACCACTGCACATCCCCCAAACTATCTCAGAACTTGAGATGCTATGGGAGCAGGGAGTTGTCAGTCCTGCTGAGACATTATTTCTCCAAAGCTACCTAGATGTGCATGCACAGGCTGGTTGGGAAGATGCTTGAAGATTAAGGAGGGCATAGAAGGAAATAGTTGGGAGCAAACTGAAATGATAAGGGGAAAAAAATATAGCAAGTTCTAAGTTTATGGATGACAAGAGAATCGATTCTTTTTCACCCAGGGGCAGAACATGCCGTTTCTCCACAGGAGGCAAATTGTGCTGTGACATTATCCCTCTCTCTACAAAGCACGACCATCCTGACAGCTGAGGGAAGAGGCATCCCCAGCAAGAGAGAAACCCACAAACAGCACACACTGGCAGCTTTCCATTTTCTTGTTGTGAGCCAAACCCAGGGACATTGGCAGGGGCAGGACTGGGGAAAAATGTCACTTAGCCTTTCTACTGCCACCTCAGGAAAGATAAAGAAACATTTGATCATATCTACATGAAAAATTCAAACTTTAAAAGAGTAAAGACACAGCATACTAGTAACATTAATTATAGATTAATTTCTGCTTTCTCTCTAAAGGGTTATGGAAGAAAGTAAAGGTGAATAAATATATTCGACAAATTAGGAGGGAAAGGATGGTTGAAATTAACTTTAAGAATTCACCTGAACTATTTGCTCTTAAAGTCTTCAGAACATTGTTGGAGCATTTGCTCTGCTTAGGAATGAAGACCTTGGCAATAGAGGTCTTGGACTGTGTTTCCAGAAACTCCAAAATGACCTGGAAGTTCCCACTGTGACAGGCATTGGGCAGCAGATGGCCATATCACCAGAGTGCCAGATAAGGGCCTAAATATAACCCTGGACTCTTGTTCTCCCTGAGTGAAGGGCCATCCTAGCTTCTGCACATTTCCTTGGAAATGCTTCCCTAGAGGAAATGCATGTGGGAGGCAGGGGTCAGGCAGGTGGCTCCATGTGCAAGTGTGTGTGGGATTGGTCAGGTGGGGTTGAAGCCTCATTCCCCAGACAGGTGGACCACAGGGGGGGACCATCTAGAGTCACCTGGGCTAGTCTTCTTATGGCCTGTTGAAAGTGGATATACCCTAGCCCATCACTGAATGAATGTAGAGTACTGGATGGGGGTGGAGCACCATTTATGAGCTAAGCGCATCTCCTCTGAGGAATTTACAGTACTCCAAACAATATCCATGTTTTTTAAAATGTCTGTGGATCAATTCCAAGGTATCCCCATCACATCAATGAAGTCCACCAAACATCTCTCTCATGACCCTTAATTGCTGTAGTCAGATGCTATCTATTCAAGATTCCTATATAGTGTCCAGTGAGCGAGGCCATTCTGACAGGCTATGTCCACTTTGATCTTTGAGTCTTTCTTGAGACCTGTTTTAGTTTCCTATGGATTATGCATCTACCATTTGGAGGAATGGGTAGTGCTCGTCAAACTGAGAACACTCAGGAATAACAAGGCATTATGAACTGTGTGATGCTGTGGTTTCTTCCCCATGCCCTCAGGGCTAAGGGTAGATGAAGCGGAACATTACACCTCTATAGGCAAATATTTAAAGGTTCATATGAGGCAATCAAGGAATAGCTTGGTATTGAGAAAGGAGGAAGCAAAGTAGAGGATGCATACGGTAATGATTCAGACAGGCAGGGAGGCACTTGGACTCCTATAGGCTTCTTATGCCAATCTAGAGAATAGCAGATCGAGCTTCTAAAAATACAAAAGACTGATCAAAACTTGCACTAGTCCCATCCAAAGGTGTGTGTGTGGCAGGGGTGAGGGGAATGGTTGGAAGATTCCCTCTTCCTCTCAGATTCTAATGCAATTTCCTGAGTGAACTGGTAAGAGGCAGAGGAGAATGGAAGTCAGTGTGCATATATGTGGGTGTACACGCACGTGCACATGTACCCATAAGCAAGCACATAAACTTCCAAGAAGGAGGGTAATCTCACAAAATGGTAATATAACCAAATCTGTCTTTATACCAGTGTTCTGGGATAGTTCTTATTCATTCAGCCTGAAAACTCTGGAGAAAGCAATTTATCTTCCTGCTGCTATTGGGAGTCCTGGTGAGATGCATACAACCATATGAATACATGTGTGTGTGTGTGTGTGTGTGTGTGTACATTATAATTATGCATGAAAATGGGTCTACACACACTTGTCTTGGGGGGCTAAAGTTTAATCAGGAAGGTCAATACCAAAGTTAGAACTGCACAGATAAGGAGCAAATCTGCAGGGACCACAGGACCAGTAGAAAAGCGGAGGAAGGAGGCAGATTTTTGCTTACATTTTGCTTCTTCCTGAGAGAGAAAGTGAGGAATGCATGCTGTTTGCTTGCAGAAGCAGTCACCCATGGTGATGCTTTGCTTTCTCAAAAACTTTTACCCTTCATTTAATCAACAGATGGATGTGCTCTGTTGTGGATTTTTCTGAGAGAGTCCTGTCCCTCTAAGAGCTCTGCTGGCTGGCACACATGCTGCCTCAGATGGCAGAGGCGACATTGGCATTCCAAAAGAATGGGAAGGAACCAATTTACTTGTCCCCTTCAAACTCCATTCCACAGGTGACTTTTGATGCCTTTAGCTAAGCAGGCACTCACAATCCCTCTCGAGAATTTCCCTCCTCTCCCTCTACCACCATCAGCCCCATGGTTCCCAGTGGCAGGGAGCCCAGGGGTGGCAAAGTTCTTTCCTGAGAGTTCACCGGCTTCTCTGCCCCGCCAGGCTGCAGAAAGCAAACAATCAGCACCAGGGGTGAAATTCCATTTTATGCCCTGAATCCAGTGCTGTGTAGGATTCACAATTCAGTCTTATTTAGGGAACTCGACATTCAGTGCAACTCTTTACAAGCTTTCCCCAGTCACTGTACATTACCCCACAGTACATTCTGTAATTGCAAACCCTTCTACAACTATGCAAACTGCACATGTTGGCTTTGAATACACTCATGCAAGGTAGATCTTATCAGAACTGAAATATCCACTTAAGAAAGGCTCCCTTTTCTGCCCCTCTCCTCCAGCCTGGGTGTGGAGAGGAGGCCCCCTGAAGTTCTGAACGGCATGGCCACATACATACTACCCAATTAACACACTAGGGGTATAAAGAACTCATTTGCATTGGAGAGTTTGAGTTGGATGTTGACAAGTAAGAGCAGAAAGTCGCCCCCCCCAGTCCCTTCCTTCCAAAGGAAAATAAACAGTACCATTCTGTTGCATTTGCAAAGGCAAAAAGCAACGCCAGAGCCTCTCGGTCCAGGCACGGAGGGAAGCATCAATCAGTGCGAGTTTCCGAAGCCTGCCCACATTCCTGCCCTCAGCCTCCCTCGCCCTGACAACCCAGCCGACTTTCCTTCAACTCCAGCAACGCGCCGGTCCTACCTTGACTGAAAAGGAAGAAGCAGAGGAAGAGCAAATCGAGCTGGAAAGGTTTCATTCCTCAGCGCAGCGAGGGAAAGCCGGCGGGCAACTTGGGGGTGTACTTAGTTTCTCTTCCTCGGTGGCTCGCGGTGCTCAGCCTCCACCGCCGGTCCTCTCCGGTTCGTGCCGACCATCTGTCTGTCCGCCTGTCGGTCCCTTCGGGTGATTTCGGTCTTTTTGTGTCTCTGGGTTTCTGCAGCCAGCCAAGACAAATTGCCTGTTTTTAGCCGTCTCGGGAAGCCGGGATCCTCAGCAATGTCCCTACTCGGAGCAGATCCATTCTCTGGCTCTTGGCATCCCAGGCACACGGCTTCCTCCGGCGGGCTCCTCCCACAGCGAGCGAGCGAGCGAGTGACGAGTGACAGAAGGGCTCCTTTCACAGAAGCTGGGGCGGGGGGGAGAGGGGGGGAAACAGGTCATAATTAAAGAGGAAATACTTGGAAAAAGGAGATCTTTGCAAAACGGAGGCTGGGGGAAAGGCTGTGTTCTTTCCTTCTTTTCCCTAAATAGGAGAATATTCAGCTTTTGTCACCATTATTGATTTAAAAAAAAAATCGTGAACATAGAGCAGAGCTGTGACTTTTTGTCCACACGATGTAATGTTGTTTAAGGGAAGTGAAGTTAAAGATGACTATATGTATGCAAATGCATTAAAATGTGCATGCCTTGCCTTTGCATAAGGAACTGGAAACTGGGCTGAGAGAGAGCTAGGGAGAGGTAGCAGGGGTCCAGCAAGGACTTGACCAGTGTGCACAGCAGGAGGCTAGGGAGTTGAAGACGATAAGCATGCTTTGCATTTTTGAGACTTCACAATCGGGGTAGGTAATAAAACCTGAACGTTTAGATATTGGTTTGCTTTGCACTGCTTGGAGAAAACCAAATGCCGGAATGGGAGAGAAAACAAGTAGGTTTATGACACATACCCATTTGTTATTATTATCCAGGTCTGTGCATTTCTTAACAAGGATAGGAGAGTAGCCTGTCTTTGTATCTGGAGCCTCTGCACTAATGAGCACTCCGTCACTTTGAGTATCTTTTCTCCAAAAGGTGCTGTGAGTCTGATTGCGAAGGAGAGGCCAAGGTCATAGGCAAACACCTCCTAAGAACCTTCAGGTCTTTTACCTGTCATGAAATTCACACTCAAATCAAACTCTAATTCCTCCAGGATATCAACATGAATTTATCTAGGTCTATTTATTTGATAGACATTTAGGCATGCTTGGAATAAGCAGGCCATTGGGGGAAATAAAATAGTAAGCACAGACCATGCCTTCAGGAGATCACAATCTGGAGTGCAAGCAGAGTATACACACAAGACACAAACTATAAGGATATTACAAAGCAATGTTTAAAAATATGCAGCAGATATATGGTGTAAATGAAGGGGAGGTAAAGAGAAAGGAGAGGAAACCAAAAGATGCTCTCTGGAAGTATGCCATTCAACTTTCAATTATAAAATCAATCATTACTTTCTTCAGTCCCTGGACCTTAGGAAAGTCTTTTGAGAACCTCTTAGCCTTTTCTCTATCAGTATCACAGATTGGGGGACTGTGTTAACTCCAAGTCACATTACAACTTGGAGTTTCCATGCGGATCTTAACTTCAAAAAATTATTCCTTGGTGTTTATGAACAAGGGAAAAGGAAGCATGGGCACATGTAAAAGTGTGTGCTGGTAGGAGCTGACACCTGGTAGTTGACATTCAAGATCTACAAATTAGTAGGTGTCTGCTTTGTTGACTTTTCTATTCTTAATAGTTTATTAAACTGTACTACTTAGAGGCTGTTAAACATATCAAAGGGAAATTTGTAAGCAAGCTTTGTGTGTGGGGGGGGCGGGATGCTGAGCAACAGAAACTAAGAGGACACAAAAGAGGCAACCCATCAGCTAAATTAACAAACAAGGTACAGAAGCAACTGTGTCAGCACAGCCTTAGCCCATTAGCTTGGTATGACAGATAATGCAATGGAACACAAGAAGCGAATCAGAAACACACACACAAAATGAATAATAATTTCAAACAACATATGCCAAATACCATATTAAGGCTGAAAATATGAAAATATGGCATGTAATGGTTAGTAGTAGCTTTCTACTAAATGTATAGGGGGAGGGGAAATAAAAGGTCTGGGAACAATTCCTATGGCCAAACCTTGCAATGAATACCAGTATCAGAATGTAGATGCTACCTGCCTGAGCAACATTTGATGTTTTAACTGAAGATTTATCTTTTAAGCTGTTGTTTAATTTTGATTGCTAATTCCTAAATGACCCGAGGCCCAGATTTGCTTTAATTCAGTCCCCAAGGGAAGTATTAGAAACCCAGGGTCATGAGGCTAGTGAACTGTGCAATGTACGGTAATCAAGCACACAAACAGGCGTCTGCGCACCACACTCGCACACCCACTCTTGGAAAGAAGAGTGGGGAGTGGGAGTCTGAGGTTGGAAGGATCTTGTTTCGCTCTCCCACTGGTCCTGAGGCTGGCCTCATGATTCCCAAAGTGGTTCCGGACGCCCCCCACCCCCCCCCCCCAGCCCGCTGGGGCCCTTCCCCTCTCCCCCCCCCCCCCCCCCCCCAATCCCATCCTTGCAGCCTCCAGTCTCAGAAAGAGAAAAAGCTTGGATTAAGTGATGAGCTGCCCGCCTCTAAAAGGACCAGGAGGCGTTTCAACCCTGAGTGCCGGAAAACCCGGGCAATCTTCAGCAACCACCACGTGGGTCAGAGAACGCGAGCGGTACCTGCAGGACTCACAGCCAGCCCGGCGCCAGCCCCGACGGCGGCCCTGCCATCTCCGCCCGGGCCGGCTCGTGGCCTCACCTCCTCCGGGGGCTCGGTTAACCTCCTGGCGCTGCAAGGTGGCCTGCGCGCAGTTCGCTCTCGAGGAGGGAGGGGGGAGGCGGCGAGGAGCTGACGGCTCCACCTGATGGAGAAGCGTGGAGTCCTTAGGAGTGCGCTGCGAGGGGAAGCGAGGAGGGAGACCGCGGTCTCCGCTGGAAACCTCCGCGTCTGTGGGGTGGCGTGCGGGGTACTGGGTTTCTGCACACAGTCGATGGAGGTAAGAGCCCAAAGAGACAGCCGAAAACCAGCAACTTGGAAAGCCTCCCCAATTCTGATTTTCTGTACATCATCCAGGCTCCAAGTCTCTGTTGCGCCCACCACGCAAGCCGGGGTCCCTCACCAGCAGGTGGCATCCTCTCCAGCGTTTCTTCTTCAGGCTTGTAGCCCAGGAGGTCGACTTCATCAGCAGCTAACCCCCCATCCAGGCCTTCAGTTCCAAGTGTTGTGTCTTTTGACGCCTCCCGCCCCCGGCCCAAATACACACACAATCCCATCCCAGAGGACCAGAGGGAATGGAATTGCGGAAAGCAATGAGGAAGTCGGAGCCCACAGAGAATGAGGGCTGGCTCCAGATTCTGCTACTAGCTGGCCAAGAAGTTACAGAAGGGCAAGTCTGGGACAACTTCCAAGCCCTGCTCTCCTAGCAGCAAGTGTGTCCCCGCTTCCCTCGTGTGTCTGAGATCTGGGACAGAGTGAAGCACAAAGTCCTAGGTCCTGATGCAGGATTGAGGGGTACTGTTGTTCAGTGCCCAGAACAGTCTAGCTGTTTAGACAGACCCGATGGAGACTATGAAGACGCAGCTCATCTCCGCCTTTCCGTGACCTTGGCTGTCAGTACAATATCAATAACATTTACAATTCCGTTGATTTGGGTAAAGGCCTGTTTAGAGTACTTAAAGATGTGTGGGATGAATACATGAATTCCAGTTCTTGGGAAAGTTTGTCCTCTACTTGGGGAGGATACAAAAGTACATACATGGGGAAAAATATAAGGCATCTTATTGCCCTAAAGGTCATCTGCCAGGGCCCTTCCTTTCTAGTTAGGTCCTTTTGGGTGGACTTTCGTGAGCCTTTTCAGGAAGCTGCAGGACTGAGATGCCAGTCCAGGGCCCCAGTCATTAGCCCAGTATGTCTGCTGTTTCTCTACTGCTCATGCCAGGCCTGGCTCCCTTTAACTGTCCTGCAGTGTCCATGTGTACCATCAGCATAGATAAAGAAAGGGAGTGGTTCTTTTGTGAGACAGGCAGTCATCACCAGCAAAGAATTTCCTGCTTAATGCCTCTTTGCAATATTTGTTGCACAGATACATTATAAACCACATTCTCTTTTTGTTTTTTATACATCCTGCCTGTACTTGTTAAAACCTCCTTGCCCAGAGATTTAACACATTTTGAACAGGCCCCTAGTGGGAATTCAGGGTAACCTGCCTCTCCAGTCCTGGGTAAGTTAATAAGGGCTTGAAACTATAAACACTTCCAAAGACCAAATGGTCTTTAGAGGTCCTCTCTGGGTGGCAGCTACCTGACCTGGGCAGTCACAATCTTCCAGCCTATTTCTTTTTCATTTCTCTGAACCAAATTTTTTGTTCACATCCATGTAGGTGGATTGCAAGACCTTAGCCCCTGTTCACTGTGGTTGGTCTCTCTCTATTGCCAGTGGAAAGGGCCCAGAGAACCAGGTATCAGCTTTTTAGAACCATCCTCCAAAGAGTAAGATGACCACTCAACTGATTCATGCAAGACCAGGTTTAACTGAGGGGGTCACTGAGCCCTTGGACGTGTCTCTGGCCTGGCCAAGGCTAATTATTATGGTCATTTAATGAACCTAGACACATCTTTCTCCATCTATTAAATGATTGGTTTGAGCCAATGGATCTTTGCAATCTCTCTCCACCCTAAAATCCTATTGTGCATTTTCCAGAGGCTATAGCTTTCAGCACAGTCTGATTTGGGAGAGCTTCTCCAATGCCACCAATGTTATAGGCAGATTATTTTGAGTTATCAGTTCCTACCCCCATGGAAACAAGTGATGACCCTGAAATCCATATGGGCCCCTTTGCTCTCATGGGTTCCAACTTCCCCCAAACTGTTTCATCTTCTTTCTTCTCTGGATGTCCTCAATCTTTCCCCAACTTACTCAACTGTGTGTTTCCCTTCTCTTTTTATTTTTCCTAGCACCAAACTCATATCCAACCTGGGGTCTGGATTCCACAAGAGATTTTCTTCAATCTACATTCTCTCATAGTATTGGATGCAAACTTTAATTAATGTATGGGAATGGCGATGCCAGAGTGGCTAATTAGAAAAGGCCTCTCTTAAAGGAGGTGAAGATCATGACACTTGATACTTTTTCCATCTTAGAGTGGATCACATTTTACTGTATAACAGTTGTGTTTCTTCTCTGATACCCCGGCAGCTCCATGAGGACAGGAACAGCGTCTTGCTAGTTTGTCTGTGTCCCCCAACTCTTACTCTGGTAGACAGAAGACACCCAACACACACCGTTGAACATATACCAAAGCTTTACCTAGTGCCCCACATCCCACTTCCTGTTTTCTGAATCCAATTTAACTAATTCTTCACACTGTTATTAAACCATTGTCAAACATCTGGCATGTTCCTGCCACAGCTCTGGCTGTATTTTATGGGCATGGGTAATGAATTGAGACTATATATAGTTTGCAAAATGTGGAATACACTTTAAGATGCATGGCATTATAGAAATGAAAGATATTTTTATCTTTCAGCATCATTATGCACAAGGATATGATTCTATGGCAGTACTCTTTAAGAACAATAGACCTGTTTAGCCTTGACATAGTCATGCATGCAGGGCACTGGGTATTTAATTCGTATGGGAGTGGCATTATCTCTCTCAGCAAAGACTGGAAGAGTGTAGACTTTACAGGGAATAAAAGATCTGAGAAATATTGTGAAAGGAGGTGGCAGTGGCCCCGTGCCTTGTTTCATTGCTGGCCAAGTGCACAGTCCAGGACCTGCATCCAAACTCCAGAGATGGCACCAAAAGCAAGCCTCAGTATCCCTCTTCAGTATTTGAAACAGTCTAGTGTCATTTTGGAAGGCACCATGTGCTCTTTTTGTGTATATGAACAGGCTAATTCTGTGGAAAATATTGGAAGACAAAGTGAAATTCCAGTTGTATGACTCATCTGTGGTATTCAAAGTAAGAGAAATTATACTGCATTTATTCTTTTTCTCTATTATTCTTTTCATGTCCCTTTCTCCACCCACTGCCACCACACACACACACACACACACACACGGCCTGTGTTACAAATTAGTAAACTTTTATAGCATCCAAGGGAACAGGTGCATCTCTCTTGAAGTCCCTATAAGCGTTCTTCCTCAAAGACAAATTCCCCTTTCTCATTTCTGTTTATTACATACAGTATTCTCCCCATCTTCCTTCCTGTCTTCATATAATGTAATTATATAAATCCACATGCATAGGTATAAAAGTTATAACATATGAAGTTATATAAATTTATTTATATACAAAACATTTCACATTCATACATAAAACTTTTTATTGGCATTCTAGCAATCTGTCTTCTACTTAAATATTCCAAGCTCTTCAATCCTAGACCAGGTTTTAATCATGTCCGTTGAACTCATGCATCCTCAACTCATTGCCTGGTCCCCAGACTGTTACAAGAACCCCTCCACTGTCTAACTTAACTGTTCTGCCACATATATCTGTTTGAAATTCAGTTTTGTAGTCTTTCCCTTGCTTAAACATGCAGATGGTCTCTGTGTTAGTCTGCTTGGGCTGTCATAACAAAATACCATAGACTGATGGTCTATTTTCTCACATTCTGGAAGCTAGAAGTCTAAGATCAAGGTGCCAGCATGGTCATGTTCTGGCAAGGGTTTTCTTCCTGGACTTAGACTGTCACTTTATCATGATGTACTCACATGGCCTTTCCTCTCTTATAAGACCACTAACCCCATTGGACTTGGACCCCATCCTTAATGACCTCATTTAACCTAAATTACTCCCTAAATGCTTGGTCTTCACATTCAGCGACATTGAGGTATTGGGTTTTAGCATATACATTTGAGGGGGATACAGTTCAGTCCATAGCAGTTCCCAAGATAAAGCATATTCTTTTATCATGATATATAGGGCTAGTCAAACTAGCATTCCTTTCCTATCCCAACAGTGGTCTCCTTCATAACCCAAATGACTCTGCTGATTAGAGACAGCAGGCACATTTACTTTTCCATTTTTTTTCTTATCCTGTTTATTCTCTCTGGCCTATAGTCAACCTTTCACTTATCTGTTTGTCTAACAAATGGGTGCATATTGTTCAAGAATCAGTTAGAATGACCTATTAGTCAACTTTCTGTTACTGTACTAATACCTGAGATAAAAGGGAGAAAGTTTACTTCAGCTCACCATTTTGGAGGTTCTTGTCTGTGATCAATTGGCCCCATTATTTTGGGCTTGTGGTGAGGCAGCACATCATGGCAGAAGCACCTCATGAGTTGGGGAAAAAAGAGGAAGAGGCAGGTGCTCACAACCCCCTTCAAGACTACACCCCCAAGGACCTGAGATCCTCCTACAAGGCCTTACTTCTCAAAGGTCCCACCCCCCTCCCCATAGCACCATGGGCTGGGGACCAAACCTTTAACACATGAGCCTTAGGAAGACACTTACCCAAAACATAGCCAATGCCATCCATGAGGAGTTTGCTTCACTCTTCTTCCCCTCAGTCTAAAATGAATAATTTATTCATCTAGGTTTCCACAGCATTCTTATAATCTCTTGTTATTTACTTGTTAATATTATAACAATTTACCTGTCTACCATCTAAACTAGATGTGAGATCTTCAAGGCCAATGACCATCTTTTTGGAACTTAAATTTGCACATCTCAGAGTTTATAAAACTCCATGCCAGGAATATAGTAATGGTCGGCTAAGTAGTGTTTGAAGGAAGTAAAAATTCATTTGAAATGCCTGATGCCCTTCCTGCACCCATCTAGTCTCAAGATCAAAAGTTTCTTCCTTTATCATCTGATGCCTTTTGACCCTACTGGATGCAGGAAATTCCATGTCCATTTTCTTGAACCAGATGCATATGAAGGGCTAGAGAGAAAGATTTCTGACTATATATTTTGAATCCAATCCAGAATTGCAGGCAAATGTGGGAGGTAGTGCCATCAATCTGTATAAATCACCACCAAAGTTTAACTCTTGCATCAAAAAAAAAAAAAGTGAAAACCCCAGTTATTCATATTGTTTAACTGCACAGTCCCAAACCAGCTGAGAAGCCATCACACTCTATAACAATTATGCAGACATAGGTTCAAAGTAAATGAGGAAAACCAACATTAATTTTTCCCATGCTAGGTCCAATTTGAATTGAGTTGATGTTCATTGTTTTTCTGGAGTCTGTGTCTCTTCATCTTTTTCAGCTGCCAACTGTCTGAGATTAGAAGTAGGCAGAGGCATAGAGTCTTTCTCTTACATCTTGTTTTGTTGTGTGAGCTGAGTATAGCTTCACTTTTTTTAAATTTTTTGAGCATATAAAAATATTTTTACTTTGTTTTTACAATACTGGGGCTTGAACCCAGGGCCTTGCGCATTCTAGGCAAGTGCCTTACCACTGAGCTACATCCCCAACCATCGATCATATAAGACTAAAAGGTAAATATAATACAGTGGTTCTCAATATGGAATCCTAGGCTGATAGCAGCAGCAACACCCAAGAACTTGTTGCAGTGCTTCACCCCAGACCTCCTGTATTAGAATCTCTGAGGTGCAGTCCTGCTCCCTGTGTTTTGACAAACCTGCCAGATAATTCTGATCCATGCTCACATTTCAGAACCACTGTTAGAACCCCCATGCTTCAATACCCAGCTCTCAAGCTATGGCTAAGACTTCCATTTGTCTTCCTTGCTTCCTCCCGTCTCAGTGGGCCATTTTGAAGCAAATTCATATAACATATCCTTTCATTCATAAGTATTTTCATATGTGATAAGGGCTTTTAATAAGAATAAAATAATGCTTTATAGCATACTTTTGTTAGATACCTGGGCCAGGCCATTCATCTTTGGACCTTCATCCTCAGACAATTCATCCTTAGAACATATGCAAGAGCATTAATATCATAGTTTTTGATCTGAAAAGAATTCACCTAGCTAGAGTCCTTTTTCTTCAGGATGAAGAATTTAATATTTAGAAATAGATGAATCTGGTCATTATCATTGGCATCTCAATCAGTTTGTGCTGCTATAACAGAATGCCATAGACTGGATGCTTGAACAACAGAAGTTTATTTCTCACAGTTCTGGAGACTGGGAAGTCCAAAATCAGAGTTCTGGCAGATCTGCTTTCTGGTGAGGGCCTGCTTCCTTATTTTCAGATGGCCACCTTCTCATAAAATCCTCACATGACAGAGAACAAAGAGGAAACTCTCTTATACCTTCTTTTTATGGCACTGATCCCATCCAGGAGAATTTCACCTTCATGACCTCATTACCTCCCAAAGGAAAGGTACTACCTCATAATACCATCATCCCATTGGGACTTAGGATTTCAATAGAGGAATTTTGGGGAGAGAAGTAAACACACATCAAAGAAGCAAGTTCTAGCTGAGGTCCTGATGAAATGATGTAATATTCTCCTTGAAAGAGGCCAATTTCTTACATCGAGAAAGATATTGTGCTACCTCCTATTCTCCAGGTATGCAATCCGGGTTTTTTTTTTCTTCCAGAATTGTGATAGATTTACATTTTTTATCCAAAATCCTCTACCTGATCTTTGTTCTGACCCATTTGCATTTGTATGAACATTGGCTGAAATTAAGACCCACATCATGACTTTGATCTGATATTTCCTGAAGAATACAGAAATTCAACCCACTACCCTATTTTCATTAGCTGATTGTGTTAAGTCTCTATGGTAGACCATTTGTCTCAGCATAGGACTCTGCTATTGCCTGGTCTCCCCAAGTCCTTCTATACCCCACAAGTACTTATTAGATGCTGAGAAACTTAAGTGAATATTTGCTCCCCTCTTCTGATGTCTGTGGCGAAAGCTGACACTTGCATGGAGCATGATTTGATAGGAATATCTACAAAGTGTCAGAAAGGGGAGGGGATCAATACACTTAATTTACTTGGAATAATTCATTGCCTAACTGGAGTTTTCAGTGAGGGCAGACAAATTCCACCCTAAACTAGCTCACCTACCTGAATCAGGAGGAATACAGTGAATCCATCTTTTGAATGAGATGTAAAACTGAGTTTCTTGCTTTCATTAATGATTCCCTTGGGCCTTCCTTTCTTGAGATGGGGTGTTCATTCAACCAGCAGTTTTACAAAGTGGGGTATGTATGCTATTCACTGAAAGCTCCCATGCTATTCCCACCTGACCCAATCGCTTTCACCATCTGCCCTTATATTGGGGTGTGTTGCTTGCTCAGAGACTGTCAGTTTAGATATATATTACACTTCAAAGCAGGAAAAAAAGTACAGAGTTTTTGTGTGGCGCTGGGGGTGGGTGGTGATTTTTCTTTCCATCTCAGGCTGAACCAGTAGGAAACCTGTTTTTACAAGGGACTGGAAGTAAGAAATAAAGAATAATTGCATATGGCAGTAAGGGGAATCCTCAGAATGGTCTACTGAGGTCACAGAGTCCTTTGAGATAAACATTCAAGAGGATTCCAGTTTAAATGGCTCCACAGTGATCTCTCAATTTCCCATCTCATGTAGCAGGCACCATGGTCAAAACAATTTAAAGTCTGCCATGTTTAGCAACAATCAGCCATGAGTTCTGAGATTTTGAGAGAGAATCTGTTGGTGGGCTCCTCTCTTGTTAAGATACAACCACCTCTAATAAATGCTTAATATTGGCCCAGTGGCATAGGGCTGACACAGGACAGGAAGGGGACGAGAACTAGTGATCCCAGGCGAAGCAGCAGAAGGAGCTTGGGGAGGAAGGATGTAATTATAAGGCACCTTCAAATAATTATGCTATTACTATCTAATTAAGAAGTGCCACTTTCTACTTTAACTACCTGAAATTCAGAGATCACCAAGCAATGACTCCCTGAAGTGAGGAAAAGGACACAGTAAAGAAATACTGGTTTTTGAGGGGATTGCAAAGTTCCTGAGAGGAGCCAGAAATGATCAGGAGGAGAACTGCCATTTTCCTCTGCTGTCAAACTTCTTACCTTTCTGTGGCTCATTGGAATTACCTGCAAAATGAGGAAAAGAGTGTACCCTTCTTTGCCTTGCTTGTCAGTAGGCTGGTAAACAAATCAAGATCCAAATCTCTGTGAACATTTTTAATCATCTGTTCACATGGGGGGAATTGCTCAATATGCATTTGTTAAATGTTTGCTTTCTTAAAGCACTCTAGGGGATGCAGGAGGTTTAAGACACATAGTTCCCATCCTCAAGTCCCTTCTAATTCAGTTGAAGACACAAAACAGAGGTACTGTTTGATTCAGCCTGACAGTTATGCATTCATTCCAATGTTCATGCTACAAATATTTACTGAGCACCTGGTTTGTGCCAGGCATTATATGTAGGTAATGCAACAGAGAAATGAAAAAGAGACACATTCTGTCCTCAGGGGAACTAGTGCGGTCTTGGGACATGCAGAGGACAGCAGTATAAGCTTTCAAGGGAAGCTGAGAGTGATTCAGAGATGTGGATATTCTAAAAAGGGAACATTTGCTGTGGACCAGGTGGACAGAACAGCTTCCAAACCAGGAGCTCACCCAGGCCTCTGGAGCAGGAAGGAACAGGAGTCAAGTCTGACATGTATCCCATCTAAATTTGAGACCCTGAGACACTTTGCCCTCTTATTTTCCACCTCATGTTCCACTTTCCCAAACACAAGCAATAAAACCTAATAGGAAAGGCATCATGTGGTAATAGAGAAGATTAATTCTCAATTTTGATTTTCCTTGAACCATTTTTACTTGACTGAATCAAACTTGCTGTGGAGGATGATTCATTACTATCTATTTTAAATCATGATCAGGAAGCACAATGACACCCCAAAATGACAGAGAATGTATTTCAAGCAAAAAAAAATCTTAATTTTTTAAACTTTCTTTTTGAATAATTTTGTTTTTCCTTGTAGAACATACGGACAAGAAAAGACTTAAAATATTGTTAAGGAATTCACTACTAGTGATGGAATTCATATATTACTTATGTAAGCAAAAACTAAAAAAGACACATTCATTTTTTTAAAAAATCAAATATTATAGAAGTATATGGAGTAAAATGAAAATGTCTTTTTATATCTATCCTCACCCCAGATCTACTCCCAGCGGTAACCATTACTGACCTTTTTAGTTGCTTATTACATAGTTATATACACATATAAGAATAAATACCTGTATTACATACATAAATGGAGTCACCTATCATGTGCATTATTCTGCAATTACATCTTCTTTGAATTTAATGACATATCACATAGATTTTCCCTTGATATTATGCTTTAATATGCCTGAAGGAAACAGAAATTGAATCATTCATTTCCTTTTGTGTTCTGCTTTCTGAGGGAAGACTAGCTTCTTTCATTCATATCTGATCTAGCCTTCCAATGAAGCAATAATTGCTGTTCAGGTCAGGGAAAGGGGGCAGAAAGGAAAGGGTGAAGGTATCAGAGATAATATGAGCCACAGTGAGTTTCTAGGTTTTCAAATTTGGTCCAAATACAGGAATGGAAACAAAACCAAAATTAATTCTTGAAACTTTTGGGCAAACTGTGATCAGCTGACCTCAGGAAGTAAGATAGCACTAACCTCAACCTGATCACTATCAAGTCCATATTTGTTTATCTCCATGTGCAAAAATGTGCAAGAGCTTTAGTGATATTCCTTCTATCTCCCCTGTACTTCAAGAAGAAAAGAGGGAAGAAAGAGAAAAAAAGAGGAAGGGAGAGAAGAAGAGAAAGGTACAGGAGGGGAAGAGAGAGGTATAGTAGATAGGGAGAGGAGACAGAGAGGTTTGAGTGAGGAAGGAGAGAGAGAAGGAGTTCAGAAGAACTCCTCTCTGGCCTCTGCCCTCTGCAGGCTTATAGTTGAGTTCCTGGTGCCTCTCTGCCTAGAGATTGAAGGTTCCCACCTTCTCAGCCCCCCAAGAACACAACACAGCAGAAAAAGGTTTATTCTGAGTTCACCATATGTTCATCTGGTGTTTATTAGATCTGGATTCCATATTTATTCTGGAGTAGGATGAATCTTTGGGGAAGCAGTCTTTAATGTATTTGGTTTAAGATCCAATTAATTGGAGACCTTGATGTCTATTGGGCTCTTATCTCCTATTCTTTCCTCATCTCTGGAAACACAAGCAATCAAATTATAAAGGAGAAGCATTGGTTTTGTATCAGAGAAGATTAATTCTTGAATGTACAAGATATGTTGGTGCAGTTGTAGAAATAAACATGTGAACATTGGATGAAGCTTTACTCAGTCCAGGAAGAACATAAGAAAAATACTACCCAGGGATTCCAAGGAGGCTAGGGTATGCTTGGGGAGCCAGCTCAAAAATTTAGATAGTCTTTGTCATGTGGAGGAAGTTTAATGCAAGGCAGTCCAATTTCTGGCATAGAATAAGGTGCACTCGGATGGAATTTTGAACAAGATTTTGTGAAGTGACTACTTACAAGGTATGGGCAAGGCTAAGGGAACCAATGAGAGTGGTGTGGAGGCAGACAGGGTGAGCATGAACAGTAAGCCATTACTAGTCTTGCCCTGAACTAGGGAGGGGGATGAAGAGTGTTACCAGAACCTGGTGAGAACAGAGGTCACAGGGGAAGGGCCACCTAGCAGGGCCACTTAGGGGCAGGATACTGTCAATGTTAGAACCCAGCCCTGAAGTAGAGAGGGAACTGGGAAGAAATACTTCTGTATACCTCTTGCCTGCACTCCCATCTCTCAAAGGTGCCTCCTGATGGCTGAATCCACCTGGAAGCAGAAGGAAAAGGAATCTGGAGATGAATTCCACAGACTCAGCACCTTAGGGCACAGAGTGAAGTGAAGAAGGCCAGAGAATGAATCTTGGTGGTGGTGATGATGGGCCAGACATACAGAATAATCATGGTTTTAAGCTAATGAAGATTCAGATCAGAGACCAAGAGGTCAGGGAGGGAAATTTGGCAGAGTTGCATGAGGCTCAGGATCAAATCAAAAGGGCAAATAAAGTGTTGTCTATTTTACCCTAGTGTTCTCAGAGCTTGAAGGATGCAGAATAAACCACTTGCACTGATCTTTAGAGCCCCAATCCTTTGGGTATTCATTTCACTGAAGACTCCATAGGTTAGAGAAGAATTCCGGAGGCCATTCTCGTGCCTCTAAGGAGGATAAAGCTGGACTCTTCCAGGAACACAGGCCTCGTGGAACTTTTATACACTGAGATATGCATTCTGATTCATCATCAGCCATCCAAGCAACCTGGAAAAAGTAATATCAGTTATAAACACTGGAGCATTTACTAAAGGATACACATAATTTAAGATTTTGTACGGGATAGATAAATATAATTTTTGCTTTCTTTTCAGGAGTTTTTCCTGTTGAATAAAGCAGATAAGTGCTGGAAGATTATAATTCAAAATGGGAGGGGATTAGTACTCTAATAGAGGTAAACAGAATGTATTATGAAATAAGAACAAAGTCGGAGGTTAATTTTTGACTCTGCACATTAAGGAAAGCAGACAGGTATTGCAGAGAGGTACTGCAGTTGGGTCTCAGAGAAGTAGAGGACAATGAGGTGGGTAGCAGCAGAGAAGTACAGCTCAAGTACAGAGAAGGATGTGGAGAGCTCTGGGATGATAAAGGATGCGGTGAGAGGCTGGAGGCTGTAAGAGATGGAGCTAGAAAAGACTCTTAGGGTTGGATCACAGAGTAGTGAATCCCAACTCCAAGGTCTTTGGGGCTGAGGCTGCCAGTTGCCTGTTCAGTAATCTTTCTCCTTTGTCCTTAACTGCTTCAGTTTGGAGAAGAGCTCCTTAAAGTCTTGGGTCCCAGGATGGCACTATTGGGAGGCAATGGAACCTTTGAGAGTGAAGCTTTCTGGGAGATCCTTAGGTCACACCTGGAGTGTGTCCTTGAAGGGTATTGTGGATATCCTGCCTCTTCTTCTTTCTCTTTGCTTCTGGGATCATGAGCTGAGTGATTTTGCTCCCCCACACACTCCCACCATCATGTGCTGCCTTGCAATAGACCCAAAGCAATGGGTCAACTGATTATGGACTGGAACCTCTAAAATTATGAGCTAAAAATGAAACTTTTCTCTTTATAAGTTGATTATCATTTCTGTTGTAGCAATGAAAAGTTGACTAGCATACTTACTAACAAAATCCCCATTTTTTAATTTTTTGGAGTGGAATATGCTTATTCAAAACTATGAAACTGCTCAGGTGCCTTCTCAGGTAGAGGAGCATCATGTGGCTAGCTCTCACCTACAATATGTAGGCCATCTGCTGGGTTAAGTTCTGGGAAAGCTATTGTATGACTGATACAAGGGACTCAATTGGCCCATACCTTTTGTCCTTTGCTCCTCTCTCTCTCTCTATGTCTAGAATGTGAATCCAAGGCCTAGAGGTAGAACAGGCATCTGGTGACCTTGAAGTAAAGGTCGATGCTTAGGAGAAGAGAAAAGGAATGAAAAATAACTAGGGTCCATCTTGACTTCCTGGAACAGCAACCTCTGTCTTCAGATGCCTACCTCCTCACTTCTTGTTACACAAGGAAAAAAGGAAACCCAAGTTTTCAAGCCTCCATAGTCATCATTCTGTTATTTGTAGCTGAATATGCCAGTCCATGCCTGTTGCTGGAGTTTATGGCATAGGATATTAGGACCACTGAAGCCCATTAAATGATAGAGTAGACCTGGAACTTCACCTCTGAACATGAAAATGACTATTCCAGAGCTGCCATTAGGTGAACTGGCTGCTTCTAGTCCATCTTTATCCCTGGCTAGCCAGGTGACTCAGGGTAGCTCACTTTGCTTTTCTGGGAACAAAATCCTCATTTTAAAGATATGGATTTTCTCAGAAGGTCTCTGAGGTTTCATCCAGGTTCATGGTTTGAACTTGACCAAATTATTATGTTGACCAAGATGGCAGGTGAAGATGTAGAGGCTGGCCGCAGAAGTGAGAATCCAGAGAGAGAAAGCAAGTGATAAAAGAGACTCAGCGTGTGGTTATTACACTTGGAAAGATAGAAAATAGTAAGAATTTGAACCAAGGGCATAGAGAGGCAGGGAAAAGGGTTGGTTATAAAATCAATGAATCTCTCAGATCGATTAGATGGAGGCTGTGTGGAACACAGAAGTTGTAGTGGACTAACTTGAAAGGTGAGTAAACCACAAAGAATGTAAAAGGACCAAGTATTCTTCAATATTACAATAATTTTGAATAGATTTTTGGAGATGCAGAAATAGTGCGTGGCCTTATCTCACTCTTAGGAAGTCATAGATGCAGAAGCCAACAATAATAAAAATAACTTTGATTCATGTCACACTTTCCCCCTCAAGAACCCAAAGCATGTTTATATAGTTGTTGCAAGCTTATCATTGCAATGTCCTTGCACAGTGAAGAAGCCAGGAGCATGTCATCTCTCTCTACTAGATTGACTAGAAACTGTTGTCTGAAGGAGCAGGGATCTGCCCAGAGTACCAAGGCGAATCAGAGACAGAGCAGAGCAGAGATTAAGCCACTGGGGCTCCTCTGGGCCTGAAAGATGTGAGAAAACCTGGACTCTGGATTCTCCCTATTCAACACATTAATAACTACAGAATGCATGAGCTAATAAATGATCTCTCTGCCTCTTTTTATTTCTTGTGACACATCGTGTTTCTCTCTCAAGTCAGATCTAGAGGTGCTAGTCCTCGCAGAAGCTTTATAGTTCTACATGGAAAATAAAAGCAGGCATATGTGCCTCAGTTTCCTGCCCCAATTCGGTACTGAGTTGCTGCTTAGAATCCCTGGAGGAGTTCTTGTCCTAACTTGCTCTTCATTTCCTTACCTGCTGATTTTGTCTATTCTGAAAGTTCAGGTCTCTATTCCTAATTTTTTTTAACCTACATTTCAGTTTGGTCCAATCTCATACACAATTCCCTTCCCAGATCTCTCGAATAAACAATGGGGCATAACTGGTATATTTTAATCCCAAAATGGCATCTGAAAGCGCTCTGCAATGCCGCCAAGCCAGCACTTTCAGAAGCATCTGACGATATTAATTTCAGTCTATTTCCTGAGGTTTGCAGGAAACTAAAATGTAGAAAGCGCTGTGGCAAAAAATTAAAGCTTCATGGAAGGGGGAAAAAAAGGAAGATTGACAGGAAACGAGGCTTCAATAGGACAGCTTGCAGAGTAGTGCTGTCCTCTTTTCTGCATATCAACATATGCATAGGGAAAAATAGCTCTCTCCCCCTTGCAGCTCTGCAATTGGGAATGGGCCTTGCCTACACACGGTAGGTAGGTAGCAATTGAGGGTAAATATACACAAGGAACTGAGCTCTGGGTCCTTTTGACTGAGCTGTAAATCACTGCTGGTGGCCTGACTTCCATTAAAAATAAAGATGCATCTGATTTTGTCCATTAAAAAAAAAAATAAGAAAATACTAAGATCAGTTTTTCTACAACCCATGATTATTTTGTGCTACTTGATTT
>JAJEJO010000126.1:742703-821376 GCA_020662805.1 Glaucomys volans | reverse complement strand
ACCCTCATTTTTTTTTGTGTTTTTATACATGGAAAATTTAGAAGGAATTTCTTTATCTAAAGGTATAAATTTATATTATCATATTTATATATATATATATATCTGAAGCTGATATTTTAAATTCAGGCCTTTGGGGAAAGAAATTCCTTCTAAATTTTCCATGTGCAATGATAATTCAAACTCTACCCCCAAATATACTGTCTTTATTTTAAAAACATCTTTCCTTGTCTGGTTTCCTTTTTCTTCTTGCTATAGGTCCTGGTTTACTTGACTGCTTGAAGCAAGCTTTCCCCTGCTGAACTTTTTCTGAGGGTCTCTTCCTGTTTTTCACCAGCAGGTGGACACAGTTCTGCTCAGTACATATCCAAGATTGCTAGCATTTTGACTGGAGAACCCTGCCTGGACTTAGGAAACTCCATATTAATTCCTTTATTCATGGAATTAAGAAGTGAGTGATTGGTCACTCCCAAATTTTGTGAAGATAGGAGAAGGGAAGGGACAAATGCTGTATTATCCCAAGGCAGGGTGGGGGAAATGGTTTAGCTTCTCACCTGCATGGGTCATAATGATTTTAAAAGCAAGACCTGGTCATTTCTGTCTTCCCCAGCTGTCTTTGCTTATTGCTATGGGATTGGCAAGGGTGCAATGACAAACCTGGAAGTGCTTGTAGGTCTGTGACTTTGGGGATAGACATCTTGGATTTTAGGGGGAGACAAAAGAGTCCTTGCCATCCACACAGGAGGTACTGGGTCCCACAAGAGTGGACCATCCAAGGACCTACATTGTCAGCAAGTGAGTTTGTAAAGCGATTTCCTAGGGGAAACAATGGAAGAAGGGAGAACTTGTAGAAGGTGCCTGGGTTGGGTTGAATTGAGACATGACACACCCTGGAGCTAGCTCTTCTCTGGCCTTTCTGTGTTGCAGCCCAAATGACACTTTCTTTTCTTTTCTTCAAATTTATAAGTGCAAGACATGCCCAAATGCCACCATGGATAGTGTTAAGCCTGTTATGATTTGTTGTTCCTGAGACTAGGTGAGAGGTGAGATGGTGAGAAAACAGTTCTTCCTCACCCCTAGCTGTAAGTTTGAACGGAGACAGGGCATCAAGTTCAGCAAATGCCTGGGACTGCTGTGGCCCCTTTAAGGGCATAATATATTTATTATCTCTATCAAATATCTCAATACATTGAGGGCTGTTTCTGTTACGATCCCCGTGGAATGAATGAGAACAGAGGTAGTGAGAGGTTAAGTGATTTTCCCATGGCCAAGTGGTAAAGTGGGAGGGATGGGGGGTTGGCAGCCACTGAAATCCATTCTCAGGAAAGTGCATGATTAATTGTAAACTGCTGTGCAAACTTTGCTTCTTCTTGTTATTCTCAGATTGGAAGCCAGGACCAATGGTGAGGAATAACAATGACAATTGGATTGGCTGAGTGAATAATAGAGTTAGAACCAGACTTTGGAAAAGTTCCCTGCATTCCTGTGGCCTTTGTCCCTCTTTGGTGTGGGCCCAGATTGTGTCACTATATTAATCTGAATTCTGATACTGCATTGGAGAGCCAGGGACATGTGACATGGTAGACAGGGAGCCAGGGCACAGGATGGCCTTCAGAGGTATCTGCAGGGGGAAGAAGGGAGGGGCTGAGTGGCTTCTCCAAGGAGTGCAAACTATGGAGAGGGAGATTTCCTATGGAAACCGCACATTCCAGACTCGGAAGAGCTGGATGAAGGTGTACCCAGGTCCCTGGCTCCTGTCTCACTTCCCCGCTCAAGCTTTGGGACATTTACTCCTGTTGATGGTTGCTGGCACAGAAGTTAAAGGCCATCAGGAAAAGGGGAATAGAGAGCTTTTTCTGAACTGAAAAGGAAGTGTGGGTTTGGCCTATTGATCTTAGCACAATAGACAATTTTCATAATTTGATGCCTATGTTGTCAGACACACAAAGCCATTTGCTCAATCACAAGTGCAGTAAATACAATTGGGAGTGTGTGCATGGCAGGGGTGAGCCCAGAGAAGGGACAGTGGGTGGGAATTAAAGTTTAGAGTTTGGATGAAGGAGCTCTCAAGATTCCAAACATCTATGACGCTAATTAATAGCAATGTATTTTAACCTAACATTTACCAAGAGAACTGACTTTAAGCATTTCCACTACAAAAAAAGGAGGGGCTGGAAAGTATATGACATGATGCATATGTTAGATTAGCTTTATTCAGTCTTTCAACGATGTATGCGTATTTTGAAATATAATGTTGTATACCAAAAAATATAAAAGTTTTGTTAATTTAAAAAGAAAAGTCCTATTATTCCCTTTCTTCTAACCAGTTCTCTGAAAACTACTGTTTTTATAAAAATGTCATGATAAAAGAAAAGAAAAAAAATTGCACAAAGCAAACTTTTTTGAAAAATATTAATAATTATTCTGTGCTTTTCTATAATATTTTTGTCATCATAATATAAACAAATGCATATGTTAAAAAAGCTGAAAATTCAAAAAAGTTCACTAAGATTATTAAAAATAATACAACTACTTAAAGTGTTGATATGTTCTAATATTTTCCTATGTAGAGTCTTCAACATAATTGAAGCAAAAATATTAGTTTGCTTTATATTATGAATATTCACCCATTAAAGATTCTGTTTTTTTTTTTTTAAGATTATGTATACCTTATCAAAAAACTTGTATTTTCAAGTCACCTTTTTCTGAGCAGATTTGGGCCACTCTGTCTTCTACTTTGACAAATACTTCAGAATCATGGCTTCCACAAATACCTCTCTCATAAGAGCTTGGGGGACCTTGTTCATCTGAACTGGCTGTTCTTGGTTTCAGATGCTCTGGGACTTACATGCCTCCACCTTCCTTGCAATATTGTAATGGGAGTTAAGCACAGCATAGTTGCCTGGGAGGGACCAGCTGTGGTAGGTCTCAGAGGCTGACTAGTGACTGAATGTTCTGTGTCTTGTGATCCCCCACAATGAGCTGCTTCTATTTGGGACCCAGGGAAAATCATTTTAAAAGCGGAAACCTTTTGAAGTAACAAGTGGCTGCTTTTTTCTCTTCTCATTTCAGGCATGCTGAGTTTTAGTTCAGAGAGGTTGCAAAGGGACCTCTCCATCATAAATCTGGAAACCCTCTATATTTAAGGATTATTTCACAGATTTCCTGAAAGTAAAAGGAAAATAGGAAGAGTGAAAACGTGATGTTTTCCAAATGCTTGACCTTTGAGGCGCATGCCAGGGCTACACTTTCTGCAGGGATATTTCTGGAAGAACACTTTCCTTCTTACCCCACAGCACTCCTTCATTCTGCCACTCTGATTTCCTAAGCCTCAGTCCTTTCATCCTCATACATTGGCTCAGAATGCACATTCCAAACTTCCATTCTTTCCCTTGTTTATTACCACATAACCCTGTAGTATAAGAGGGAGACACCAGGCACCATCTTGCAGAGTCTGGGAACAAAGACCCCACAGTAAAAGGGGAGAAATCAACTGATAGAACCATCATTTCAAGACTGGAGAGCATGCATAGGCCAGACCTGTGCTGCCCAACACAGTAGCTACTACCCACATGTGGCTATTTGTTTAAATTAATAAAAATCAAATAAAATTAACAATACTCAGTCAAACCAGTTGCTTGTCAAGTCCCTAAGAGCTGCATGTGGCTAGTGGTGACTGTACTGGATACTGTAGATTTTAGGGGCCATTATTTCTATCAGTACAGAAAATTCTATTGGACGGAATTGGTCTAGTTTCTTCACACAATCAGATTTAAGCTGGTGCTGTAGGTGGTAATGACTGACAATCAGGGTTTGTTCCTTATGAATGAAAGTCGCAGAAGTAGTCAAATCTTGGTTTGATAACAATAATACCTCTGAGTGTAAGCCAGAGATGACAAAATTAATGGTGTTCCTATCTATGTCTCCAAGTCCTAATGGAAGATGAAGGCACTTTGGTCTATTTGGAAATAAATGATTGGGCATCAATTGACCATGACTGTGATGAACTGAATTGTGTTCTTCCCCTAAATTTCTGTGTCTAAGTTCTAATCCCCAGTGTCACTGTCTTTGGAGACAGGGTCTTTGAGAGGGTGATAAAAGTGAAATGAGGACATGAGGGTGGGATCCTGATCCAAAATGACTAATGCCTTTATGAGAAAAGGAGGATTCACCAGAGTGCTGGTTCTCTCTCTCTCTCTCTCTCTCTCTCTCGCTCTCTCCCCTCTGCCCTCAAATGCAAAGACATCATATGATTGCTGAGTGCCCAGCAACAAGATAGAGGACTGTACTAACCAAGCAGAGAGTCCTCATCAGAAACCAGTCATGCTGGCACCCTTTTATCTGACTTTTGGCCTCTAGAACTGTGAGGAAATAAATTTCTGTTGTTTAATACCACCAAGTTTATGGTATCTTGTTATGGCATCTTGAACAGACTGATATAGTAAAGTTGTATTTGGGTCATTGCTACTAATAATGGCTAGCATTTGTATAGCATTTTGCAAGGTGATTTTATGTATCTTGTTTGTTTCTCACAAAAGCCCTTGGAGTTGCTATTAATATTGTGATTTTAGAGATGAGGAAATAGAGGGCTCAGAATGCTTAGATAATCAGGGGTCACAGTGAGATTAGAACTCAGGGCTCTGAACCCAGGCCTGTTCTCTGGCCACTCCACCATCTTACTTTCAATATCTGTGATTGTCCAGGGCAGACTGAGTCTGGAAACTCTGAACACGAGGGCTTATTCCTGGCTATTCTCACACTTGGATATGTGCAACAGAAATAACTGAGGGATCAGGAATGTGCAAATCAGTATCACAAAGTTAATGAAGGATTTGTTTCCAGAACATTAAAGAATATTTTTCTACAAATATACTTTAAAAACAAAATACCAAAGAGTAATTGACAAGGACATGAACAAGAAATCTACAAAAGAGAAAATTCAGAGCCAAGAAATAATTTTAAGTATAAAAATTTGTTAGTAAAAAGTAAAATAATACATGTTAAAATAAAAAGAGGTCATATTTATTACTATCTAGTCAGAAACAAAATGTAAAGTTCTTGTAATATCAGACATTGGAGAGGAAACAGGAACTGTCATAAACTGGGGATACAAGCAAAAATTAGTGCAGGTTCCTTGGAGAATAATTCATCAATATCTAGTAAATTTGAAGATAAACACACACTACATTCCAGTGTGTGTTTATTTAAGTTTTAAATGTATATTCTAGAGAAAACCTTGTATATGTATATAAGCAGATATGACCAAAGATGTTCAATACAGTTTTATTAGTAATCACAAAAAATTGTACACAGCTAAATGTTATCAATAAAGTAATGGCTAAATTGTAATCCATTTATATAAAGAAATATTCTCTAGCAGTTAAATGAACTGGATTTATATTTATCAGTAAAGACATTTCAAAAACTTGATATTGAATGAAAAGGGTAAGTTAAAAAATACATGTGTAGGTATCATTTATAAAATTTAAGAACAAAACATTACATATGGATTGTAAATACTTAAGTAGTAAAGATACAAAGGTTGTGGTTTGGATCTGGAATGTCCCCCAGATACTCATGTTTCTAGAAGTGGGGCTTTTGGGATCATATAATTGGATCATGAGGGCTCTGACCTTATCAATGGATTAATTCGTTGATGGCTGAATGGACTACTGGGAGGGAGGAGTAGTTGGAGGAAGTAGGGCACTGGTGGTATGCCCTGGAAGGTCATCTTGTCCCTAGTGGCCCCTTCCCCTCTCTCTTTTTCCTTCCCACCTGTTGTGAGCTGAGCAGCTTTCCTCCACCATTCCCTTCTGCCATGTTGTTTTGCCTCACCTTGGGTCTGAAGCAATGAACCTGGTGGATCATGGACTGAAACATCTGAAAGGGTGAGCTGAAATAAATCTTTCCTCCTCTAAGTTGTTTTTGTCAGGTATTTGGGATAAAAGCTGACTAACACAATAAATAATAAAGATAAAATCAAAATCTACCTTCAAGATGGTGATTACTTCTAGGAGGAAGGAAAATGAATGGTGTGGGTGAGGGTTCAATTACATGTATTTTTCTTTAAAAGTGTTTATAAAATGGGTAGAAAAAAGGCACTTAATGTGCCAAATGGGCGGTGCACTGGCATATGTGAAATCATTCTGAGTTTATTTATTTAGTAGTAGTGGAGATTGAACACAGGGGTGCTTTACCACTGAGCTATACTCCTAACCATTTTTATATTTTATTTTAAAACAGTCCTGCTAATTTTTGAGACAGGCTGGCCTCAAATTTGTGATCCTCCTGCCACAGCCTTCTGTGCAGTTGGGATTACAGGTGTGTAACACTCAATGCGTCCTGCCTCTGTGCTTTTAAACGTATCTAAATTTTTCATTATTTAAAATCTCAAAACATTTTGCAAGATCGGTACTATTCTGACCATTAAATATTTAACATTAGCACTCACAACCTACTTCAGCTCCCCACACTAGGACAGAAAGAGGCACTCAGAGAAATTGCCTTCCTAAGGGGCCCCAGAAAGCTGAGGGTAGAAAGAGGTGTAAATCCTAGCTGGGAAGCAGGGTCAGATACCTTGCCCACTCTGCTAAACAAATCCAGCAGGGAAGTGGCTGTCGCTCTTCACATAGACTAGAAGTTGCCATCTGACTTACAATTTGGCTCTAACGTCCACTTAATATCTCAGAAAACAAACTCCAAACTTAAAACTTTAAACTAATTTTTAAAAGCAATTACTGTGTGAGACTCAGGCAATTATTTTCTTGAGTCTCCAGAAAGCTTAGTTTTGCTAAAAATGGTTTATTTTATGGAGATAAAAGAATAAAAAAAATTAGTGTTTTTCATCTGTCATCCAGCTGACACACACCTTTTCCTTTGAAAAACAAACAGAAACACCTTTGCCATTCAACATCTCCTCCTTTATTGATTCCTCCCTTCTCCTCTCCCTGATTTCTAGGTTCTCTCAGATTTTCAGAAACTTTGTGTGATGTGATATTCAACATTTTACTCATCTTCCTAAAATCTGTCTTTTCTAAATTCTTGAGAGCTGACCTGTTGAGTGAATAAATGAACGTTCACTTAGTAACTAATATGTGTCAGATATATGCTCACTACTTATTTCATTTGACTTCATTGGATTCTTATAGTAATCCTCCAAAATGGGTATAGCAGTTAATATTTTCCCCACTGCAGAATTTAGAAAACAGAATCTCAGAAAGCACAAATGGTTGGCTGCACTGGGTCTTAAAGTCCTGGGTTCCAGTTCTGGATCTATCAGTTGGGAATTACGCGATCCTGTTTGGATCTCTTTACTTGTCAGAACCTTTGTTTTGTTATTCCTGAAATGAAGGTGTGGGGCCAGATGATATCCAACTTCCTCCTAATTCGAAGCTCCTTTCTCTGACAATTTTATTACACAAAAAGAACAGAAGACACAGTTTATCTTTAACATCTTTATTTCTTTCCCCACTTCTTTGTGGTCAACGACTCAAAAAAAGAGTTGACCAACTGAAAAATGATCAGTGACTCCAAGTGTCCTAGTCAACTAAATGCTCAATTGAGTCATGATTTCTTTAGGCAGACCTTCTACCCGACTGTCTGTTTTCTGAAATACTGGTGCATTTGGCAATCAGCCTGTGTTATTACAATTACTGAACATGTATTTAACACAAAAAATTGAGAGCTAAAAAAGACTCTGTGCACATTAAACAGTTGAAAAGCAATGCCTTAAAGCTGTGTCACATGTATTACTTTGTAATGCTTTTAATTCAGAGATGAAGGGACCTCCTGTCATAAGATGAGGGTGTCAGTTCTTTTCCTTCTAGTCATTTGCCCATGGTGCCAAGTTGATATCAGGACTGAAGTTGAATAATTCAGGGTCTGAGGCAAAATACATTTTAGATATGGAAGGACAGATATCTGTTTACTCCAGTGGTAATTCTGGCTTTAGTGAGACTGCAGGGGTTGAACTTGAGTGTATCCTAAAGAAGAATAACAATCTGCATTGTAGCAGAAGGTGGTGTGTGTGTGGGAGATATAGGATATCAAGACCTAAGTGGGTCTTAATAAAGGCCAAATAAATGCTGAAATGAGACTCACCTGAATGAAGGAAAAGATAACAAGGGAAATGGTCTATAAAGAGAAATGTTGTTAAATTTGTCACTAGGTAGCACACAGTGGCAGTTTAGAGTAAAGATATTGGCATTAGGCTACTTGGATGGGGTACTGGCTCTTTCACATACCAGTTTGAAACAGATCATTTAACACCTGAACTTTAGTTTCCTCATCTATAGTATCTACTTCATAGAGTTGTCATGAAGATTAAATGAGAAAATCCCTTTGTCTTTTAGCCTACAATACTCAATATATGCTATTTAAAAATATTCCTCTGTTTGTTAGCATTTAATAGTCAATAAAAGTTAGTTACTGCTGACATGGGAGTAGGGAACATGGGTGTTGCCTTCAGAGGAAACTGGTGAACGTTCTGAACATGGGGCTGATGATTTTAGGGCCCCAGCAGAATGAAATTGGATTTAAATGGAAGCAGGAGAATGGTTTGGAGGTCATTATGATGATCTGGGTATGAGGTAATTGGGTCGTGGCTTGGGATGATGTTAATGAGAATAAAAAGGGAAAGGGTAAAAGTGACAGACATTTCAGGATTTAAAAATCTCATGAGGAAAGAGGACAAAAGAGAGATATGAGTCAAAAATGACTTCTAGTTGTTGGACTCAGCCTACTTGGATAGTGGCATCATTGAATAAATGGAGGAACAGGTTTTAGAGGAAGTACCCACCTGAGATTTATTCATCAATGTTGAGGATATGGTGGGCCATCTCAATGGACCTCTCAGGTAGCCATCAGAACCCTGTGCCCACTAGGGAGAACTGACTGCATTGATTATTTGAAGGGCAATCCTGTATGCTCTAAATTTCATTTGTATACTACTTACATTTCCTCCCTGTGGTATTGTTTATTTAATATTTTGCTTCAATTTGACTTAAACTGATTTATTTGACTTCCTCTAAGCAGTATTATCTGTGAAATCTCAGACTTCACATACCAGTTAGAGTTTGTCTAATACACATTAAAATAAAACCATAACTGTTAAAATAGAAATATTCATCCATATACCTCCTAAAATCATTCCCAGTACCATCATTGTTATACATACATTTTGTGAAATAGGAATAAAAATGAAAATTAAAGCCATGTAAAGCACTGATTTTTCTCAACGCAGAATAACAAGAAGATAAGCAAACTAAAGTGAGGGAGAAAAGGTGTCCAAAGAACTACAAAGGAAGGAGTGTGGGAGAACCAGAGTAGTGCAATGTCAGGCCAGTAGGTTGGGGACAGAGCGAGAGGGGTGTTTGTGTCAAAATTTTAAGAAAGATGGTAAAAAGGAGCCAATATCTAGAAGAATATATTTTTGGAAAAACCATTATATGAAGATTTAAACAACCAAACATTGGTGAGGTGGGTCAGATTCTGGAGATATTTTGAAAGTAGGCCAGCTTGCATGATTTGCTGATGGATGAACCGTGGAATATAAGCAAAAGAGAAGAAAGAAGAATACCCCCATGTTTTGGGTCTAAGCATTGGGAATATTATAGCTATTATTAACTGAGATAGGGAAGATCCTACATGGCCCAAATTTGAGAGTGGATGGGAGGATTAAGTATTCCAGTTTGAACATGTTGGGTTTGAGATGTATATTTATTTTCTGTGAGAAGATTTAGAAAAGACGGTAGGCTAAATAAACCTGAAGTTCACAGTTCAAGAATGGAGATATAATTTGGGAACTTCAAAATAGAGATTACTATAACTAACTTCACCAGATTAAATGTTTTTACTGTATTGGTTAGAATAAACTTGGTTATGACATGTAACACATATACCCCCAAATCTCAGTGGCTTATGCCTTCTAATTTTTCTTTCTTATTTATACTGTATATTCATGCAGACTGACTGGTACCTCTGATCCACAGTTCCTCACTCCAGGAGCCAGGCTGATAAAGTAGGCAGAGAGAAGAGAGAGCTCTGGAGGTGTCTGCATTGGCACTGAAATGTTCCTGTTCAGGAGAGACACACCACTCTTGCTCACAAATCACTGGCCAGAACTAGCCACATGGTGCCAGCCAAGTATAAGAGGCATCAGGAAGTACAGGAAACTGGATCCTATCATGTTCCCTGAAGCCAGAGAGGCAGGCATATTTGGAGTACTGAGCAGTAATGGTCACCTCGGGAGAAGGCAGGTGGCCAAAGGATGAGCCTTGGGGTACTTGCACGATCAGAGGTCAAGGGCATGAGAAGGAGTTAGTGAGGAGACAAGAAGGAAAATGAGGAGACTTCAGTTTGCCAAAAGTCAAGTGAAACTTTTGTCATTTGGACTGAGAAATTTCAGAGAAAGAAACAAATGGGTGGAGGTAAGTAAAGTCATGAAACCCCACAAAATGAAACAAAGCAGAATAGGGAGAGAAAGGAGCTTGGAGTTATGTCCAGAATAAAGTGCATTCAGTATTTTGCACCAAATCAAAACAACTGAGAAGCCACAAACACAGGGACTAAGAGTTTTAGCTTTCAAGGGACAATAGCCCCAGCTATTACCTTGTAGCGTCTTTACAAGTCTCCTGACCTTAGTTTTCTTATCTGAAAATGGGTCTGCTGTGAAAATTAAATAACATATTGCCTAGTGCAGGTCATGTAGGTAGCATTCAAGTTGTAGCTGGAGAGTCACCACACTGGTGGGAGTGTGAATTGCTACAGGCATTTGGAAAGCTGGCAGCATCCATGAGAGCTGAACAGATGTGTAATCTAGGATCTGTGATTACAGCCCTCCTGTGTTAGTAAGCTTTCCGAAACTGTTACAAAACGCCTGAGATAATCAATGTAAGAAGAAAAAAGTTTTATTTTGGCTCATGGTTTCAGAGGTTTTGTTTCATGCCCATTTGGCTATGTTACTTTGGGTCTGTGAAGGCACAGTACATCATGATAGAACTGCATGGTGGGGGAGGTCTGCTCTTCTCATGGCAGATGGGAAACAAAGAAAGAGGAATGGGCTATGGTCCCAATATCCCCTCCCAGGGCCCAGGCCCAAAGACTTAACTTCTTCCTTTAAGCCTCTACCTCCTAATGGTTCTACCATCTCTCAAGCCTTCAACACATGGGCCTTTTGGGGGACATTCAAAATAAAAACTATGGCACCCATGTGTTCAAAGACCTGTGAACATATAAACAGTTCTATTTAGGACTTATAAATAGTCCTAACAAGAAACAACCCAATTGCCATTATAGAATAGATAAATGAGTTTTGGTACAAGTCATACTATATTCCTATACTACAATAAGAATGAACACTATAAATTACATGGATGAACCTCACAATATCATGTTGAATGAGAGAAGGCAGACACCTAAAGAGTACATTATTCCATTTATATAAAGGACAAAAACAGGGAAGATCAAGGCTATGCTGAGAGAAGTTAGAATAGCTGTTACCAATGGGAGAAGGATGACTTCTTAGAAGGGGTTAGAGGTGGGCTTGTGGGGTAAATGCATGCATTCAAATTGGGAAAATGAAGCCTCACAGATGATGTGCCCTTCTGTTAAAAAGGTAAAAACATATTGAAAAAAAAAAAAGAAAGAATAAGGTGTATTTGAGCCTATAGGTAAAATTGCTTTACCTGGTTTGGGCAGACACGTCATCCCACTTACTTTTTAATTGCCAGTTGTTTCCTCCTCTGCCAAAATGGCTGGTTCCAGCCTCGGGAGTAAATATTTGTATAAATAGAATGCATATCATTTTGGTGTGATTGGCAGTTTAATTAGGTACATGTCCTTTCACTGCTGTTGTAATTAGATTGGTGGAGAATCCAGAAATTCCAGGTTGTTACATTTGACTCTTGATTGCTAGATTAAAAAAAAAATGTATTTATTGAGGTTATTTACATGCTGGTGGTCTTGGCATGGGAAAGGCTGTACTCTCACCACAGCTAATCTTGTTATGTTAACAAGGAAATTGCAAGGCTAAACAAAGAGGTAAAACTGGGAGGAACTGGCCCTATACTCCTTACCTTTTCCATTGAGTGTCAGTTAGTAGCAAAATAGGGGCTCCTGGAACATTAAATCCAGCCTTGAATATAAAAGCACCAGCAAAAAAGCAAGCAAAAGCCCTTGCCAATTTTACAAGGCAATCTCCTTCTGCCTCCCTCTCTCCCCACACCGTTCCCTGCCCCTCGCTTTTTTTTCCTGCAGTCAGTTTAAAGTGATGCGGTGCCTCTAACTGTTGCTAGGAGTGAACACAACCCAGATGCAGTAGGGCTTCTGCAACAAAGGTAAGTGTAGATGCAGAAGAGATACTGAAGGGCCACATGGTCATGCCCCTGTCTTAGCAGGGTTGTTTGGAAATCATTGCTCAGGAAGCTGTTCACCTGAATTGTGCTGTCAGGATGGCAAAGAGGGTTTGTTCTCTTCCCTTGCCCCCTGACCCTTCTGGATTCAGCCTGTGGTCTCAGTGAGTTGACTTTAGTTTCCATATTTAGAATTTAGGCAATGTTTCTTTTGTTTTAAGAATTTTTCTCTCAGATATTTTTACTTGATTTAGGGCAGGGAATTAAAATCCCACTTTTCTTCCAGAGTAAACTAAAAAGTGTTTGGGCATATGTACAAATGTGCCCAAATGTGTACATATGTACAAATTTTGAAATTTCTATGGAGATTTCAATTTAAACCTACACACTTTATAAATATATGACTTTTAGATATTAGCCTACAATATACTACTCCAAATGCTAAAGGTGTACATGGTAAGCCTTACAAGTTAAATTAGAAAATCTTTTAGAGAAGGAAACGTATGGATACATTTTATCACTAATTCTTAGCTATTCTTCATTACATCTTAAACCTAATTTTGATCTTGTCTCAGATGGTCAGAATGTTCTTTCTAAATCACCTTCAATATTGACATGGAAACAAAGGCAATCAGTGCTTACTATGTATCAGGCACTATGCTTGGTACCAGAGAGAGGGAAATGAATAAGAAACTGGCCCCATCTAAAAGGAGTTCACATTTACACAGAAGGGCAAAGACATAATAACGAATGTTAGGGGATAAAAATATGTAAAAATTATAAGCAAAGTACTGAGAAGAGAGGGATTGGCTTTAGAGGTGGGGGTTTCTAAGAAAGGCTTCCTGAAGAGGACATGTCTGAATTTGGTTTTGAAGGATGAAGAGGACTTTAGCTAGCAGACTTATAGACAGAAAGAACACAGTGAGCATAGGAACAAATACTTGAAACAGCCTAGCATATTCTGGGCACTGAGTGAAAGGCTTGATAGGTAGGTTGACACAAAATACACCTGGGAAGAAATCGTGGGCATTATTCTGCAGGTGAAGGTTTCTAAGTAGGTAGCATGATGGAGTCTCTCTGGTCACAGTGTGGAGGAAGGATTGAGTATGTGTCTGGAGATAGGGATGCTATGCTCTCAAGGTTGGAAGAACCATTAAGAAGCAGTTACATGAGTTTAGGCTATCAATAATGAGAATCTGGACAAAAATGTTAGGACACTTAGAAATGAGAGGACAATATGAAAGACATTTAGAAAAATTGACAATATTTTTGTGAGGAGGTAGCCTATGTTTCAGCTCACCTCACAGCTTTCACAATATTTAGTTGGCTTCTGTTCATTTGTAATTCCCAATCACACAGCAATACTACCCAGAAAGTCAAAACTCCCAAGTAGTCTTTTCAAACCTAGAAGGTTTCTCAAGCACTTGTTAGAAGGTAAATAGAACAACCTGGAATATTTCCCTCCATCTGCTCTTTAAGTCTTTAACTGGCATCTACTGACTAGGTATAGCATCATTTAAATACTTTTATTTGGAACATCTTGAGCTCATGATTTGACTTACCTTACAAAATCCCATTTATGTACCTGAAGACATATTAAAGTATGGGATATCTAAAAACATATTTTCACAAGACAGAAAAATGAGCAATTCATGAATGTATGGACTTTCTCAAGGAAAATACTTCTGAAAAATCCATTGTGGGTATAACTGTTAGGACTCTTTGGGTTACAAATAATAGAAAAGCTAGCTAACTCAAACCAGATGAGGCCCTACAGGGAATTTATTAGCATGTATGGCAGAGATAAAAAGCCTGGCTTCTTCCAGGCAAACACTGTCATCAGTTGCAGTCCCTATTTCCTGCCTCTTTTCTCCAGGTTGGTTTCATCTTTACCTTCCATCTATTGGTTCCAAGATGGTAGCCAATCATTACATTCCTATCCATAAGCTTCGGTTTAATTTCCAAGGTCAAAAAAGAGCTAGACAGGTTTGGTATTCCAGAGAAAGTAAAGAAGATTTCCCCTGACAACATAGACTATGAGTGAGGAAATTGTTAACCAAAAGAAATTCCAAGTACTGGTGCCAAAAAAGAATGAATGACAAGCAGGTGAAGACAGGAAATACCTACTCATTAAGAAATTCAAAAATTCTGAGATGAGCAGGAGATTCTATGTTTATTGAGTCTACTGCTGGCCAGTTCAGTGATAAGAACATAATTCCTACTCACTAAATATTTGTTGAATGAGTGAATGGAAAATGAATGCATGAATACAATATGCTCTTCCTGTCAGAACTGCTACCTGACTTCCTGAATCTGAAAGATGTAATTGTCCCTGGATCCTATGGCTTCGTGTCCATCTCTTATATATTTTACATCACTTTCATAGAACTATGGTCATGTGGTGCATACATTTTTTTTTTGCTCAATGATGAACCATGTATGTTATATGACTATGGTCCTATAAGATTACATCACCTAGTGACATTAAAGTAGCTGCCTTAGTCGGTTGAAGTATACCTTAGGATATTTGCACAATGACAAGATGAACCAACAACACATTCCTCAGAACACATCTCTATAATTAAGTGATGCATGACTATATCACACAGTCACACAGTGTTTTTCTTAGCAATTTACTCATTTGTACCTCTTCCACTAGACTAGAAACCCTATGAGGACTTGGGACATCTTTCCTTTTTGAATCCTAAGGATCCAGTACAGCACTGATACAAAGTCTGTCTTCAATTGTTTTTTGTTGCATGCATGAATGAATTAGTCAAAAACTAAACTAACAATTGAGAGGCAGCTGTCTTGAGTCCTTCAGAATACTACAGTTTCTTTCCCTCCTTATTGTCTTCATTCAATCAATATACCCTATAACAGTGACTCCAGGTTTATTTGCATATCAAAATCACATGAGGTATTTAAAAAGAAAGTTTAAAGCTCTGGACCAATAAGTCCCAGTATTGGGGGTCCAGACATCAGCTATATTTGAAGCTCCCCAGGTGACCCCAACGTACAGACAACTTTGGAAAGTGCTGCTCTATAGGTTTACTCAGAAACTCAGTGAAACGTACAGGGTATCATGGTTGCCTCTTCTGGTGGGTGCCATGGGTAATGGTGGCAAAGCAATTCTTGAGATTTTCTGCCCAGATTTAGGGTATATCTCCATGGACATGAAAAGGTAAGAGAATGAATATTTATTAGGCTCTAAAATTTAAACTCATTTTTCCTTAGTTTGTCTGCTTCCCTTGAATCATGCTGGTGCAGAAGAGTGAGCTGGGATAGACTGATAAATGTAATAACCAATAAATTGGAGGCCTTTAAAGGCCTCTTTAAAGATCAGGTGAAGGTAGATGGTGAGTGAATAGAGTCTGAGTTTTGTCTCTCAAATGCCCACCACCATCCAGAGTAGACATTAAAATTTAAACTTCAGCTATGGATGAATCTTCAGAAACCATAGATAAGTTCTTATGGCTGTTAAATATTTACCATAGAAGGTGTAACTGATGAACTAGCATTGTGGGCTCACATGGGGCTTTTTGGAAATTCAGACTCTAAGGCCCCATCCCAGACCTAGTGAATCAGAGTCAACCCTGTGAGAAGACCTCAGGTGATTTGAGTGCATGTTCATGCTGAGAAGTACTGCCTTAGACCATCTTGATAGGAAAAAGAAAAATCAAATTCTGACATTTTTCTTGTTGTTCAGAAAAAGTCTAAAAAGTCTAAAAATCTTTTGCTTTATGGGACTTTGACTGCTTTGTGTCTCTACTGAAAAATGCCTCAAGATATCTAAGTCTTATTGCTTGCAAAAAATAAGCTCACTCTTAGGACTTTCAAAACAGTGACAATCCTTGAGTTGATGTTTTGATGCCTGATTCTTTGCATTTGGCTAGGAGAATTCTCAAATCTTTATTTCTAGCTGTAGTCATACTAGGAACTGCAGAGAAGTCACAAGCACTTACACTGGAGGGACCATCCCTCACCATCTTTCTGCTGGCACTTGTGCTGTAAGTGCACCCTGGGTTACCCAAGCCCTTCCTCCCCCCAAAATCTGAATGTAAATGCAATAAACATAAATCTGTTACTGTGTGGAGAGATTATTGAACAACCAGAACAGGTATAGAAAAGTATTTGACTTGATTGTAAAAAAGAGGGGGTCAAAGAGGTCAGAGGTCAGAGATTAATATTTAAAGCTAAATCCAGGTGGAATGGGAAGGATTGGCAGGAGTGACAATCAGAAAGGGAAAGTGGGAGCAGTGTTGAGTGGTAAAGGAAGACTCCAAGGTCCTTGGATATGAAATCCAGGGAAATGAATGTCCACCAGCATTGGGTATTGCCTAGAGATAATGAGAAATGCCAAGATGGAAGGACCAATGTGCTGGGGGAACTTTGCTACAGACTTAGTTAGTCTGATAATGAGGTGAGTCGTAAAAAGAAGTTAGATTTCTGCATTTAGAGTCTAATCTGATTTAGTTATAAAGCTCAAGGTGTGAAAGAGGCTGCCTAGGCTGCCATAGCACAGACTGATTTTCTTAACAGAAATTTATTTTCCTCCAGTTTCAGAAGTTACGAGTCCAAGATCAAAGTGTTGGCAGGGTTGATCTCTTCTGAGGCCTTTCTCCTTGACTTGCAGATGGCTGTCTTCTCACTGTGCCCTCACAAGCCAATTCTTCTCTGCATGTGGGTGTCTGTGTCCTAATGTCCTTTTTAAAAATATGTTTTTTGTTGGTGGACTATGATTAAGCATAATAGTCGCCTTCATTGTGATATATCTATACCTGCACATAGCGTAATTTGGTCAAATCTTTTCTAAGAATACCAGTCAGATTGGATTAGGGTCTACCTGCAGGACTTGGTTTAAACTCGATTAATTCTTTAAAGATCTTATTTCCAAATACAGTCATGTTCTGAGATAGTGAGTTAGAACTTCATTGTATGGATTTTGGTGTGCACAGTTTAACTTGTAGCAATGTTTAAGTTGCCAAATTAGAATTATAGGGAAAAATGGATGGAATCCAAAAGATTATTTAGCCAAGTCTCTTGACTTTATTTATGAAGTTGAAACCAGAAGAAACTGGATTTATTTTATCATGAAGATTCGCAGAGACTGTGTTGGAACTGGAACCCAGGACTTCCCCATAGCTTTCCATTCCAACTGACCCCTCCCTCTGAATAGAATATAATGATAAGGAGGCAGATTTGTGGGGCATCACTTCTGGAACGTAAATGTGCACACAGGTCACTGTAGATCTTATTAAATGCATATTCTGATTCATTAGCTCTGAGGTAGGGCTTGCTATTCTGCATATCCAGCAAGCTATCATGTGTTACTGTTGCTATGGAAATGGTCCTCCAGGTGTGACTTTGGACCAGCATCACCTGAGAGCTTGCTTGAATTGTAAATTTTCAGGCTCCACCCCAACTTACTGAAACCCTAGTGTTGGTTGTGGGACCCCGCAATCCATTTTAGTAAGTCCTCAGGTTGTCTATTCTGTTCTAGAAAAATTTTCTTAACTTTGTTCTGTCTCAGAACCACCTGATGGATTGTAAATGCAGACCAACTGAATCAGTAACTTTGGTGGCTGTTTGTATGTATTTTGGGGATTATATGAGGGGGCTGAAATATCTATATTATTATAAAAAAGAAAATCACACTCTGGGTAATATTCTGAGGAATCCTGGTTAAAGAACCTCTTCTTGCAGGGCACAGTGGCACATGACTGTAATCCCAGTGGCTCAGAAGGCTGAGGCAGGAGGATCACAAGTTAAAAGCCAGCCTCAGCAACAGCGAGGCACTAAGTAACTCAGTGAGACCCTGTCTCTAAATAATACAAAATAGGCTGGGTTTGTGGCTCTGTGGACGAGTGCCCTAAATTCAATCCCCAGTACTCCTCCCCCTCAAAAAAAACCCTTTTATTCTTACCTACCCCTTGAAATCATTCAGATTGAAATCAATCATTACAAAATGTTCCATTTTTAGCCAACCATCCAGTGAGCATTTTGATTAACCAAGAGAACTTTTTTTTTCCCTCCCTGCCTCATTCCTTATGCTTCCAACCATCTTCTTCCAACAGGTTCATTCTGGACTTCACATAACATCTGCCATTAGCAGAATGTCATTGAGCTGAATTTCATCATGTCCTGACACATTTTCTTGGCAGGTTCAAGATGCTCTGTGACTCGTCTTTATGTTAAATCAGTTCTCATCTGCCCGAGCTATTAATAGCATGTCCTTTTGCATTATTTTTATCTTTTACTATACTGAGCACCCCTTCCTCACTTCCACATTCCCCTTTTCTCAGAGGGTTTGAGGCAGGGACTAGTCATGCGTAGGATAGTTCACTTAACACTGCACACATTTGGGGCTTAACATAACAAAGGCAGAGACAACATCAGAATGATAAGGATTAAAAAGTTTGATAATATTCAGTGTTGGTGAGGTTATAGGGAAACAGCTGCTCTTAGGTACCACCATAAATCTTAATTGGCATACCTGTTTGCAGCACAGTTTGCTGTTTTCTTTTAATCAGCTACTCCTTGGTTCTGCAATTTTATTTCTAAAAGATTATCCTACAGAAATGCCTGCGTAATATAAAAAAATAAGTGAAAAGTAGTGTGCATGGCTGTATTGTTTAAAATGTCCCAAACACTAGGAGCTGCAGCATTTATCATTAGAAGAACTATTAAATAAATTGTGGTATATTTGTGTACTTGAACATATCAAATACTGAAGAAAGCTGAAAGGCTGGACCCAGAGTTCCAGAATGTAGCCCTTTTAGTAAGGCTGTCTCAGAAAATTTGAGTTTCTTATATGGCTGCTCAGGGCTCCAGAGAGAGCATTGGATGGATAAGGTAGATGCTTCATGGCCTTTTATGACTTAGCCTTCAAAGACACAGTGCAACTTCGGCACTACTCTATGGGTTTGAAGCAGTCATAAGCCTACTCAGATTCAAAGGGAGGGATATAAACTTTGTCTTTCAGAGAGAGGAGTGTCAAGAATTTGTGGCCATGTTTTATAACCATCACACAGTCTTTACCTCTAGGGAACAGGAAGTGGAGGAAGAAGATCTTGCTTTTCATTTTATATCATTCTATATTACTCGATTTATTTGAAAATCACCCACATTGCTTTTGAGATTACAAGAGAAATGAAACAAAAGAAAATATTTGGGGAAAAGGAGAGGTCAGTGTAAAAATTTGCCAAGTGGTGCAAGGGAGAGAAAGAGGAAGAAAGGTGGGTAGATAAGAGAAGTGGAGATAGTGGTGGTGGTGGTGGAGGAGACAAATGTGGAATTGGTGAACATGGAGGTGGCAATTGGCTTCATGCATGTGCTGGGCACACTTCGGATGGCCTTGTGCCCCACCTCCATTATCTTTCTGTCAATGTAAATACTCATCTTTTAAGGGACAGCTCCACCTTCTCTGTGGATCTCCTCAGTCCCCTCTCAGCCAAACTGATCCTCCGTCCTCTGTATTTCCATTGCATTTGTGTGAATTAACCTGCACACAGCCCAGCTGTATACTTTTATCCCCTTCTAGAAACTGTCCTTAAAGGTTGACATAATGTTTTGTTAATTTTCTTTATTCCTACAGCATCTAACACTACATCTTACTGTGGGCAGTGGGTGTTTCATAAATATTTCTTAAATTAAAAAATTCTTTATTTAACAAACACACAGTTTTACTGTGTGCCAGGTGGTGCCCTCAAATAGTGGCTCGTTTACTCTCCTAACAGCTCTCTGGGCAGGTGCTATCATTACACCCATTTTACAGAAGACTAAATCAGTAGGTGGAGAGGTCAAAGAGCAAGATCACAAGCCTCGTTAATGATTGAGCTTAAAGTCAACACAAACTTGGCTCTGATTCTTCTGTTGCACTTTCCTTCATCCATGCATAATGTATTTCTAGATTTCCCCTCATAAAAGTCAAGAAAAATGTTTTATTGTATTCTGCAAAATGTACAGCAACCTGACAGGATTAAAGTTCCATGTACAAACCACTCTCTGGGTAGACAAGAAGTAAAAGGCATAGAATGATAGTTGGGCTAGTTTATTGGAGCTTTAGAGATTTAACCTTCTATGTTTCTTCATTGACTTTAGCTTAGATTAGACAAAACCTCCCAGGAAGTGAGCAAAGCTCTCAGGACCATGATCAATGGTCCATAAGATCTATAGAGTGAGCATTATAGAAATGTCCCAAGAAATCACTAAAAATGGAACAGAAGCTCAGAAAAGGGCCAGAATGTGGGCAGGGAAAAAATAAAAAATATATATTTAGGCCAGCCATGGTGGTGCACATCTATAATCCCAGTGACCATGGAGGCTGAGGCAGGAATATCATGAGTTCAAAGCTAGCCTCAGCAAAGACAGAATGCTAAGGAACTCAATGAGACCCTGTGTCTAAATAAAATACAAAATAGGGTTGGAAACGTGACTCAGTGGTTGAGTGCCCTGAGTTCAATCCCAGGCACCTCCCCCCACAAAAAAATATATATAGGTAGAAGGTGAAGCATTCCTATGATTGAAAACTCCCAAATAACAAGGTCATACCTCTATTTCTACAAACAACATATCCTCTCAGTGATTTCTGAGCTACTATTATGTGAAAAAATGTAATCCATTTCAATGTTTGTTATCATGGCCTGTAGTACAATGTAAGGGATTCGGGCAAGCTACCAATTGACAAAGTATTGCAAACTTGGAAGGAAATAGGGGAGTCAAACAATTTCATTGGATCAAATTCAGTTTCATTTGGAAGGGAGGAGTTTAATTTGAATTAGGGATTGGTACCATGGTTAAGTCCAATCTGCAGGTGCTTCATATGAAGTTTTAGTTCCACTTGATCATGAGGCCACAGAGAAAGACAATAAAAAATATCAGAGTGTTGAATGTTAGCCCTCTTGCTTGCTTATTGTATCCTATCATCTAAACAACTTGGTGCTAATTTCTAACATTCAACATTTATGCACTTCCAGGAACTCATAAATGTCACATCAGGCTGCCTCTTGGTGAATTTTTAATCAAGGGGGAGAATTTCAGCTACAAATAGACTGAGAACCAAGAGGCCCAATATTGATCCGTCAAAGTGGCACTTATGAACTTGAGGTTGAAGCCGTTTGGATAAAAGGATGCTGGGCTTTCTATGGCTCCAGAGACATCTTTTTCCATCAAGTCCAGGTGAGTATCAGACATCCCCTCAGAGTTATTGAGCAGCAGCAGCAAATAATACTAGGTCTACTGAATGCTTATACTAATAGCTGTAAGCATGAGAAGAAATGCTGAACCTCTGGCTCAGATTGAATGTCATGTCAGTCAGAAACCCTGTGGATGTTATACCCCAATCCTAAAGCATGTCGTACCATTCTTCCCCACCTAGGGCAGTATGTGTCCTTGGGTGGGGTGCAGGTCCAGACTCTGCAGGTTCAGCTCTGGCTGGGGTCTGGCCTCTGAGTCTGAGGCCTTGAATTGTCCTCACAAAGATACAGAGTGATGCTTGTTATGTCAGGGATCACTCAGTGCAGTGAATGATGTCTCTCACTAATGCCAAGCCATGAATCATTGGTCTGTGGTACTGTAAAATTAACATGCGCTGCTATAAATAACTCATCTGTAATGGGCTGTCATTGATGGCTTTTTGGAAAGGTTTGACTCAGGAGTAAGGGTTTTAATGACTGTAATTGAAATTAGATGAAAAGCATCAGTATTGGGCTTTTTTCTGACCCATGCGAGGACAAATTCCATCATATGTCAAAACAATTATGCTGTGTCAAATCTGAGGGACAGGATGCCACAGCGCCTCTCCTCCAGCACCTTCAATTGCTGTCTCCTGAGATGTCGCCTGGTGAGTGACAGGGCACACGCTGGCTGCTCCTCGGTGCTGTTCCTTCACAAAGGGCTCTGCCGTCAGGGAGACAAGCTCTGTTAGAAAAGCAACACCACCCCAACTCCCAGGTTGGAGCCATTATCAGTGGGAAGAGTCATTATTATTAATAACAAGGACTGTCCTTTGTACAGCAGAATATGGTTTACAAAGCTCTTTCACTGCCATTATCTCATTTGCTCCTCACCAAGACCCAGGATGTAGGTCAGACGCTATTGCTATTATCATCTTTCTATGGATGAAGGGATGAAGGCTCAGAGAGCTAAGTGACTTGCCCAAGGTCACACAGCTAGTGAGTGATAAAGCAGGAACTGGGACCTCTGATCCAAAGCATGTCTATGCCCCAGTGCCTTCTAACTAGATGGTCTCATGGATGGTGTCAAGCGTCTTTCTCCCCGTCTTGCCAGCATGCTTCTGGTGTCTATGAAATACTTGTTTCGAAGTCATCCTGAGACCCAACTTCTTCATCATTATTAGGAAAATTAAGACAGCTGAGGAAAAATGCAAATGTGGTATGTTTTCCTCCAATTGATACTAATTCTAAATTGCTTTTTCTAGTACAATTTGAGTCCTGAATGGAAGTTCTAAGAAAGTTGGTGAAGAATGTATGAAAGAGGCAAGGTGGTGCTTCAGGAAGCTCTTTTCATTTTGCTTCTGGTGTAAGAGGGAGCTCTGAGGGCTTCATTTCAGGTGGGGCTAAGTGTTAGGAAGGTGTTGGATACTCACAAGGAAAAGCCCCAGGATTGGGGCTCAAGACCCTTAAGGATACCTTTTTGACAAAGCCTGGCCACCACTTGCTCGAACAGAGAGCCTGCCCCACACAGAGCTCATGGGCCCCGGTTTGCAACCTAGGAAGATAGGGTCTGAAGTCACTGCCAGGCCCCTCAGCCCTGTGGTGGTTGCTGCTTGGCTTTGCTCTTAAGAGGCAGAAAACCTCAGAAGCAGCAGAGAGCATATGCTTCAACCATTATCTTCTGAACCTCAGGGCCCCAGACAATTAGGTGGAGGAGCTGAGCCCACGTGTGCCTCCAGCCCTAACATCTCCCCAACCGAGCCTGCACCACACCGATGGAGGTTTGCAAATGAACGCACAGCATACCTTTGTTCATGCAGCATGTCACCATTCCCCACCTGGAGACAGCTCAGTAATCCTCCTGTGCAAAAATAACAAGTCCCACATAGGATTGCGTACATGGTCTAATTACACGTAACAAAACATCTCCTCTCAGGAGAGAAGGAGTGTTTGGTAGTAAATTAAGAGATGCAAAAACCACTGCCAGCCGTGCTGATTAATCCAGCTCTCTAGCAATGGGGAAGGATCCTTGAGAAATGGGTTTGCAGTTTGATGATAATTATATGCCCACTATGGGGGCTTTTCATGTGTGCTGGCTTTTCTATGAAGGGGAGGAAGTATGACTTCAGAGGCAGAGCTGATTCATTCAGTGCTGTGTTGACGGAATGGAAATTGCTCCAAAAAACACTAATACTTATTAAATGGATAAAGCATCAGGGAGCCCACCTGCATCTGCTCCCAATGACTCATGCTTCTGTCTCAGATGGAGCTGCATCTATACATGCTGAAACCTATATCTAGCTTTTCCTGCAAATTTGTGGATTTGATTTTCCTTACTCCTTTTGGCATGAAGCTCACAGGGCCACTTTGGGCTCCAGTCTATGGGGACTTTGTCTACTAAAGTGAAGGCAGAACAAACACTTTAGAAAAAAAAAAGAGAAAAACATGCTTACAGCTAATTATAGTTGTAGAGGTGGGGGCAGGGGTTTGAAGAAGGGGTATATGCATATGAGCATGCACAGAACTTTATGGTAAACAAACAGATGGGCATCCATGCAACGAGGGGCATTCATGTACACATGGACATCTGTGAAAGGATGTGCATCCTTGTATAGATGGGTATCCACACAAAGCAAGAGAAATGCAGATTGGTAGTTGGTAAACAGAGTACATAGAATGCAGACGTGTCAAACTCTCAAATGAGATGTATATTTGAACTTTTGGCTTTGCCACTTCTTAGTAGAAACCTGACTTTCTGAGTCTCCATTTTAAAATCTGCAATGTGGGACTAGTAATTATTTCTTCCCTTTCTACCTCAGGGGATTGTTGTGGGGATCAAGTAAGAAAAGCAATGTGAAAATGCCTTCCAAACTGGAAGGCATTGTACAAATGTCACTTATCCTGATATTAGCACATCGTCTAGCACAGAGCAAGTAACCAATGGAGAAGCTCTTTGATGGATTGGTAGACAGATGCTAAAGGATAATAATAGAGTCCTTTGAATTGTTTGGAAAATTCAAGGAGATTCGTTATAAATCATGGATTTTTAATATAATTTTTAAATGGGAGGGGAAGAGTCATGGTAGGAAGAGCAGAACAACAATCCTGACTGTAGAGAAGATAAGATCTGAGGGGGAATACATGTTTTCTTGGCTGGAATCAGAGTAGAGTAGAAGTTGAAGCAAAGAAGGAAAAGGAAGATTAATGGAAGGCCCATAAGCCAGATTTAAGTGCTGGGGTGGAGATTTCCCTTCAGCAAATAGCTGATTGCACAGTCATCCATCCATCTGTGCCAAGATAGGCATTGATGTGAAGAGAGGATCCATACAAAGATGGACATCCATGCAACGAGCGGCATTCATGCACAAGTGGACACCCATGAAAGACTCTGCATCCATGCATGGATGGGCATCCACACAAGGAAAGAGAAGCACAGAGGGCAGTTGGTGAACAGAGCACTTAGAATGCAGGCATGTCAAGCTCAGGTACAAATCTTGAACTCTAGTGCTTCCAAAATCTTTCGTGGTGGTGACAATTAGCAATTAGTGGAAAGGGGATGGGATGGGAATACTTAGGTTGATCATGAACTAGATCTCTGTTCTTCCCTGATAAAGTTCCTATTGGAGACTCCCAGCATCTCAAGAAATGAAGCAGTTCAAGAACCTTAGTCCTGAAGCAGTAAAATCCCGTGGGAGCCAAAAAACAGCCTGTGAACTTTCCAGGGGAGCTGCACCTTCACTTTTAACGCATGTACTTCTCTACAGAGTCTGTAATTTGTGAAGATGAGAGAAAAATACATTTCCACTACAATAGCGGAACCTCTGTGAGACGGGAGCTGTGTTTTGAATGTTTTAATACACAGAAATTGACACCCATCTACTTCCCTATTCAAAAGCCCTCTCTCTGGAACAGCATAACGATGCTTTCTCCTCTATATTTTCCTTGCATGCTGCCACAAACTGCTGTTGTGAAGCAAATCCTTCTGTTGCAATCCTTTATTTTTACCTCCCTCCACTTTGTAAATCTTTCTTTCTCTAGAAGATTAAAGTGTGGCAAAAACTGCTAAGTGACTAAGAAATGGACCCTTCTGAGTCAACAGACCTGCCCCCCCATGTATCTTTGAGTCATAGCTGTTAACATTTCTTGACACAATCCAGTTTTTCTTGTGATTTTTTTTTTCTCTTAGTATCAAGGCTGATAGAAATATTTGAGTATTTGAAATGGTAGATTTTGCCCTGATTCACATAAACTACCCTTAGCATCACCTGAGCTTCCTGTCAAAGCAGAACACAAATATGACAGGACATGCTAATTTCTTGGCAGAGCTTAGATACCCCTTTGTTCCTGCTGTCAAGTTGTTTTGTGGGGACATCGACCCTACTCTTAGAGTGCCTCTAAGAATTTCAAACATTCACTCCCTGCATGTCCATATCATGGTACTGAGGAGACAATGCTGATTCAAGACCCTCTATTTTCCTTCTGAGATCTTGGGACCAGTTACTTTACCTTTCTAAACCTCTAGTTTTTGCTAATAAGATGGAATAAAAATATGGAACCCATAGGACTATTGGGTGATAAATTGTGAAAATGTGTGTGCTTGCATGCATTCAGAGATCTTTTAAAAGGTGTAAATTCTCTTTCTTCTTCCACCTCCTCCCTCTTTTTCTTCACTATTTTCCCTTTCTTTTCAGAGGCATATATCATCTGTGGTAGGTACCTAAGAAACTGACACCATTGCTTGCCTCTGGAGAGGATGTAAGATGATATAGAAAGATGATTTTATTTTTCATCATACAACCTTTCACACTACTTAAAATTTTTGCCATTAGCATGGATTGATGATATTATCCAAAATGTGCATATTTAGAAATTTGGAATCCCTTACTCTTGGAATTTTTTTTTTTGTTGTTGTTGTTTTTGGTGTCGTCTCTTTCTTTCAGGGTCTGACATAATCATTTTAAACAGGCATAAAAGGAAAACTGTGTGTTGACTTCTGTTTTGACGTGTGTAATACTGATTGTGGGACTTGTTTAGTGCAGAAGGCCTCCAGTTCAAGAAGCTCTGGGAAATGGACTGTAGATATTAAAGAGGTGGACAACTGGGTAGCCATTTGGGAAAAGATAAAAATGGATGCATATCTCACACCCTATCCCAAAATAAACTCCAAATGGATCAGAGAATTAAATGCAAAAAATGAAACCACACAACTCCTGGAAGAAAACATGGGTGAATTATTTTATTTTGGGGTCTAGAAAAAGCTTTTCTAATCATGACTCAAAATCCAGATTTAATAAGAAAAATATTAATAAATTTGACTATATTAAAAACCAATATTTTTGCATGGTAAGATAATCACAAAGCTGACACAAGTAACAGACTTGAAGTATATGTAATATACTTCAAAGACAAAAGGTTGCCTCTCTACCACATAAAAGTATTTGAAATGAATAAAGTCTGAAAACCTTAAACATGAACAAAAGAAGCAGACATTTCCCAGACAAATATATGCACATGAGCTTAGCATATAATATTCACTTGAACTTGCTCATAATTAAAGAATTGTGAAACAAAACTATTCTCCAAATACTATTTATTGCCTATCAGATTGGCAAAATTAGAAGGTTGACAGCATTGTTTAATGAGACTGCAAAGAAGCAGTTACTTTTGTGTATCACTGATGAGAGTAGAATGATCAGTCTTCATAGAGAGTACATGACATACCTAAAAAAATATGCATTTACCCTTTGACCTTCACAACTCTTGTTATTTACCGTGAGATACATTTCCACAGATATGAACCACTTGTGATAAGGTTATGTATTGAGATGTTATTTATTTTATGAAAACATTGGGACCAATTTAAATGCCTGCCTATAGTAGATGTGTTGAATAGTTTTTGGTACATTCAGGAAATAGAGTACACACACTATAAGAAAGAGTGAAGAAGCTCCTCTTCTGATATGGAATGATTTCCAGGAATGGTTATTAAGAGCAAAAAGCAAAGTGTGAAAGAATACATATAGTATGTTACCTTTTGTGTAAGAAATAATCAAACAAAAGAAAAACCATGTTATTTATCTGTGTATTTTTTCTAAAAGAAAGGCAGGAAATATGAATTGGTATCTAAAGAAAATTGTTGCCTCTTAGGGTGTGTGAGAATAGGGTGATGGGAATAGGGATGGTGGTGATGCTTCTCTGAGTATACCTTTTAATATAATTTTGACTTATAAATCATATAAATGTTTCATGTATGTTAAAGTAAAATTAAATCAAATCAGTAAGGGAGAATATAAAGCAAATCTTAAAGCTGAATACAAAATGAAACAAAGGAAACCAACCACATATCAAATTGACAACATAACTATACAGAAAATAAATAACTAATTCAAAAACTTTTGAACAGTGTTCTTCCTGTGAGTCTTTAGTAACTGATAGTCTAAGAGAAAAACAAAAGAACTGTAAAGGCATCTTGAATTTACTAAGTAAGTTTGCTCTTGATAATAGTATTGGTATGTTAATTCTAGAACTATTTTGAATATGTTGAAAACTGAGCACATGAGTTAAATTGATGGTGTTAGGAACCAAAAGCATAAGCAAATATAGGATGAAAAAGGTGAGGAAGACTCCTGTGATATGGGATTTGAATTAGAGGAATCAGTCTGTATTCAGATTTACCCATTAAAATGGTCTGGAAGCAGTAATAGTAATGCCAGTAGCAATCAGCTCACCTAACTACCTGGTCTTACTTTCCAAACACCATTTCCTACTAAAGAAACCTAGCCTTCTTGGAAAAATGACTAATTACAGGAATGGAGCCTGGAACATCTTGTTGCACCAGAAAGCAAAGAATAGCTCAAAGACTGATGATTCCTTGTTAAAAGGAGACATGAGCCGGTGAAAGGGTTCCTGCTAGCCAAATTTGAGACAATGCGAACATCAAAAAGAATAATGATGGTAATAGGTTATAGCACAATGAAAAGAAATAGAGTCCAAAGTGTTATTTAAAAAATTAAAAATGTTGAAAAGTGGTAAAATCCACATAAGTTCCGTAGTCTAGTTAATCACATTGTACCAGAGTCAATTTCCTGGTTTTGATAATATACTAGGGAAAGCTAGGTTTGGGGAACACTAGACCTTTGTGATATTTTTGCATCTTCTTGTGGGTCTATTGATACTGTGAGATTAAAAATTAACAAAAGAGGGTGTATATGTGTGGAAGGTAGGGTGGTATTCTGAACAGAAGAATGTCAACTTACATATATAAAAAATAATAAAATTAGAGAAGTCACCATTTGCAACTACCAGGGTAGTAATTGATTCAGGCAAAGATAATCAAGGGATGATAAAGTCATTGTGTGGAAGTTATTAGATAACAGGATACTTACCTGATCTTACCCCATAAACTACTTCTCACTGGGGAAGGATAAAGGAGCCTTCATAGTGAAGAAATATGGCAGACATCACCTTCACCAAACAACCAAAGAAAATGACTGCCTCACAAGTTCTGGCTCCTGATACTTCAAAACCATGTAGAGTCATTATCAGTATTGGAACATGATTGCATTTGGAGTTTCCTGATAGGTTGGGATAAAAAAAATGTGCATCATAACCTAGGTAGCACTTATATCAGAAAGAGCTAATCTGAAACCAGTAATGAGGAAACACACACACAAATTTAGATTACAGATGCTCTATGAGAAAATAGCCTAAATTCCCAAACTCCATGAAAGATCAACTGCTCTATATTAAAGCAATTAAAGAGAATGGCAATTACATGAAATATAGTTATTTTGTTGAAACCTAGGTCAGAAAAAATATTAAGAACATCATTAAAATAACTAGAAAAAATTTAAATTTTTTTATTGTTTTGTTTATTTTATTTTTACAGACTGCATTTTGATTCATTGTACGCAAATGGGGTACAACTTTCCATTTCTATGGTTGTGTACAATAGATTCGTACATTTGTGTAATCATACATGTACATAGGGTAATGAAGTCTGTCTTATTCTACCATCTATCATACCCCCTATAGAGTGCTAATCTCCAAAATTTACAAAGAACTTAGAAAACTTTACACCGAAAATACAAAGAACCCAATCAATAAATGGGTCAAGGAACTGGACAGACACTTTACAGAAGAAGATATACAGGTGATTAATAAATATAAATATATGAAAAAGTATTCAACATCTCTAGTAATTAGAGAAACCCAAATTAAGACAACTCTAAGACTTCTTACTACAATTAGAATGTCTATTATCAAGAACACAAGCAATAATAGATGTTGGTGTGGATGTGGGGAAAAAGGTACACTTGTACATTGCTGGTGGAGTTGCAAATTGGTGCAGCCACTTTGGAAAGCAGTATGGAGATTCCTCAGAAAACTTGGAATGGACCCACCATTTGACCCAGTTATCCCACTACTCAGGTTATACATAAAGGACTTAAGATCAGCGAACTACAGGGATGCAGCCACATCAATGTTTATAGCAGCTCAATTCACAAGAGCTAGATTGTGGAACCAACCCAGATGCCCTTCAATAGATGAATGAATAAAGAAACTGTGGTATATATACACAATGGAATATTATTCAGCCATAAAGAAGAATAATATTATGGCATTTGTAGATAAATGGTTGGAACTAGAGAATATCATGCTAAGTGAAATAAGCCAAGCCCAAAAAACCAAAGGCTGAATGTTTCCTCTGATCAGTGGAAAAAAATTTATATGGACAGCTTATTGGATGATATCTTGAACTCTGTTCTCTGAGAGTTCAGAGAACATTGTGCTTGTAGAGGATAATGTAATGATTTTTAGAAAATACTTGCTAAATATTTCAGGGGTGAAGTGATCAAGATATCTGTAATTCATTTTCAAATTATTTGACAAAAAATATTCAATAGAAAAAAGACATAGATGAGGGAGTGGAGAGAGGAAGATCTCAAGCAACTAGAGCAAAACTTTAGCAATCTAGGGAAAAGAAAGGCCTGTGAGTTTCTACCATATAATATTTTAAGTTTTCTATGGTTTGAGAATTTTTGAAATGAAAACTTGGGAAAAATACAATAAACTAATATTAGTTCATTCATGTATTATCTCTTTATCCTGTATTCAAATTGGAATTCCTCCCCTTTCAGCTCAGCCCCTCACCCAAAGCTCAGCTGCTTGGGACCTGCCATGATTTGGATAAGCATCCCCCAAAGGTCATGTACTAAATGCTTGGTCCCCAGGGTGTACTAGTGGAAGGTAGAGCCTTTAGGGGGTGTGGCCTAGTGGGAGGTCCTTAGGTCACTGGGAGCATGCCATTGAATGTGATTATGAGACCCTGGTCCCTTCCTGTGTCTCTCTCATTCACTTCCTGGTTATGGGGTGGGTGCTTTGCTTTGCTGCATACTTTTGCCCTGCCACAGTCCCAAAGCAATGGGACCAACTAATATGGACTGGAACCTTCAAAATTGTGAACCAAAATATACCTTTTCTCTTTATAAATTGATTACCTCAGGTATTTATTATGGTGATGGAAAACTAACATAGGGCCTTATGCTCCAGTGGGTCCAGGGCCTCCAGAAACTGCAGAGAGGGCTTGCCACCTCCTTCCACCTCTGGGCTGCATTGCCACACCAGCTGGAACCATTAGTGCAAGCTGCTTAGCTCATCACTGAACCTAAGAGAATGTCTGGGGAGCATCGGGCCTCTGTGGCCTAAGGCTTACTGAATCCTTCTGCTTAGAGCTAATGCCTGAGACTGCAAACTGGTGTAACATGGAAGATTTCTGCTCAACATCAAGAGCTGCCCCAGTCTTCCTTACAAAATGAGGGTGTATGGTTTGGATGTGAGGTGTCCCCTAAAAGCTCATGTGTGAGACAATGTAGGAAGGTTTAGAGGAGAAATGATTGTGTTGTGAGTGTCTTAACCGAATCAGTGAATTAATCCCCGATGGGATTAACTGAGTGGTAATAGAAGGCGGGTGGGGTGTGGCTGGAGGGAGTGGTTCATTGAGGCATGGCTATGGGGTATATATTTTGTATCTGGAGAGTGGAATCTCTCTGCTTCCTGAAGATGTGAACTGCTTCCCTCTGCCACACTCTTCCACCATGCTGTTCAGCCTCACCTTGAGCCCTGAGAAATGGAGCTGGCCTTCTATGAACTAAGACCTCTGAAACCTTGAACCCCCAAATAAACTTTTCCTCCTCTACAGTTGTGCTGGCTGGGTCATTTAGCCATAGCGGTGAAAAAGCTGACTAAAACAGAGGGGCTACAAATAGAGTTGATTGGAGGGTCTACACCAGTAGATGGATCTATTAGAGCTAGAATATTCAAATAATGAGCCACAAGTTTCTAACGAGCTAGTAAATCAAACAAGAAGGAAATGCATTCACTTATTCAAAAAATGTGCATTGGGTTGCTTGTTTTGTGTTGTATATTTGGAGTTGTAAAGATAAATTTAAGGCATGACCCTTGTTAGAAAAGAGTGTATTATATATTTGGGGAATATAGACTATTGCCACACAATAATTGGTAAATGGATGATAGCAATTCTCATATTGTGGCATTGAGTTGTGGTGCACCTAACCTAATTTAGGAACTCTATATATGAAAGAAAACTTCAAAGATCAGGCAAAACATTTTTTTTTCAGTTGTAACACTATTTTCTTTTGTCCTGCAAATGGAAAAGAAATCAGGAACTAGGGTCCACAATAATGGAGGGATGAAGAGTGGAAGGTTCATTGAATGTTTTATTAGGCTACTTTCATTTTTTTCCCTTATCTTTTCAATAAGGTTAGGGTGACCATCTCATCCTTGTGTGTCTGGAATTTTCTTGATTTTAGCATTGAAAATCCTGAGTCCTTGAAAGCCCATAGTCCTGGGTAAATTGGATAATCAGTCACTGATTCTTATCCCAGTATCTTTAGTTATGAAGGATCATACATGGAAAACAAGTCAGGTGACATGTGATCTCTGAGAATTTTGAAGGGGTTGCAGAGAAAAGAGAAGGAGAAAAAGAGCCAACCCCATTTTTAAATTTTCTGTAAAGATCAAACACAGAAAACAAGTGCAGTGGCCAGAGGGGTTGACCTTTCCTGCCACTGACCCCTCTGCTGCTCTGTCTTCCTCTTAGGGTGTCCTCTCCTTCCCATCAGTACCCCCAAATTCTGGCCACTCTCCAGGCCCAGTTGAAACCACATTTTCTCTTTAGAACTTTTCCCATGCCTTCTAGCTGAAAGTCATCTTCCCCTAGTGAATTGCAATAGCACTTCTATGTGGCTCTATGTGACAATAAAAATCACAATTAGAATTATTTTAGATTTAGAATTGAGAGAACACAAAGGGAATTCAGAGGTTAGTTGATCGACTCATTCTTTCATTTGTTCATAACTAGGTGCTAAGCACTCTACTAGACCCTGGACACTCCAAGATGAATCAGGTCCTGTTCTTAAGGAACCCCTGCCTTCTAGGTGGGATGGTCAGATACATGAGCAACTATAACCTATGACCAAATGTGCATAATGAAGGCTGCATGCTGGTCAGCAGATGTCATAGGAGCATCTGTCTATAAGAGTGGCAGCTACCATGCTGTTTAAGTCCTTTAAGGGTTACAAAGTCCTTTAAGAGGTTATACTCATTTTAGTGTCAGAGGCAGATCCCAAAACACATGATTTTAATATCATAGGGTAAGTGCTATAAAATGTAAACCCAGGGTCTCTGAGAATGCAGATGAGGAATGCTGATCATAGCTGAAGGCTGTGTCAGGGCCCTGGAGGACATGGCACCTGGTTGACCAGTTGGAAGTCTGGGGAAAGTAGATGCTGACAAGGGGGACATGAGAGGACTGGCACATTAGAGATAAATTTAGCAGAGCCAATCAGTAGGGTTTTAAGATTGTAGGTGCAGAGACAATAATCTTATGACTTTGTATGTCTTCTGAGAAGTGTTTTACAATTATACTGCACATGTGGGACATTTAACATGTATCTGTTTGTTTTTTTTTCCAGAACTGGGGACTGACCTCAGGTTCTCACACAGCCCCTCCATTTTTTTTAAACAGGGTCTCACTATGTTGCTCAGGTTGGCTTCAGACTTGCAATCCTCCTGCCTCAGCCTCTGGGGCAGCTGGGATTACAGCCTGTGCCACCATGCTCAGAAACATCTGTCTTTGTTAGGCAGGATATTATTCAGGATCTAAAAAGATTCTGACCTCACAGTCCAAGAGATTGGGCAACCAGGGTTTTCTAAAGTATTTTTCTACGACAAGCTCTAAGATAAGAGGTTAGACAAACAATGTCTCCTCAAACTGAAAGATGCTACTTAAGCCATGTGTGTGTAAAAATTATAAAATGGAACAAATTTTAGGAAATACTGCTGTAGACTCTTCTTTGGAGGTATTTGTGCCATGAGGGAAAGAAGGAGGGTACAGCTGGAGAAAGTTTTTTCTTGATGCCTTGACCTTAATTTATCACTATAACCAAGCTCCATCCTCATTCATTCAATAATGATTAAGAAGTAAAATCAGCCAGGCATGGTGGCACATGCCGGCAATCCCAGCAGCTTGGGAAGCTGAAGCAGGAGGATCACAAATTCATAGCCAACCTCAGCAACTTAGCAAGGACCTAAGCAACTTAGCAAGATCTTATCTCAAAACAAAAAGGGCTGAAGATGTGGCTCAGTGGTAAAGCAACCCTGGGTTTAATCCCTAGTACCAAAAAAACAAAAACAAACAAACAAACAAAAAACCCAAACTGTAAAATCAAGTTAAATTATGTAAGTGTCCTACCTTTTCATCCCTTCTATCCCAGCACACACAAATGTGATTTGTTATGTGTTTGTTTTATCCTCTGTGCTGAATTCATCTGCCCTTTCTATAGTATTATAGATTATAAATTCTGTACTTAGGGGTGGTAGGGATCTTAACACATGTAAAAAATTTGACTTGATGTCAACCTCCTGGAGCACAGCTCCAAGTGCCTAGAAAACGAGGAGGACACAGGACATTGCTGGATTCAAATGAACAGTTCCTATCTCAAATTCTTCGCCCCTCTCCTTGAATTGCTATAAGAAGTGGAAAGATGGAGCGTAGAGTTAAGTTTTCCTTCTGCTTTTGCATCTGTGCCAGAGACTTCCCAATGCACTTCTCAATCTGTTCTCTCCTGTGCTAGTCTCCCCAGCACCTGCCTGCTGGGCCCTGTTGCAACATCAGCACCTCCAGAGGCTGAGCTTCTGCAAATGTCTTTCCACAGTACCTCCAACCTGGCTGAGGCCTGTGGGTCCCAAGGTCAGAGGAGGAGGGTGAAAAGTCAAGGACAGAGGGGAAGGTGGGGTGGAAGTCTGGCACTGAATGTGCCAGGGGAAGAAGAGGGTGACTGCATTTATTGGATCCTCTCGGTTTCTGTTTTGAGAAATGCAGAACTCTGAGGTAATTAAGGTGCTATTGTATCATCGACGTCTTGGGATATGTGGTTAGTATTCGGGTGCCATGTATAGGAATCAGAGCAGCACAAGTGCGCTCTTGATTCAACCTCTGCCTCACTCAGTGACTTTTCACTACACCTTTAGACAGTGCCATCTGCAAAACACAGAGTGTTACTCGCTGTTGAGCACTTCCAATGTGGGGGTACTGGGCACATGCATCACTTCATTTAATGATGCCAGCACTCTAAAACAGCCATTTCTGTCTTGCTATCTTGCTCAACAGGATAGGATAGCTCAACAGCTGAGGAAATCCTGGGCCTAAATGCCAGTGAGCAGTGGAGTCAGCATCTAATTGCAGGGTGGCCAGGAGGTGCTCTTTCCCACCAGGTGTGGAATCCCATCAGCTCTGGACTAGGGAGGGTAATTCTTTCTATTAAAGGCCTGACTTCTGGACCCTGTTCCTCATAAGTTGAGAATAGAGACCATGCCTTTTAGCTGTCTCTTTACCTATTAAACAGGGCTGATCTTTCTATTTATTCTCAAATAAGTGAATTATGTCCATGTGAGCCTTTAGAATTTAGGGGAAGAAAGTGGGACCAAGGCTGTGGGCATGAAGGGGAGCCCACAAAATACCGCCAGAAGCCCAACCCCTGTCCTCTGAATGCTTATTAGAACTCATGGAGCTCTACTGCAGATTCCTCCTGGAGTTTGGTGCCAGATAAACAGTCTCTCAAATTTCTTACATGTTATGAGGCATTGCAGATGACTCTGTATAATCAAATATGCCATTCCACATCTCATTTGTAATTTCACAATTTAGCTCTCTGCGCCATTTAAGCACATATAGAGCCTCTAGAGAAATCCTTATTTTTTTCGCTAAAGCTTTTATATGTGAGCTTTGTGCTGATTTTGGTCTTTGCTGTGTCTAATAAGATTCTTGCAAAGTTTTCTCACTACGAGAGGCTTTATAAAATTTAAGGAACCATGGAAATAAGCCCTGGCCTATTACAAATCAAGGTAGGCCCAGTAAGCATCAGGCAGGAGGCCCAGATGAGAAGCTGAATGTTCTTCAGCTCCTATGTTTGTGTCTGATGTGACTGGATCTCTGGAGAATGTACGACTGCTCAACAATTATGCAGTGTTTGACAATGAAAAGTGTAAATTTACTGTATTTAATTTGAGCCTTGCAACTACTTAGTAAGTAAGGCAGGGCGATTATTATCATCCCATTTTACAGAGCAGGGAACAGGTTTGTAGAGGTTAAGTAGCTTGCCCAATCCATGAAACTCATATAATTAAATAATTAATTACTGAATTAATTATGTGCAAGGCTAGAAATTGAATATGTGTCTTCTGATTAGAAGTCCCGTGTCTTCCTGCTGATTCAGACTGCCTTCCTAGAGGCAGTACTTCAGAGTTGCTCAGCTGAGGTTTCTGAGATGAGGTTGTGGCATGTAATTCTATTATTCATTTAGTTCTTGAGTCCTTCCTTCTCTTCTGACACTACTTGCCCCACCCAGCCATTGCCATTTCTCACTTGGATCACTGCCACTCTCTTGGGAAAACCCAGCAAATGAGAACTGGTCACCAAAGGCAGAAGATAATGAGAGACCTAAGAAAGAGGCAGAAAAATTCAGGATTGCATGGCATGGAATTTATTGGGGACTTATGGACAGAGTTTGTCTTGGTAGCAGAAAGTTTGGAGGATCTCTATCTCTCAGGGCAGGAGGATGAGGTTTACATGCTAAGCTATAGAAATGTGGCCCATAGCCCTCCAGAATGAACCTAGACTTTCTCAGAAATAATTAACTGTGGAACATCAGTTAAGACATAGTTTGGGTGTCTGTCGGCTCGCTGAATGTTTAGCTGGCTATCTTGGTGACTCAGTTGATCACTGAGGGTTTGGAATGCATGCTAGGGTTCCCTAGCAGACCAGAGGATGGTTATGACCAAAATGATCATAGTCATGTCAAGCTATATCCCTATAACCACAGAGTCTTAAGTTAGTTTCTTCTCTTCTAGTCTTATCCCACTTGGGTCTAATATCCACATTGCAGCATGAACAATTGTCTTTGATAAAACTTTATGACAATGCACCTTTGCTTTAAACACTTTATTTGCTTCCACGATCTTCAGAAAAACACCCAACCTTCCTGTAATGGCCTCCAAAGTCTGCGTGAACTGGGGTTGCTTATTTCCTCACACTTAACTTTTGGGACCCCTGCTTGCTAAATCTGAGTGTCAATCTCTTTCCACCACCAAGCTTTCTAATTTGGGGATCTTTGTCTTCTTCTCACAATTCATTTTTATCTTTCCTCTGTTCATTTTCTTCTCTGACCATGTTTAACAATTTTGGTCAATTGCTACCAGGTTCCCCCACCCCCAAAACTGTTCATAATCTATTACCATTATTGGTAGTAACAATCTTTGTTTTTGCAATATGATTTAGGGCTTATAAAATGCTGAGATCACCTCTGATGACAATATAATATTGGGGCAGGGGACAGTTTAATAAATGAAGGCACTGATGTTAAGAAATTCAACTACTTCCATGTCATGGGCCAGTGGTAGCCCTAGCAGTTGGAAATCTCAAATTTGAATGCATAGGAAATCATGCAACTTGTCTGCATTGTTTATTGGCTCCCCTAAAGCATGCTGAGAAGCATGTTGAGTCACGTATATAAGGTGCTACTGAAAACTGGGCTCATTTCGTGGACTAGAAAGAGTTGCTGAGAAGCATTCCTAGGCATTAGCAGGGGAGGCCAGAGGAAAGGGAGGAAGACAGTGCTCCTGGAACAGCCAGGGCATGGGCTCATTAGCATCTTCCAAACAATCTCTCATCTCTCCTGTTTCCCTGCCGACCAGAAATAAGTCAGAGGGGAATTTGTGTGGTAAACTTACACCTGCAGGGACATGATCTCAGTGGACAGTTAGCTGTTCTATGCTGAGTCATGGGGGTGGTTCTTCTTTCTTGGAATAATTGGGAATCATCATTCTGTTGGGGGAAAACATCAATGTGCCCAACAGAGTTGTCTAAATGACATGAATGCCATGGCATATAGCTCCCATCAAAATCCCAAATTACTGAAGTCTCTCCTAACTGACTTCATCACTCATTTAGTACTTTCTCATGTCACTCATGCAGCCACCAACAGTAATAAACTGCAGGGGAGTCAAGGAAGATGGGGACAGGACCCTACAGGTGGTTAACAGTGCATCATTTTAAAAAAGAGGAAGAAGTTATGTGAAGACCTGAAAATAATCAATCAAATCAGTGGGAAATTCTGTATTCTACAGCAATGTAGAATCCAAGAGTTACAGGACTTGAACTTGACAGACCTGAGGGTGATGGGAGGGAGGGAAGATGCAAAGATGCTTCCCTCCCCTGGAGCAGCTGAGTTGGCAACTGTGTCATTTCCTGAGATGGGATTAAAAAGCAAGTTATGCCCTTCTTTCTTTCCTTTGTTCTCTTTATTCTTTCAGGTTTGCTGAACAGTGAAGTTCAGAACACCTTGAAATTGATGTGTTTGTGGATATTTGAGTCTGGAACATTGAAGATACAGATTTGGGATCTATCAGCCCACAGATGTTCAATGACACCATGGAGTGGTTAAGATCACCTGGGAGAGTGTCTAATGTGGGAAGAGTCTCATCCGAGGTAGCTGAGGACATATTGCTCATTCCAAAGCCAGAAATAGACACAGAAGAAACTGAAGTTCCACAGTTGTAATTGGGAAGGCAATGGAGTGTATCGAATCCAAAGTGTGAAGCAAGGACAAACGGGGGAACAAGGGGAACAATCTAGAAGAGAAAGAGCTAGTTAAATGTCTAGGAGGGGAGGGAGAAGATTAGGCGAGGGCTAAAGAACTTTGTGGGTTGAGTGTATTGCCCTTCAGGAACTCTGGCCAGAAGAGGTCCTGTCACGTTATATCTGGTACATGCTTGGAAGAGGTTGTGGGCCTTTCAAAAGTCGTGCTGGGTTGGGCACTGCTATTCCTAACCTGGTCAGGTGATCCTTGCATAGCTAGCTTAAAATGAAAAGATCCACATGTTTGTGCTCTGGTGAGCACCTTGTGCCCTTCCTTGGTTTCCCAAGGTCATTAACTTTGGGATGCTGTTGACAAAGTTGGTTGGTAATAATCAAAGAGGGAAGGCAGTGTAAGACTCTTTGGCCCCTCCTCCAGAGAGGCCACTTACAAGAAATCTAGACTGGTTTGCCAGAGTGAAGTATCAGTGTTGCCTCTTGATCAATGATGATTTCATTCTCCTACACGCTTTGTTGTTGCCTGGTTGGTTCCTTTGCCAGAGTACTCTGGCTTTGAATGTTTCTCTTAGACATATGACCTTTTGAGGTGCAGGGATAAATAATTCTATAAATCACACCATGGTCTTCCACTCAAGCTCCTGGCTACTTTCTTACTCATGCTTTAGCAAATATACCTCCAAATCTCAGTTCCCTAACTCAATAAAGTTATTGGCCAAGGACATTAGGTGAAGGTATGGGCCAGGGACCAGCAGCAGGCTTCACCTGGGAGTTTGTTAGGATTCAGACCCTCGGACCCACCCCCAACCTACAGAATCAGGATAAACACTTCAGCAAGATCCCCATCTGGGAACCACTGCCTTGGATTTCCATTGACTAGGGAGCCAGACAGTCTTACATGACAGGGATAGCAGAGAATCAGACTCTGTGAGATAGAAGTAGTAGCAGTTTGACCTGTCCGGAAATTACTGGATTATGCCAAGTCAGGCGAAGTCTATTCCTGAAATCCCAGCATCCAGGTGCCCAGAGGACAGGTTGTGGGAGCCAGCTTTGGCTCCTGATCAGTGCATTATTCAGTTGGACTGTCCCTCTCCTCCTATGCCTGGTTATGCAGGGGACAGACAGCCGGGCAGCTGATTTCCATTAGTTCAGTTCAGCTTGCTTCTTTGCCTCTACTGCCTGGGCTTGCCAGTTGGGAGGAGGGGGACAGAGCCTCTGCAATAAGTCCTATTATCAAATGGGAAAATCCACGCAGTATTTTTCCCCCACTTGGCACCCCCAAGAGCTGACATTAAGGACGTGATTATCCTCATTTTGGTAAAGCTGTTTTGTTCACCCCCACACCTATGTTCGAGGTTAATTCTGTGTTATTTTCTCCCTGTAGGCCTGTGCTGAGTGCCACAGGGAACAGCATTTAGCAATACCAAGCAGGAGAGGCAGAGAGAGCAGCGTTAACTCCACATGGAAATTGGCTTAGCGTTATGGTAGGAGAATGTGTGTTTTTATGGTGTTAACTGTGAAGGAGCGAAAAGCAGCCAGTGCTCAGGAGCGCCAACACGACTCCTTCCCAGGAGCCCTGAAATGCTGAAGCTGCCACAGGGTGGCTCCTGGCTGCTTCCCTATTGTGGAATTGTGCTGGAAGGGGTGCCACCAGGGAAAGGAAGGATGCTTTGCTTTAGTGGGATGATGGCTCTTGGGAGAAGAGAGTGTGGGCAGGGTTGGGCTGAGTGCAAGAGAGTGGGAGGATGGGGTTGCCAGTGCTCCAGTCCTCCAGCACCTCCTCCAAGGGCGGAACCATGTTGGACACCTGTGCCTTTACCCCATAGACCACCGAAGCCAGAAGCAAGACAAGCACGTATGGAACAGGAAGCAATTACATACCTAGCTTGGGCTGTGTCTTCTCTTTAAACCCTCTTCCCTAGATTCTTTCAACAAAGACTCTAGGTTTCCCACCCAATATTCAATCTGCCTTCCTCCTTACTAACAGAGCTCTGATTTTTGTTTTGAGTGGCAAGATGCCAAGTCAAAAGAGGCAGATTGCTGGTCTCTCTGGCAAGTGGCCGTGGCCCATCAGATAAGAACAGAGGTTATCGGGCATGGCTTGCAGGCAAGCACTTCAATGGGCAACTCAGCTGTGGGGCGCCTCTGCTGGGCTCCTCCTCTTCTTTCTGCTGAACCTGTGGACATCTACTTGGATCTTGAGACAAATTCGGTGACAGAATGACATGCTAGAGAGAATAAAGCAGACATTTAGAAGGACACTATATAGATGACTGCTCTATCTGCCTATTTTGGAACTTCTGCCTAAGATGCCACTAGTTTGAATTTTCTATACTTGCAGGGAGCTCTTCTAAGTGGTATTTCTTTTCATCCAAGCTGCTGGCATTAGATTGGGAAGGAAATCTATGTGCTCTAACAAATGACTTCTAAATCATGGTAGTGTAGCCCTGTAGACGTTTGTCATTTGCACCAGTAATGATGAAGAAGTAAAAGGTTGGCTGCAACTTTCTTTGGATCCAGAGACCCTTATTCCTTCTGTCCTGTCTCCACTGAACTCTATGCCCTCCACAACCTCTTTCTGCAGGCACCAGCAGGAGCAGTGAGCAAGAAGAGCACATGGGTGCTTTTGGATGGCCAGACCCTGATGAGGTACACTGTGTTAGAATTCAGTGACAGGGCCAAAGAGGGAGCCAGGAGGTGTATTCTGGTTATGTGCTCAGAAGGGAAAGGAAATGAATTTTGGTGAATACATCTTTGTTCGCCAACATATTCAATGAAAGAGAGAAGGAAAGAGAGAAAGGGAAATAAGAAAGGAAGGAGGAAGGGAGGGAGGAGAGAGGAAATAAAGAAGAAGACCAGTAAATGCTCAGTTGTTCTCTACAGATAATGAAAGCATGTTTCCTGAGACACAGACGACACCCACGAGTCTGGATCCAATGCCATGGATTCCAGAATGGTTCACCTGTTACCCAGTCCTTCCTTCTTCCAGGAGGGTTGCCCAGCAGCTGCCAGGTTCCTAGCAGCGTGGCTGCCCCCATTGGGCGTGCTCTCTGGGGAAGAACTGTCCCCCTGGAGGCCAGCCTGGAGCAGGCTGCTCCACTCCAGATGACTGGCTCAGAGGGTAGATGGATCTACACTTGAATCTGGATCCTTTGTTAGAATTACCCCTGTGGCTGACCTTGGGAAAACAGCTTCTTTTTTTTTTTCCTACGCTTTGATTTCCCTGTTTCCTGATCTGTAAAGTAGAAATAATAATCACTGCCCTCTCCCCCCTCCCTCTCTCTCTCATTAGAAGTCATGTAAAGCACCTGGTCCAGAGATGAGGCTCAGTAGTTGACAGCTGTTATTTTCATGTACTTCAGCCTTCTCTTTAATTGGCTCTTTGTTATCTCTGGAGCAAAGCTTCACATTTAAGGTATGGGACCTTTCTCTTTTCATCTCAAACCTACATTTCCAGTCTCATCTCCCACCCCGGCTTTCATCTACTCCTATTCCTTCTTCGCACCCAAACTCCTGCTTTCTCTGGACCTGCCAGCCCCTTTTCCCATGTTGTTCTGTTTACTTCCAACATGGGCTCTCTCAACCTAGGTGCTACTGACATTTTAGGGCAGGGAAATTTTTGCTGGGGACCTGTTCTGTGCATTTAAAATGTTTAGCACCATCTGAAGCTTCTACCTGCTAGAGGTAAGTAGTACTCTCCTGCCCACAATCATGACAACCCAAAACATCTCCAAACATTGCCAAGTGTTCCCTGGGGAACATGGTTTCCCCCAGATGAGAACCACTGCTATAGTGTCTTACTCTCCCTTCTCTCTCTGGTAAACTCCTATACATCCTTCAATACCTATCTGCAATGTCAGTCCTACTGTAAAGTCTTCCTTGTCACTCCAGAAAGAATCAAACATTAATTTCTTTGTCCTCTGTGCTTTCATGGCATTTCATTTTTACTTTGGCATTAGCATTTATTTCTTCAATTGTAGTTCATCTGCCAGTTGACTCATTGCTGACTTGTCCATCTTCTTATTCCCAGCACCCAGGACAGTGTCTAGCATGTAGCAAATTAAAATAAAAAAGTTACATGAAAAAATCAATGACTGCTGAGTGAATAAATGCCTTCTCAAAAGATGGATTGCCGATTAAGATTAATTGGAACAGTGGTCTGATTGAAATTAAATCTAGACACAAGTGTGGCTGGGAACTTGGGTGGATTCACAGGCCATGTTACTGACGGGGTGCAGTTCATCTGCTGCAATCATCTTCAAGGAGGCAATGGAAAGAAGCTAGGGTGTCAGAAAGGAAGGGTGAGTGGGATGACGTTGGGGCTTGGAAAAGATGCAGAGATCTGAGCGGAAATCTGAGGATTCCGTGACTGCTTTGGGTAAAAGAAAACACAAGTGTGAAATGGTGGAGCTACAAAACAGGTGTCAGATAAGGGTGACATGAACCACTTCAGGCTGGTCCACTACAGGATTTCAAGGAGAGGGAGTCCAGTTGGGCTGCGCAGGCTGGTAAGGTAGGGGCTTCTGATCAGAGCCCTTGATATCTCTTTGATCACACATTATACCATGACAACACACTGCCACACTGGCTCCAGTCTATCCAACTGGCCTCCTTGCTATCCCTCAACATGCATGGTGAACTCACCTCAGGGCCTTTGCATATGCTGGTCCTCCTTCCTTCTACCTTCTTCCCATGATGCCTAACATGTTCCTTCATTTCCTTTGGATTTCTGCTCATTCATCAGGCCCTCTAACTACCACATACACAATCAAATCCCTCCTCTTCCTCTCTATCCCTTTCCTAACTTTATTTTTATTTATAACCTTAAATATTTATCAAGTTATCTACTTCGTAATTGAATGTAATTTCCACGAAGATAGGGATTATTTTCTGTTTTATTCACTGCTGTATCTTGGTGCCTAAATGAGTGTCCAGCACACAGTCAGTACTCAACATGTGATTGCTGAATAAGTAGACCAAGTAAGGAAGGCAGTTTGTCTTGACCTGGCCTTGCAACGTGGGTGGAAGTGCAGAAGAAGAAGTGAGTGTGAAGCCAGCAAGTGGGTGGGGATGGAAGAGGCTGGAAACTTGGGGTCCTTCCAGTGGTCCTTCTCGTCTCCTCACACGGTATATGGGGGAGCCAGGACTCCTTCCTCAAAAGCCTGCAGGCAGAAGGGAGGGGGATTTACATTTGGCCTGCTACTTCTGCTGAAGCAGACGTGTTAGAAAAGATAATTGCAAAATATCAAGTGCCATGGAAACACTTATTAATACCAGGGACTGGATCTCAATGGAACCGGCGCTTGCTCTGGCTTGGAGTAACAGCCAGCAGTTCTGAAGCTCGTCCAAAGCACTTGGTTTCTTGGACCCAAAATCATAGTACTCAGTACACAATGATTTAGTGCCTTCTGTCAGAGCATCTCAAAGCATGTCACCAGCAGTCACCCTGCCCACATCCTTGGGCGGAGGTGGCACTGAGCAGTGGGTGCTCAGTCCAGTTTGTTTTTGACTACTGTTTCTGGAAGTTCGTGTCCCTTTTCCAGCTCCTCAGTCTTCTTTCAGACAGCCAGTTGTTCTTTTGCTTTGACATGTCTCTGGGCTGCCCATTTGCTCTTCATGACCAGGAATAATAGCTTATCTCTGTATCCCAATATCAAAGCTTGCTTCCCGCCCACCTGTTTTAGAGGCTTACAAGCTCTGATAGGAAAGAGGTTTGTGGTTGCAGCCACTTTGACCCTTGGGTTGCCAACAGGAACAATCAGAGCAGTAGCCTTCCTCTCTGATTGACACAATAATCAGGTAGGGGTAGAGATGAAGGGGACAGGGAGATGCCCTGAAGGCTATTTATTCCTGCACGATGCCTCCTGGGATGAATGCATGTTTACCCCATCTTCAGGCAGGCTGAATTCCTCTTAGTAGAGTGGCAGAAGAGCTGGTAGGTGGAAGAAAAAAGAAGTAGGTAATGTCAATGGGATGCCAGAAATAGGAGCTGCTCAGGACAGCAGTGAGTCATATAGGCCTCTCATATTTTTCCCTAAGGAAGAAAAAAAGAAAGACACATTCACGTAAGCTCTGTACTCAGAAAGCAGAAGCCAGCAGGCACAGTGATGCCTGCCTTTAATCCCAGGCACTCAGAAGGTGGAGGCATAAGTTCTAGGCCACCCTCAGCATCTTAGTGAGACCCTCTCTTAAAACACAATAAATGTAGCTTGGAGGTAGAGTGCTCCTGAGTTCAATACTGCAAAAACAGCAAAACAAACAAAGGAACAAAAAAAACAGGAAAGAAAAAAAAATAGAAAGAAATCTCCAGATATCTTAGTCACTCCTGTGAATGCTTGTTTCTCATAAGGCAAGCAATATGTTCTGTTGCTATGATTGGTCAAGAGTCAGAAACTCTGTTGCCTTTCATGAAAATATTATAGTTCCAGAAGAGGCATCTTAGACCATTTTCTGTTGCTATAACAAAATACCTGATACCAGTTACTTTACAAAGAAAACAGTTTTTTTAGCTCCCAGTTTGAGATTCAAGATTCTGGTGCTGGCATCTGCTAGCCTCTGGTGAGGACCTTCTGGCTACATTACAACATGGCTGATGGTGTCATGGTGGGAGTGAATACGAGAGGAAGAGATTAGACATTGAGGCTGGAAGCCAGAGGGATTCAGGAATCAAATTTGCTCTTTTTGTAACAACTGCCAACAGGGCTGGGTAGCTGTGTGGCCACAAGGCTTGGATGAAGGACTCTGAAAGTGCTCCTTGATTTGCTTTGACTCCAGACTAGGTTATGTCACCTATAGGGCTGCTGCCTGTTGCCATATCAGTTGGGCACTCAGTCCTGATCAGAGCTGGGAGGTGAGCTCAGTGAATAGTGGAACCAGGCACGGGGAGGTGAAACCCCTCTCAGGCAGTGACTGATGGTCAGCTGTTCCTGCAAAGCGCCACTGAGCATGCTTGCATGGGACAGTGCTGGCTGGGAGGTGAGTCATCATTATGGTTAAAACTTTAGAGACCAAAGGAAAGTGGAGGGAGGAGAGACTGAGGATCCAAAGAGGATGAGGACAGATGCTGAAAGCATGTTGAGGAGTGCGTGGACAGGTGGGCATCAGACTTGCCCAGGGCACCTTCCTGTTCTGCACCTGCCTGCATCCTCCTTGGGCCCAGGTCGCCCCCTTCCAGCCTGTAAACAATCCCACTGCCCTGCCCTCCTCACCCTCTCTACCTGCTCCCACACCCACCTCCTGCTGTGCCTTTTGATGACTTCTCCTCAGTTGCCACGAAGAAGTGCTCGTATCAGCAAACAGATGGCGGCTGAGGCATGTAGCATAAAATATATTTATCAAGGCAAACAGCTGTAGCCCATTTCATTCTGCAGATTTCTATTAAAAGTTCTCCAGAGCTACAAGGCGCTCCGAGGCGGCAACCTGAATGCAGCCCTGGCAGCGGAGGCTTTGTGCGGATCTCCTCCCCCATCCCTTTCTTCCCGGAGCCAAGGAGAAAGCAGCCAGTCTCCCCTATTCTTCTTTGCTGACTTCAATTAAAATGCCATAATCGCATTGGAAGCCTGGCCTCTCCTGCCTTATTGAGAGAGTGGTGGTCTTTCTCATATGCTCCCACTTTCCAGGTGCTGTGATAAAGAGCGGTGACACAGGGGCACTCTAACTAGTGGGTGCTGTTCAGGCAGAGTGACTGCCCTCTACACTCTGAGCATAGGGGAAGTCCACTTGGAGGGGTGGTCAAGTGCCCTGTCTCCAGCCTCCCTACACTGTCCCTTTTGTTTGTTTGCTTTTGCAGTACTGGGGATTGCAGCCCAGGGTCCTTTACCACAGAGCCATCTAGTACAATGCTCCTATCTCAGTCTCTGGAGTTGCCGGGATTATAGGTGTGTGCCAACATGCCTGGCTTGCACTGTCCTTGCTGCGCTTCCTGAGTTTCGTTTGTGTTGTGTGTGACTGTTAGGATGCTTCTGAGGTGCCTCCTCATTGTGGCTTTGAAGATTCCTGATCTGAAAGGTGGGGTAGAGTCTAGGATCTATAGCAGATGTTGTCATTAGTTTGCTTTGAACTTGGGCAATCCATTTCATTGGTTAGGGCTATTCGTTTCCTCTGTAGAGAGGCTGAATTGGATTGAAGAAGCAGACCCAAGTGTCTTTGTGTTGGTATCAAATTACCAGGTGTAGACAATGCCAAAGCTCATAGCCTGTGCCTTTCTTAATGCAGGTGCTCTCATTCCAAAAATAATAGCACTTTAAGTTTGTGGGACACATTTTTATGGGTCTCTAGCTTGAGGACCATAGACAACATATTTGCTGACATTCCATCAGGCTCTAATTTTCTGTAACAACTATGAAGAGGCACTTGGGATAGTGCTGTACTCCATGGAAGGTAAATGGTTATCCATCTATGGTCTAAAGGAAGCTATCAGCTTTTGCATTTTTGTATAGGAGGAATGAAACAAACAACAGGACACCTGCGATGTTCTGCCTGTCATTGTGGGGACTGCTCATCACCTTAGAAGTCATGAAGTTTATGGATCAGAAATCAGGGCTCTGGTGCCAATTTGTCTGGGTTCAAAGCTTGATTCTGCTCGTTTACATCCGTGTGACCTCTCTTAGCTCCTTTAACCAGACCTCCGTTATACCTTGGGTAGGTCGTTTAGCTAGACTGTCCTTAGATCTCAATTCCCCCAACCACAAAATGGCAATAAAAGTGGTATTTACCTCATAGTGTTGTTGTGAAGATCAAATTGATGGGTCTGAATAATTAATCTTGAGTTACGCCTGATGTAGACAATCAAGTGTTCTATAACTGCTAATTGCTTTTCATTGAGATGACCTTCCAGCTTTGGTGAGTTGGCACCAACAGGTAAGTGTGCAATGAGCAGTTTTGTGGAGCTGATATTTACAAATCAATGGCAACTGTCACAAGACCTTTCTCCTCCATCAAGCAGATCATTGTATGGCTTTTGTTCACAGACAAGACCGCAACCTGAAAATCCCTCCAGTAGATGATACTTTTACACGCACCATCTTATTAGGTTCCTTGGAGGGAAAGAAGCAAGTAGTGCCTTCCTTATTTTACAAAGGCAGAAGTACAAGTTCAAGAAGGTTCTGTAATTTGTTCAAAGTCACCCAACTGGCAAGTGTTTGAGGCAGGATCTGCATCTATATCTAATTCCTTTGACAGTAGTCTTTCCACTTTACAAAACTACTTTTCAACTTGCTTATTAGCATGGTTAATTAACACGTTGCAGTGAGGGTAACTGTGGAGGCACAGATTTTTCTAAACTTACCCAGAGCATCATTTCAGGTGCTCCTTTAGAACTCTGGTTTCTAGGCTTCAATCAGAACCTATGCTTCAAGATTTCCAAAGGAGAGACTTAGTAATTTGTTTGTTTACCAAGCACCCCAGATGACTCTTATGTTCAGGAATAGTTGGGAAATCCTGGGCTACGTGATTCTGCCAGGACAACTCAGCAGCAGCTTTGCTCTCGGTTATATACTAAACCATCTGCACTGGGAACATCTGAGCAGGGGTGGGCGAGTTTGGCTAGCTCGAGGAATAAAGCAGCAAAGTCCATGGCTTATTAAAGCAATTCACCAAATAGGTGCTGAGTCCTTATTCACAAGCAAAGTGCCTGTTGAGTCTTGTGTGGCATGTCAGGAATGTCATATAGGGAAAATAAAAAGGCAGCCAGTTATCAGAGCTGCAGAGCATTTGGTGGTTTCAGACAACTTATGTGCTTGCTTTCTTGTCCTACTTCCAAGGAAAGGCACTGACACCAGGAGAGGATGTTATCTCTGTCTGTCTGTTAGATTTTGTTCAGTCTAACATTGCAATTAGCTTGAAGCTATTTTTGGCCAGTGAGTTTTTTGGGACCATCTGAAGAATACAGGGCAATATGCCAAGAGCCTGGGGTATAGAGTAAAGGCTATGTTCAGACTCAAGGAGCCTTCAGTTAAGTAGGTGAGACAATAGTTGGAATATGACATTGTAAGATGTAATTCAAGACAATTATAATCCTATAATTACAGTGCTACAGGCAATGGTTAGCTCCCTCTTTCAGTTAATGGCTTCTGACACTTTGCATGAGAGAGGATCCCCTGTGAGTCTCCACACACACCCTAACCTACACTAGAGCTTTCTACATTCTGCCCCTTTGCTCCTACTGTGTTTAGCTGGCAAGCATCCTCCTTCTCTACCTTCACTCATGACCATTCTGCCAAGGTTTTAAGCTCCAGTTAAATTCCACTAAAACCAAGTGATTCCTACTCTTTTCAGTAAGACATGATGGGTGCATCCTCTGAATCATCCTGTGACTCCTTGCTCATGGCCCCACATTCTGTCCCCAGCTCATATTGTCTTTTTTCCTCATAACCTTACCAGGCTCTAAGCCCCTAGATGCCTGAAACTGGTCTTAACTGGGTTTCACCAGTAGATTTTAGCAGAGAACCCTTCCCACAGCAGGGGTTAGATAATCATATAGTTCATCAACAACTTATTTACAGAGGACATACATGAGCCCAGACTGATCCTTGAAGTGGACTATGTTAGCTGGCAGTTTTAGGTTGTGCCAAATGAAAATCTAATTCCAATCATTTTAAGTAATAAAAGGGATTTCATGGTTCACATTACTGCAGACTCTGTGGGGGTAGTTTTGCTAGTTTCAGGTACTGGAGATCAGCATTTATAAATGTTGTCAGAAATCCATTTTCTTAGCTCTGCTTTCTTTCCATGTTGACTTGATTCTTGGTTGAACTCTTCACATTTGGGTGAAGAGCTGATTTCCAGCTTTCCTAGACTTAGATTCTACCTGCTCAGTCATCTCAGAGTAAAGAGACCAACTCCAGAAAGAGAAATTCCAGAACTGTCCTCCACTATGAATCATGACTGGCTACTCATGAATTCAAAGGTCATAAACTCTGCCCACCAACTTGAACCCCAAAAATGGAGAGTAGGAATAGATGTATACTCTCATGCAGGAAAGAAGGGGAATGGATGCTGAGCAGGAAAAAAATAGCAGCTGCCCAATCTAGGGTTATTTAAGTTTCCATAGGAAAATACTCAACTACTATATCATATTCTTTAACACTGATTTCATTTCTGGTGCTAAACAGGCATTGCAAAAATGCATGCAATAATCTAAGATGAACCGTTCCCAAAGCATGTGAAAAGCTCAGGGTGACTTGTCTTCACTAGGGAATATACACTTGGAATCATAACACATGCAAATTGTTCCTGAAGAGGTAATCCAAGGTGCATGCAAGGATTCAAGGCTGTTAATTGCAGTGATATTTATATAGAATGGCAACATAGTTGGAAATAGCAAATATCTAAAATAGAGAAATGGTTAAATACCTTATAGCATGGCCATTAAAAATGATGTTCCCAAAATATACTGGATAGAGAAAAAATGCTCAGGGAATTATGATACAATGTTAAACAAAAATGCTAAGATGCAAAAGTATTTATATGTTATAATCCCAAATTTGTGTGAATATACATAGCTGTAGTAAAGGCTGGAAGAAAATACTCAGATGTTAAGAGTTCTCTGAATGGTAAAATTACCCATAAATTTTTTCTTCTTTTATGCTTTTCTGTTTCCCCAATTTTTGCTCAAGAACAGTATTATTTCATGATTTAAACAAAACATGTTTTGTATTTTTAAATGCATGCTTCAGTACAACTGGAAACTGAATTTGTGGTAACTGCAAAGTGGGACAGCCCATTCTCTCTGGGGCAGAGCCCAGAATACACATGGAAAAGATCATTTTTGGCTTGCCCTGCCCCAGGCTAGGCGAGAGGGCACTACTGGCTTCTAGATCTCATGGGCCCGGGTCCCTTGATTTCCATCTGGCACGCTTCTCCATTGTTTCTCATTTGGCCTTCAGGACAGACACCTATCCCCATTCTTATTTATTAAGGGAGAGAAGTAAAGAAGGAGAAAGAAGGGCAGGGGAAAGAGAGAGAAAAAGAGAGAACCAAAATCTTTCCCCGCTTAGGACCGCAATAAAGGAGCATATGTATCAACTAAAAAAATTCCTTGGCAACAAAAGCTTTTTAATTGAACGCAGTCTCTTCAGCCAACTTATGTAAATTCTATCCCAATTTTGGGCATCTATTTTGAGCACAGAGAGAAGCGGTATGAATCTTGCCCTAAAATTGTGCTCAACAGAGGGGTGATGCCATATGGATGCCATGTTATGGGAGCCTGTCACCTGCTAACCGAGATGAGAAATTACAGGTTATAATCGCCTTCCCGCTGTCTGAGGAGCCCTGGTGGGCGGGGCTCGCTTTGGGCATCATGCTATGATGTGACAACCTAATGCTTGTCTGAGGCCTTGCAGCCACAGGTGTGTGGGAAGTCAGGGGGTGAAGAGGGGTGATGGATGAAGGAAGCAGCAGGCTCTGATTGGGGGAAGTGCCGGATTCTACCCGCAGGGTCTGGATTTCCTTTTTGGCTGACTGGAAGTCTGTCTCATCCTGTTAAACCACTGCCAGCAGAGTCAGCTGGGTGACCCGCTGGTGACAAGACTGACCTTAAGCACCAGTCTCACAGGGACCATGGGAACTGGGAGGAGAGAGATGCATCTATTACACTGTACCAAGTAATGGGGAAGATGGGGAAAGATCTAGGGAAGACTGAGAGCCCTTTGAGTACCCTCATCCAAGGGGAATTCTGAGCACCACTCATCCTCTACTATGTCTTAGGAGAAAGATTTCTGTCCTGTGGCCACTACCTTCTACCATGGAATCTGTAGAAACTGTCTACAAATCAGAAAGCAAATTATGGGTGGGAGGGACTGCAGGTTGTCTGACTCTGGGCTGTAGGTGGCTTCTAATAAATCTTGAGATTTTCTCTGGGAAGGCATTTGCCACAGATAAAATGCTTGTTAAATAAGTTTCAGGAAAAAAATAATGTGGGAACATTTTGCATTTATTTTCTATGCATAACTCTTCTTTTTTTTTCTCCCAAATTCGCTTCAATTCATAGGCTAACGTCACAGGCCAATTCAATTTCAGGTGTTTATTCTTTCCCTCTCCTTGCTCCTTAAGTAGATTTAGAAGCTATTTAGGCTAGTTGAGCACACACAGCACCACAGTTAGTCGAATGTGCCGACTATGGATGGTCTGAGTTGTGGGATGCATGGAGGCGGTGGAGCAATTGCTTTTAGTAAACTATGAGCTCGTGAAGGACAGGGCTCTATGTTGAAAGGTAGCCTAAACAGAAAACCTGACTTTAGATTGCTGGCACTAAATAAATGCTCACACAATTTCCATAGGCCCTGCACACTTTTGCATGCACGGAGGAAGAGTGTGAGGTCAGTGGAGCTGTCCTTGGGAAGTACTGGGCCCAAGTGCTAAAGGAGCAGGCTAGAAATGAAGTCAATAGAGATCTGCAGGCTGTTTACTTCACCAATATCTTAGTTTTCTCTGTAGGATGCTCGACATGTAGCAGGTGATTAGCTAACTTACTAATTCCAAAGATTCCTGTATGCTCCCTGGTCTTCTTGATTTTTCTTTGTCTGACTGAAGAGTATTGGGGTTTTAAGAGGAATGATATCTTCTACCTAAATAATCCACCGGGTCCATGGTGGATAGAGAGCCTTCCTCCTCTCCCTTCCTCCCTCCTTCCTTCCTCTTCCTTCCCTCCCTCCCTTCCTTTTTTTTTCCCTATAAATATTCATTGAACACTTCTCTCTAGGCAACATGAATTATTTGGAATAAAAAAATATGGGTGAGGCATGCCTGACTTCAAGGAATTTACAGTTCTAAAGAAGGAAGCAAACAACCAAATCAATAGTCACGCTAGATTGGTGTGCACTTATGTGGACATATGCAGAGCACTGAGGGAATACAGAAATGAGAGATCTAAGTCAGATCATCAACTCCTAAAAATAGCAAATGAAGTTCTATGATGGCTCATAGAATCGTGTTTGTGCACACGTGTGTGTATGAGTTAGAAAGACCAAGACAGAGCAGAGAGATACATAATGACATGGACACACACAGAGGGAGGAAAGTAAAAATTCATACAATGTATTCTTCTGTGATCCTTCCTGTGTTCAAAGTTGTTTTGAGGAAAGATTGAGGAAATGTATGTGAAGAACTCATTATAGTGCCTGGCTCCTAAGAATTCTCAAAAAACAGTAGTTATTGTTGATTGTCATAGTAGTACTATTGAATGCTTTTTATTTTTTTATTTTTAAATTTTGTCAGTACTAGGATTGAATCTAGGGAGTTACACGTGCTAGGCAAGCATTCAAACACTGAGCTAACCCCCATCCCTACTATTGAATCTTATATATGGTTCACTTCAGTGAACATTTAAGAGAACCTAGTGTAGGTTAAGCATTGTATTTTGCCCTAAAGAAATACATGGTTTATCAAAGGATATGGGTATACAAATAATTCATTGGATGATAGAACAATGTGTGTAAAAATAGAAATATGAAAAGTTAGGACCATAGTATATAAAAGGAAATGCTTAAAGGATTTGGGATAATTTGAAAGGGTTTTAAAGGATGAATAGGAGTTTGTCAGATGGACAAGGAGCAGGAGAGGAGGGTATGGCAAGTAGAGAAATTAATCAACATGGTACACCCAGGGAATTGCCAGAGAATAGATGAGAAGAGGAGGGTAGCAGTTGTTGAGGACAAAAAGCCTGCCAACAATGGAATAACATTTTAAACAAATTACCCTGTAGTAGTAGGAAGCCACTGGATGCATATTTCTATTATCAGACTCATCCAACTGTATTGCAAGCTATCTATATTTGTCTTCCCTAAAGGATTGTGAACTCCTTGAACAAAGAGATTTTTCTTCTTATTTTTTTACTCCTAGTGCCTAGCATATACTGTGTACTCAATATCTGTTGAATGATGAATCGATTAAAATCAATTCCAGAGAGAAACCTGGGTTTTCTTAAGGCCATATGTGCTCGGCATTTCAGAATTGGGCACACCTGCTGGGCTCATTCACCTGTGGAGGCTGAGTGGCTCTTCTCCATGTCTGATAAGAAGAATAGGGTGAGCTACTTTAGCTGCCAGAGGAGAACAGCCGTGTAGCATTTAGTAACCATCTAGCAACAAGGTCTTATGGGGTGACACGGGTGATTGAGGGTGTCCATGGGGTCCTTATCTCAGTGTAATTTTATTGGGTGAAAGAACTGGGTTGGGGGTTAATTCTATCTGGAATGGCTTTGCTAGGAAATGCAATCAGGGGGCCCTGACAAAAAGATAGATTTTCAGTAGATATATATGGAATTGAAATAAAATGGGACAGATTTTTTGTCTCAGGGGCCAGCTTTGATTCCTCCCAGGGGAGGTTCAGAAGGCAGAGCCCTCCCCTGCCTCTCAAGCAGCAGGATGGTTGAAGCTGATTTTCTCACCCACCTCCTTGGTGAGTGGAGATCTGAAGGACTTTTCATCGGTGGACAGATATCCATGCCTTGGAAAGTGTCCTCAGTAATGCTCGTGGATTCTGCACAGACTCTGAGTTCCTTGAGGGCAGGGAGGAATCAGACCCTCCTTATCCACTGTTCTATCTTCAGTGTCTGGTGGAGTTCCTGACATTTAGTAGCTGCTCCCCGGATGCTCCACTGCTTTGAATGAATCGAATTAACAACAAATTCTTGTATCCAGTTTGCTATGTGCCAGATACTGGTTTAGAGGCTTTGCTAGTATTAATTCATTTAATCTGCACAATAAACCTATGGGATAGGTATTACCATGAACAGATGAAGCAGGCTGAGCATCATCTGAATCTAGCCATATTCATGCTGGCTACACCTTGGGTTTTCTCCTGGGTAAATAAAAAGCAGCCTATGGTGAAGATGCCATCTTCATCGTTGCCTCCTGACTTTAGTTACATGATAAGTGGGGAGTTTAGCTAATGGCTCTCAGTGATCTGGTTCAGACAGAGAAAAGTTTATGACAGGGAACTGCTGCAAAGTTGGGCAAATCTCAGTCTCCCAGTAGCGTGATTACATCAATGGTAAACACACTCCTTTCCTTGAAAGCAAAGCAGTTTCTGTGCTGAGCTGTGGGGCCAAGCATGTGCAGGAGCCTCTGGGGAGGGCAGGGCACCCTAGACAGTTAATGCAAACACAGCTGCTATCCCCAGTGGAGAATGGTCTCTTAGTAGCAATTGCTGGGCTTGCAGGCAAATCAGTCTGTTACAGTGTCGATGATGGGCAGATATCAACTCTTTCATGTGTTTTCTCCTCCAGGATAAGACTCTCCCTGGACCTGAGGGCAGAGTGGGCTGGCTTCTGAGCGGGGTGCTGGGGGAAAGTGCAGGCTCTGCATCTTGCACCTGCTTCCCTCTCCCCAGGAGAGTTGGTGGAGCATGGGGAGGCTTGAACCATCTTCCTGAGGCATTACTGTTGTCTCCCTGTGGCTGACCTCACCTTGGCGGAGAGCAGTAATGTACTGCTAACTCTTGATTATCCACACCCACGGAGGGAAGCAGAGGTGTGTCCTGCAGACGAGTGGGCAATTCAAACTAATTTCGGCTTTGGGGTACATTAGGTCATTTGTTCCATGTGAGGAACAAAGGTTTAGAGATGGACCACAGAGATGATTTATTCTAAAGCCTGTATTTTACAAAGGGGAAAAAAGAGAGGAAGGAACTGGTTTGATAACGCCATTTCATCTAGTAGTTAGCTGACTTCCAATCCACTGCTCATTCTAGTACACCACTTTGTTTCTTGGACATAAACACATCTCTACCAACTTTTTTTTGGAATCACTGCTCTAGATGATCAGGGTGAAGGAGGTTTCCTGAATACTTCAGCCAAGAAGGACCCAGAAGTTGCCTTTTTCTGTAGAGGAAGTCACTTTGCTCGAGTTTGCCTTCTGAAAGGACACCAGTCATGCAATAGGATCTCTTCTCTCCAGAGCCCTTGATGGCACAGAAGATTGGGGGGCTTTGGAGCCAGTCAAGCCCGGGCATGTATTCCAGTTCTTCTACTTCCTTACTTGCTGGACCACTCTGGACAAAGGAATGCACTTTTCTGACCTCGATCTCTTTGAAAAATGTCAGTGACATATGTTGTATCCCTGTTCCCTTGGTTTGGTTAACCATGAGCATGCACCTGGTACAAGACACTGAGCTAGGTTATTTCTATGCTGTGTTTCACTTCATCCTCATGATTAAAAACAATTTTAATGAGATGGGTACTACTATAATCTTTCTTTTATAGCAGAGTCAAAGGTTTCAAGAACTTAAGGTTCAGAGCCTGGTTGTACACTTGGTTTTTGTCTTTCCTTTGATGCTCTCCTGCTAGTCAGGGAGAATCCTGCCCTGAATGACAAAGCTCTGTGCTTCAGTGACTCTCATCTAGCCAGAGAGACAGATATGTCAACAAAGGGTTGCAATATAGTGTGTGATTAGGCTCTTCAGGATTTGGGAAGCACTTGTTTCAGAAAGGAAGACCAGAAGTCTTCCAGGATATATATGACACCTATACTGACCTTGAGGATGAACAGAAATTACCCTGCTGCAGAAGGTAGGATATGAAGGTGGATGTTCTAGACATTCCAGACAGGAAACACTTTTTCATAGGTTTGGAGATGTGGAGTAGGTCAGCACAGTTTGAAGAATTATAAATAATCATGTGTTACCAGAGTGGGAATGGGGTGGGAGTGCGAGGAAGGTTAGCAAGAAGTCTAATTTGAGTGTGCTGCCTATCCCATGTTAAGGAGGGATGATCTGGATCCTAAAGCATTAGGGCCCATGGATATTCTTAGTAGGGAGTGACATCACCAGATTTGAATTTCAGAAAGATCACTACTACCACCCAAGGCTTTTGCTGGAATAGTCACAACCTAATCACAAAACTGTTTCAGATGGTGGCTGAACGTGAATCCAAAATAGCACACAAGGCAGCTAATTAAAAGCATTTCCAACATCCTACCTGAATGTTTGTACCTCAGCTACCTGAGATCTTGCATCCCTTCCTGACCTCATCACAGACCCAAGGCTCAGTCTGAGTGCCATTGCAGAAGCCCCATCCTGGAATGGGATACAGCAGGATGGTGGGAAGCCAGGCGATGGATACTAACATATCCACAGCACTACCCACCCTCAGGCTCAGGGAGCCTAAATCCATGGACCTGCAGGCAAGGGCACCTCATATCTGGGCTCCCATCCATCTTTCAGGGGACAGCTCAGTTGGCCTATTGCTGGAGGTGCATCTGCATCTCTGCCTAATTGAATTCTCATCTTTTTAAAAATATATTTTTGTGCTGTTGCCTAGAGGCATTCAGGTAATGGGTGCATTTTTAATAAAGCCAATAAGTAAATAACTGTATTTTCTCCCCAGGAAATCTAGAGGGACTAGAATTCTATTGCAGCTTTGAAAATAGTTATACTAGGAAAAAGAGTAGGAAATACACACAGACTTTCTGGGTGATTCATTTGTATTATTTAAGACAGAGTCTTGCTAAATTGCTGCTGAGGCTGGACTTGAACTTGTAATCCCACTAGCCTTCACCTCCCAATGAACTGGTTTTATAGGTCTCTCCCACTGAACAGCTCTGGGTGATTCTATTTGTTGATCTTAGGACAGAAAGGACTCAGCCATCACCAAATACATTCATGAGTCAGCTTGAAAGTGTACAGTATTGGGACTACCCTACCCCAGACACCTGTGGGTTCACAAACTGGCAACTAACCCCCTCTAGTGTTGATTAAAATAGTTTACTTGAAGGTTTGATCCCCAGCATCACCACCAAAAAAAAAAAAAAAAAAAAAAATGTGTGGGGTGGGTGGGGTGCTGTGAACTTAGTTCACTGATAGAGTACTTGCCTACCATGCACAAGGCCCTGGGTTCTATCCCCAGCACTACAAAAAGAAAAAAATAAATAATGAAATAGATTATTTGCTGCTGGAGAACAGACCCTGCAGGTTTGGGTGGTAAATCTTTGAGTGGGTTGTCCTCTTGATCCCCACACTCTATGTTTCAGATACACAGAAATGAGACCATGGGTTCAGAGTTTCTTAATTTTGTGTTCCAGGGTGACTTCACTGTACATCTGGCAACCTGCCCCTGTGCAGGTTGTTCATTCCACTCTCTCTTCTATTTCCACTCCAATTCCTCCTGTTTCAGATCAAGTGTCATCTTCTCTGTGCCCTGCCCTAGAATTAGTTCTCCTGGCCTTCAAATTCTGTTGCCCTCAAGACACCAGATATGCCACTTGTGCTACTATTGAGCTTTCTACGGCTGCAAAAGAGCTCCATGGATGAGATGGTGAGGGGTGTCTTGCATGTGGCAGATGATCAGTCTTCTCTGTCCCATGGAGCTGATAATCTGCAGCAACCTGCACTTTAACCCTTGCCATAGGAGCAGCTTAGATGTGGGGTGACCTTTCTTCCTGCCTACCTCCTACCATGTTGTCCTGTCACCCCAAACCCAAACCTTCTCTGCCAACTTTATAATAAATCCTGAATTCCCAGCTCTGCCAAACCCAATGTGATCTTTCTGCATTGGCCGAAAAGATTCCAGTCTAGTTGCAAACCTATTTTAAATTGTGTCGAGCATGTAGCTTTAGAGCTTTGTCCCATGGTTACATATTATTTTATGCTATATCCATCCACATGCGTTTTGAGAAAAAGAGAGGAGGTGGCCCCCACTTAAAAACCAGTAAAACTCTCATCAAAGAGAAACTCTGCAGGCCTAAAACCTCATAAAAGAGCTTGGATCTATTTTATTTATTTATTTTTAATTTAATTTATTTTGATTCATTGTACACAAATGGAGTACAACTGTTGTTTCTCTGGTTGTACTTGAAGTAGAGTCACACCATTTGCATAATCATTCATGTACATAGGGTAATGATGTTGGTCTCATTCTGTTATTTTGCTTGGATCCATTCTAAAGATGTGGAAGCTGAGAGAGCTAGGCCTGTCCTGCCTGCATTTCAGAAGGACTACCGAAATCCAGAAACTCAACTTCTATGCTAGACAGGCTGTCCCTATTCCTTTATGGATGCTGATCTTTAAACTTCGTATTTTGCTAATGGAAGTAGGTTGATTGAAAGTGACAAAAACACTGTTTGACATGTTGGGTGAGGATTATAGGCTGTACTTTCTGATAAGCCCTACTGAAGTCAGATGTGGAACAGCCCTTCCTGAACTCTCCATCAAAACCCCTGCCAATGCTGTCAACCATGGACTTTGGAGCAGATCTTTGCAAGTTTCTCTGGGACCTTTAGCCTGATGTGTTCCCTCTCTCCCTCCTTTTTCCATTCTACCTACAACTTCTATTTCACTTTCACTTCCTCTAATTTCTTCTTACTCAAATTTAACAATGTACTTCTGGACCTTTTTCCCATGGAACAGAAGTCAGTAAAGAGAAAGTTGCAAGGTCCTATTGCCTGCAGAAACTCTTGTAGAGTCCCAAAGAAACCTCTGGGGCTGATGGGGAAGTGATTTATAATACTAAACACAGTTTCTTTCACTGTTGGTTCCGGTTTCCTGAATCGCAAATGGCTTTGCATATTAGCATTGCATTGATGACATTCAAAACAGGTGCAACTGCCTATAGCACAGCTGCCTCAGCCCACTGAAAGCTTCAAGCCGAGACCCCGGGTGCGTGAACCCTCCTTCCGATAAGCTTCAGAGCAGGTGAAATCATCATTAAAGGAAAATTGACTTGTAAGGACGTGCAAGATTCTAGTCATTGCATGCAACCACAAAGAAAAGCGAGGCAGCCCTGGCCAAGGGAATCTTATTTAAAAATGTATTCAACAGAACAACAAAAAAGAAATTGCCATCTCAAGAGAGTGGCATGACACAGCTCTAAGATGCCAAGAAACAGACTGTGGGTATTCTCCTGGAATAGGGGGTCTCAACCTGGAGCTGGAGCCTGGGGGAGAGGCAGGTTCTATTTTTAAAGGAAAATGGGACAAGAGCTTGTATAAGGGGAAGAAAGGATCCTGAAGAAGCCCTGGGATATTAGATGCAAAGCCAGTGTAGGTAGCATTGGACACTAACATGTAATCCTTCCCAATTCTGGATCCTGAAGAATAATTTCTGAGATGTCTTCCATTTAAAATAAAATGACTAAAAAATTTCACAAGGACCAACTGAACCTCAGAAGCAGTATAAATTTTAGAGTAGTCCTGATCTGACTTCCATATATAATTCTGGCCTCTCTGTTTATCCCGAAACTATCATTTATTGAGCACTTAAAAATACGCCAATGACCAAGTGTATTGCTGAGTCTTCACCATGATGGTATTTGACAGGTATAAATGTCCTCCATTTTACAAATGAGTAAATTGAGGATCAGGGTAATTATTACCTGTCCCAAATCATACAGTTTGAAAGAGGCAAAGCCCGGATTTGAACACTAGCTGCTACCCTGAAAGGACTAACTCCTTTAAAAAAAAAACAAACTTTTTTGAGAGTAACAGAGAATATATTTCAGAACTATAAAAAGCTAGATAATAGGGCACAGACAAATCCTCTTGCATAATTCTTTTGTTTCTCTGGCCCGTATATAAAGAGCAAAATAATATTACAAAAATGATTGGGGGGATAAGTAGATGCTCTCTTTAGCACAACTTTGGAAACCCTGTTTTTTTCAAAGTTTAACAGTGTTACTGAGATGTAACTGACAAATGATCAAGGGTGTGTGTGTAGAGCAGTGAGTAAGACCAATTTGTCTGGTCCTTCTGTTGACCAGAGCACCAAGGCAGAGAGGCTGCTCCTCCTCCCAGAGCCGCAGCTGGGGCATTCAGTTCTAATTGCTTGGCCAGAGTCACACCTTCATTGCTACCCAAGCCATTCTTATCCAGGGTCAGGAAGGAATGGGATGGAGGATTCTGCAGAACTGAAGCTCCAGTGTCCCGGCTCAGTTATGGTCTTAGTCTTCCTTTGTGTAGTTCCTGGCAGCTCTGCTGTCCTCTTGGTGTGGGCTATACTTGGAGTGGGGAGTCGGGGTTGGCAGGGATCCCCTGATCCAGGCCTTTCTATTTGTAGATGAAGAAGCTGAAGTCCAGAGAGATAAAGAGAATGAGTGCTAATGACAAAAAGCATGACAATCCTGATGATGTGCCCCCTCAAAAGTCTATGCTGCAAAGATTTGTCCTGGTATCTTCTCTGGTGGGTGGGAATGGGTGGGGAAAGGTATCATTTCTTTTCACTAGAAGAGAATTTGTGTGTCTGTGTGGGGTCTTTTCCCCACCCACAGCCTGGCCTTCGTGGTGAATCTTCTTGGTAGGGTGATGAGGTCAGGGTCTCTGCAAGATTCTGAAGGCTAGGAGTCAGAAAGAAAAGATCACAGGAGATGAAGAAGCCAGGGGTCCTCACATAGCAAGGTATTGAGACAATGAGGGTCAACACAGTTTAAGCAAGGGGGATAGTATCTGCATTTTAGCTAATTATGTGCTCCAGATCATAGGCTAGGGACCACAAGGCACTCATCCACACATAAGTACATGAGGTCCAGCAGAGAATCGCCAAGGTCTTACTGTGTACAACAAGAGACAACCTATCTCTTGAGAAAGAAAAGTAATGGTATGCTGCTGACCCAGAGTGGTTTCCTGCCTACTTGGGGAGGGAGGAAGAGCTCCCTGTGGACTGGGGTTGGCTGGGCAGTGCCATGTAGCGGGAGGGCTTAGGAAGTTCTCTATAGGGAAACTATCCTCATGGTCATTATGTTTCATGAAATAAACTAGGCAGAGAAAGACAAGTATCATATGACCTCATTCATATGTGGGATCTAAGAAAGCTGATGTCACAGAAGTTGAGAGTGGAATGGTAGTTACTAGAAAGCAGGGGAAAGTAGGGGGAGGGAATGCAGAAAAGGTTGGTCAATGGGTACTAAGCTACAATTACAGAGGAGAAATAAGTTCTCATGTGCTATTGCACAATAGGGTGAAGAGATATCATGATGGCATTATGTATTTCAAAAAAACTAGAAGAAAGCATTTTGAATGTTTTCAACAGAAAGAAATGATGAATGTTTGAGGACTAGATACACTAGCCAGCAGTGGGATACTACCCAATGTATACGAGCACTGAGACATCATGAGGTGCCTCATAAATAGGTACAATTTTTATGAGCCAACTAAAATAATTTAAAAAGAAATAAGTAAAAAGAAGGACTGAGGGGCCTGATCTGGTGTTCTCTTGAGTACTACCCTTGTGCATTGTCACTTGAGGTCAGAGTGACCTTGACATCCATGTTAGATGGATCCCCCCCTCTCCCCACCAACACATGCACCACTACCTCCACTGGGCATGATGGTGTTCCTAGATGGGTGGACTTTCCCCTCCTGTGTCTCCAGGTACTATCCTGGTAATTACATCTGTGCAGTACTTTGGGGTTTAAAGGTTTTTTAGTATCCACTACCATAATTCTTCCAGCCATTACCAGCTTGTAAGGTGGATGGGTCAGTATCACGTTGTTACAGCAATCAAGGACAATGAGGTTACAGGGCCTGACTTGTAGATAATAAAGCTAGCCTTAACTTCATGTTTTCCAGGTCCTTGCATGAGTTCACACAGCCTCTCTGCCTCCCTCCCTGGTATGACTGCAATTGCTCTGCCAGGATATGTGACCAGGTGAAACCTGAGTCAGGCCCTCAGGTGACAGATTAGTTCTAGTGACAGACCTAAGATGGGGGCAGAGGATCATGTGAGATGCCTCTTTCGGCAGACAGCTGCCACAGCACAAGTGGCTGCCAAAGCCCACGTGCACATGCAAGGGTCACTGGGGGAGCACACAGTGTTTTAACCAAGGAGTTGAAGGAGATTTGCTTTTCCGATAATCCCCATCTTTGTTAGCGTCATTTTCAAAAATGACCCTCTGTAGACTTGCTTCTGATGGAGCCCGAATTGCAATTCTGGGAGGCCTGATGCAGCCTCCTTCCTGGGGACTGAGTCTGCCCTGCTGCAGGGGAAAAAAATGTTATTTTATTTCAAAAACCTTGGGGAGGTCTCTGGTCTTTCTGATGAAGAGGAAAACATAAAGAGAAGAAGGTCTACAAAGTTCCTTCTCCCTTGAGCATTGGCCCAGTGGCAGTAATTACACAGATAAGTACACATGTTTAAAATTGTCTTTCCCATGTACCTGCCTCACTTCCTGGCACCACGATGGGGTCCTCTTTACCTTCCAGACAAATAACACAGGCTAAGTCCTGCCCAGGCTCACCCCACCCACACATCACTGCTGCTGCTTGGGATTCAACAGATTCAGCTTCCATACCTCCCTAGGAATTTCCATGACCCTCTTCCCAGGGACTGAATGTAGCATTTTAGAATCTTCCAAAGTGGAAGGGCAAGGTATCAGCAATCTGGAGGCTGGAGGGGTGGTGGGGCAGACCAGTTCTAGTTACAAAAGCTGTCTGAAAATAGCAGCATTAATTGTATTTTTTATTAAAAGGCAAACCCCATGCCATGCACTGTTCTAAGCACTTCATCTGCACCTAACCTTTAGTTGTCGCAGAAGCCATTGCCTAGGTCATGTTATTTTTCCTGTTTTGGAACTGAGGAAACTGAGTCACAGCTTCTGAATAATCTGCCCCAGAACACACGCCATTGTGGCAATCACGTTGAGATTAGATCCCAGGTCTGACTTCAAGTTCATGTTCACATCCACTTATCTCTATGGACCCCTCAGTGTGCTGTGCCCCCTCCTTAAGTGTGCTTATCTCATCTCCTCTCCTATTTCTGCTCCTTTTCTGGCTTACATAATTTTCCTCTTGGATCAGAATCTTCATCATCCCAGCAGTTGGCAGGGTCTTCCCCTTTGACTTTGGCAGGAAACAGCATTTTAAACCTCTGGATATCAAAGCTCATAATTCCATAGTTCTCCCCCTCAGGCTCCTGCTAAAAGTTTAGACCAGAGTAGCGGCTAACAGATCAGAGTTCTGGCACCCTTTTCATGGGAAGCACCTTGGGTGGGCCATGGTGGAGGGCTCCATGGCAGAATTCTATCTACAGCACCCTACACCCACAGCTTACTGTTATATGGTTCATGGAAGAGAATGTTTCTTTCACTGCTAAAAGGAAATATTTAAAAAATTGCATCAGAGCACCCACATATTAACCCAGCTCATGCTATTAATGTTAATGATGGGCCCCTCCCAAATAATGCTTGCCTTTTAGCAGAGACCTTTTGTTTAAAGAGCTGGGTCAAAGGCAAATTTCATTTGTGAATTCTAGATATCGTAGTGAATCTCAGAAAGCGTGATATTCATGCTTTGGGGGAGTTTGAGGGATCCTGAAAATGGTGCCACCCTTGGGGATGTAGCACTATCCCTTTTCTCTGTGGGTGGGCAGAGACACCTGCCGTGCTCACGTGCACATGTGGGGGTAAGTGGGGGTAACTGCGAGCGAGCTGATGTGTATTGAAGGGCTCTTTCCCACCTGATCACAATAAATCTTCCGTTTAGGCCTCTGTTCCTGGTCCCCATACTCCATGGGGGTGGGGGTGTTGAGTACACATCTGTTTATCCCTCTCTCCTCCATCCCAAGCAACTTTCCATAGGCCACCTCAGCTCTGCCTCTCCACCTTGTCAAAGAAGAAAGCTACCACCATGTAATTATGACATCCTGGGGGTGATTTTAAGTATAAGTCATTATTCTAAAACAACCGATGCAATCCCCATTTGCCAGCACAAAGAGATGATTCTCACTAGCCTGAACTCACTGTCAAACATGCCAGGAGAAATAAAAAGGTGCTAATGCAATATAGCCCAGAAATAGAAAATAAGATTAGAGGCGATGCTTGAGATTTCAGGCTGGGTGGGTGGGGGGGACAGCACAGGATTTAGTTACCAGCAGAACTGTCAGACAAGAAACCTCTGAGGTCATTAATACTGGAACCTTCATTAAGGCAAGTGGATGAAATTAAAGGTTGTTTGGTGAGGATTTAATTTTTCCTGGAGGTTTGCAATCTCTGAAAGGCAAATAGGGCTGGCTCTGATGATGAAGTGGAAGGCCCTGGAGAGGGGAGTCAGGATATGGGACCTCTCCTCCATCATCATCACCATCACCATCATCATCATCTTAATGAAGACCACTGAGGACAGCCAGCATTGAGGGGACATTGACCAAGGCTGACCTGCTGCAAAATCAGGACTGAGTCCCCCAGCCCTAAAGTCACATCCTTCAAGACTGCACACAGGTTCGTCACAGCTGAAACAGCTCAGCTCAGCCCAGGTATGGGTGGAGCAAGTGGAAGGGGGAGGCTTTGGAGGACACGTGAGTTCTGAGGTCAGTCCAAGGACTCAGAATGGGCTGTGGGTGGTGCCAGTGGAAACATGGACGTGGGCCTGACTTTCGGCAAAGCTAGGAAGCAGGCAAAGGCCGTTCTTGGCTATGTCTCATTTCTGCTATGAGGGGGAGCAGACATCTCTTATCCCAGGTGCCCTTTCCTCTCCCCATTCCAGCAGTGCCTTTGTGCCAGCTGGTTGTCACAAGGAATCTAGTATATAAATTCCCTCAATGTGGTGAAATGACTGGAGTTCAAAGGTTTTAAGCAGTCCTTCCAGAAATGTGTACAGCTGTTGAAAGACGTTTTTAAAGCTAAAAAAGGACTTATAATCCCAAAGGAATATGCGTTAAATGATGGAACGCAGGTGTGGTGCTTGATCAGGGAGGAAGGCCTGGGAACCAGGTTCTTTGCTACACTCTGAATACTAAAGTTGTGGGAGTGGAAGCCAGGACATCAGGCGTCTGGTCTCCACCCTGTCACAGGATGCTGGATGACATGCTCTTCTTGTGCACGCCTTCATTCTCAGTACACACTGGAGGAATGATACTTCTTGAGTTCTTACCCTCGAAGGGGGATGAAGATGGTGTGTGCTAGGATTCTTGAAGGAATACATGCAGTCAAGTTTTCTATGTGTGGTGGTACAGACGAGCTCCTTTTTTAGTCTCAGTGTTTGGGGGCTTCACCAGAGCTAAATAAATCCAAACAAGTGGTTCTTCCTGGGCTCCTTCATTTGAGGGACAGCTGGGACCAGGAGAGAATGTGTATTGATTTTGCATAAATGGAAAACCAGAGACCTAGAAAGAGTCTGGGGCCTGAATTGACCACAGGGTGACATCCTCTGGTTCCTCACATGTTTTGAAGCTGAAGACTACTCAGCATATTTTTTCTGACTTGCTGGTCTAGCATTGAGTCATTTAAACCATGTTCTGTCAAAGAAAGAGCTTACAATCTGGCTTTTATGGAGACAAGTCTTTCAAACTCAGCTCCCAGGGATATGGTGTGCCAAGTTGTACAATGTCCAGCCTGGCAGTGTCCAGCCCATCTGGGAGTTTGTTAAAATGCAGAGGCTCAGGCCCTAATCCACATTTATAGAGCTGAAATCTGAATTTTGATACATTCTCCAGGTGATGCTTACCTTGAAACCTGGGAAACACTGGCCCAGAGCCCTGGATTTGGTATAAAGGAGATGGATGCTAGTCTGGGGATCTCTTGGGTCCCAGTTAGCTTCTTCTGTGGAGATGTAATAATAGCTTCTCTGCCACTTTACTCACCACGGTGCTTGGAAGATCAAATGACACAATAAATGGGAAAGTGCTCTGTGAGGCTTGAGGCACACAGCGCTTAGGAAATGTGTGGCATTTTCATGCTCATTGGCAGCTGGCCTGGCCCCACCCCGTTAGCCATGGAGTCCTCTTCATCTATCCAGCCAAATTAATCTATTTCTCTGCTCTTGCTCCTATACCCTCTTTGAAACAACATCAATTTTGGTTGCTTTCATTCAAACTGCAGAGAGTATTTGAATTCATATTATTGCCTTCAGTGAAATTCCCTCTCCTTTGCCTCCATTTTTTTTCCTTTTTCTTTCTTTTTTCGACACACATTTGCCGTGGTGCTTGGGACCTGGTGCAAAGGAGATTAGCGTGGTGTTCAGCCACTGGCCATGCCTCTGAGGAGAAGAGCTTTCTGTTTATCTCTTAGAAGCAGATGCTTTGGATTTTATCCCTGGGGGAATTTATCAGGGTGCCCTGAATTCATTCATTCATTCATTCTTATATTCCTCCCCACCCTGTACACATGCATGCAACACACACACACACACACACACACACACACGCACACACAGAGCCTTCTACACTCAGCCATATCACATCGTTTGCTGTATATATGGGCGGCTGTTTTTCATACAAAACCGTTCTGGGATTGTCGGCAGTTTAGTTCTCATCCCTCTGAGCACATCCTCTGGTCAGGTTTCTTTGCCCCATCAGTGGCAGCCTGGGTTGGCCTGGATCCCTGCCCTTGTATCTATTCAATGCATGTGGATCTCTTCCAGTCCTGAAAGTTCTTTCATCCAGCCTGGTATTTTCAGAGCCACACCAGTGTTTGCATTTTTTTTCATATAGATGTGTATGCTTAGAATGACTTGCAATACACAAAGAAAGTCATAGCCCATTTGTACAAAGAATTATTTTTTCTATCTTTTTCAGTCTAAATGCATTTGGGCATGCATCTTTTTTTTTTTTTTTTTTTTAACAGGGGATTGAATTCAGGGGTACTCGGCCATTTAGCCATATCCCCAGTCCTATCTTGTATTTTATTTAGAGACAGGGTCTCACTGAGTTGCCTAGCACCTTGCTTTTGCTGAGACTGGCTTTGAGCTCATGATCCTCCTGCCTCAGCCTCCCAAGCTGCTGGGATTACAGGTGTGAGCCACCATGCCAGGCTGGGCATGCACTTTTAAATGCACAGTTCTCACCATGAGCACATCATAAATGTGTGAATAAATGATTGATTTATAAGTGATTGATCAATATTTTTGTCACCATGAATGACTGCACATTTAGTGAGCAGGTATGAGCATTTGTATAGGTGTATGAGCACACATATGCAACCATTAAAATGTGCTTATTAATTCAATACATATTAATCACTTTCTGTGTTGAAGGAAATAGGCTGTGTCATATAAGACATAGATAAGGGCTTTGCTTGTAAGGAATTTTTCTGTTTCCAGAAAGAGATGAGATACTACCATGTAACTTTAATCCAAATTTGTAAGTAACAAGGGTCAAGAAAGAAACAGATAAAATGAGATCAGAGAAATACAACATTGCTTTCTGCTGGAGATCAGGGATGACTTCTAAGAAGAGATCTGAATAAAAGATGTGTATTGAACACAGTGCTCATTGTTGCCACGAATGGCTGCCTATTTAGTGAGCAGGTATGAGCATGTATATATATGGAAATGGAAATGAATACTGTGTTCCTGGCTGAGTGAGCCCCAGGAACAAAGGTGAGCTAGGAGTGCTGGTGGGTGTGGAGTAGCATTGGTTCAGTGGGGCTGATGCACCCAGGGCTGGTGAAACGATCCATGGGAAATATGGTCAGTTCATGTTAGATTGTGGGGAACTCTGGTTGCAGATTAAAGAGTTTAAATTTTGGAACTGGTGAAAAGGAGGCATAAGTTTTTGAGACAGGTAAGTAGAAGGCCAGAGCAGTGCTTTAGGAAGGTAGCCCTGGTAGGGATTTTTAAAGTGAATTAGAGATGGAAAAGACTAGAGGCCTCAAGAGCAGTAAAGAGGAGATTACAGCAATTCCAAAGATGAAAAATGAGTGTTACAGTTAGGAGCCTGAACGTCCCCCAAAGACTGATGTGTGGGAAGCTCGGTGTCCAACTGGCCACATTATTGGGAGGTGATGGAACCTTTTGGAGATGGGGCTTAATTGGAAGGAAGTTCTGTCTTTGGGGGCATGCCCTTGAGGGGATTTGGGGACTCCAGCCCCTTCCTCTGTCTCTTTGCTTCCTTTTCTGCCATGCATTTCACCATGCTGTTCTGCTTTCCCACAAGCCCAAAACAACAGGGCTGCACAAACAGACTAAAACCTTAAAAACTGTGCTCTGAAATAAATTTTTCCTCTTTTAAATTTTTTATCTCAGGTATTTTGTCAGAGGAAGGAAAGCTGACTAATACAATGAATGTCTGAAGTATAGAGGTGACAGAAGCAGATAAAGGAAATATCATGAAGCCTAGGTTGACAGTGTTTGAAGAGAATCTACTACAGTGGAGAAGGAGGATGATGATGAAGGTTTGGAGCCTAAGGTGATGGAAGTGTCATAACACACAGGGAGTGTAGACAGGGCAGTTCATTTCTTTTCTTGATGGGGTATAAGGGGAATGGTGAGTTTAGTTTGGATGTACCGAGTTTAAGATACTGGTAGAAACATCTAGATGGAGAAGTTCAGCAAGCCATTGGATATTTAGAAGTGGCACTAGGGAATGATTTCAGGATTGAAATTAAATTTGACCACTGTGTTTATAGAGATATAGTTAAAGTCTTCCAAGTGAATGTGTCATTAGGGGAGAACACACACACAAAAGGACTAAAGAAATGGTGGGTTTAACTATCTGCATTCAGGAAGAACATAAAAAGGAAGGAGAATGAGGAGACTGACACATATTTGTGTATTTTTCCAAGTTAGTACAAGAGTGCACACACAGTTTAGACTGAAATGTGCACACATCCAAATTAGTAGTACATTTGATTCTACATAGTTGGAAGACAACAGGAAGGAGGTAATTCTTCAGTGACCAGGAGAAGAGGGATAATCAATGATATCAAATACAAGGAGAATAAGCAGGGGTGAGAATGAATAGACGGCTGGTTTTGTGTGTGCAGGTGGTGTGCTCATATGGTACAAGAAAGTGCATGGGATATGTGCACATGGGTGTTCATGCACACATGCCTGTGCATGCATATTCAAGTGTTTGGAGGAAGACCTATGGGAGCAGAGAGTAAGAAAGAAATGGGTTAAAGTTACTTATGGAGAGAGCAATAGGCAGAATCATAATAAATCAGAGCTGATATACATTAATTAAACTGAATATTTTCTTATGTTGATTTCTTAAATCCTTAATTTGGGTTCTGAGCCTTGATTTGATTCTGTGTGGTGTGCTCAGCTATTTTGACTTCATTTTAGGATCCTAGTCTCTCATTAATTGTGGAATTATTGGGTCACTTTCTTTGCCCCAAATCTATCTCATGTCAATGAGAGTCTTTCACTAATTAGGCTCTTGATTATGAAGTTTACTTTGAACAGAAAGTTGGTCAGATATTTTAGCTTTTTCCAGAATATCATATATGCATTGAATGATGGACATGGTACTTGATTATCGATTTGAATTATTCACTTTAAATAGGAGAGCTTGTATTCGACTCATTTTTCTGGATTAGGAATCACCTTACCTAAAGTTAGTTAGTCCAATATTCAACTCAGATTGAATATGAAGAGGATCTATTTTGTGACAAGAAATCAAGGCAAAGGATCATGATTAGCAACGAATAAGATAACGGAGTCAATTCTTAACAATGTCCCATCATTTTTCCTCCATTATATTCCATTTGATTTCATTTCTCTTTCAAACCTTCACTTTCTTAAAGTTTAGATAAAATTATAATCCATTATAATCTGAATGATATCCCAGTGAGGAATGGATGATCCTCCAGTTAATACTTAAATGCCACTCCTCCAAAGACTATGAGGTAAGGGAAGAGGATGAGATGATTTGGTTTATATTTTGTCTTGTGCACTTTATTCCCATCATTGTTATTTTTTATTTAACAACTATTTATTGGGCTCATACTTGTCGGCATCTGCAAGAGTTCTCTCTCCATCTTTTCTTCCCTCCTTCCCTCTCTCTTTCTTTCCTTTCTTAATTCCAAAATACATTGAACATCCTGGTTTGAAATCTCATTTCAGCTCATAGAGAAACCAAATTCAAAGAAACTTGGTTCCCCTCCCCTGCTCCCAGTACCCTTCAGGGACCGTGTCAGGAATTTTCAGCTGATTTCCCTCATGGCATACCAGGGTCACATGAGCTGCGCGTGTGTGTGTGTGTGTGTGTGTGTGTGTGTGTGTGTGAGAGAGAGAGAGAGAGAGAGAGAGAGAGAGAGAGCACACACCTACCTGCACATGTAATCACATTTGTAGGAAATGAAACAGATTTTTCTTTATAAGGCATGTAACAGGTACAGTATTTCACAGCCTGCTGGTTAGTAATGGGATTCTTCTATCAGAATCTCCTTTTCTGGATCCTGAGCTGATTAAAAGATGCAAATCCAGCATTGCATTCTAGTGAAACTGAATCTTACATGCCTGTGTATGTCTAGATGGTATACACATGCACAGAGTCACATGCGCACACCATTTTCATTAAAATGAATGCACATTCATATTATTGCTATATTTACTTCTACATCATTGGAAATCCTTTCTTTTGTGGTTTCAAAAGATAGTCAGGCAGGAGTTATGTAATAGAATGTAAGAAGTTTCACAGAGATCAAATAATAACAGGGGAATTGAAAGTCAAGGGTTATCTTCAAGTAGAAGAGAGGGTCCATCGACCATGGGAGAGAATGATGGTCATTCTTCACATTCTTCTTTAAATGTCCAGCTGTCGTCTACCAAGTTCATGTTTCTCAGCGGGCAGCATGGGGCATTCTTCCATGACTATGGCCACCCCATATTCAGGGAGAACTCTTTTAACAGCTCAAATTCCACTTATGATTCTGTAATAATTAGGTTGTGTGGCTATTCACACAACCTCCTGTCCTCCTTGCAAAGGTGAATTTCCAGAAGACAGACCCTGGCAATAGGTATTTTCCATGGACCCTCCATACAAGAGGTGAGGGCTTCCACTACTGAACAGCTCTGGGTGGACAGCTTTGGGTGGACGCCTCTGACCTCACCTTTCCTGTATTTCCCCTCCCTTCCTCTGTGGGGCTCTATCCTCAGGTTCAGGGTCCCAGTGGCTACAAAGGTCTGCAAGCGAGTAATGAGCCTTCCACAGAGCCTCAACTTCTCATTCTGTGTTGTTCATAGCTGTACAACCTCCTCCTGCTTCATGATGACAAAAATGACTCTTCTGATCATGCATTATTGGAAAACCCTAAGTAGCAATTAAATATATATGAGAGTCCATCTTTTATCATTGCCAGTTTCTTCTGGAAGACATTTGTCTTGGAACTTCTCAGAGGATAGTACCTTCCACAACTCTCCTGTCCCTTCTTGCTCAAATTATTGTTCTCTTACTTGTTTTTCTCTTCCTAAGATGAAGGGGAGGACTGTAGTGTGGAGCAGTAGAGACTGACAGGACCACAATGCTGTAAAAATAACTTATCTTTAACATAGACTGTTTTCTATCCTAATCCTGCACGTTTTTGGTCTGTCATTGATCCCTGACCAATTTTGCTCCTGAGTTTGGGGTAAAACATTGTTTTCATGAAAAGATGCTCAATATCACTTATCACTGGGGAAATACATATCCAACCACTTTGAAATATCATCTCACACCAGCTGTGGTGGCTTTATCAGAAAAAGAAGAAAAAAAAAATAAGAGACAAGACCAGTTGCCAAGGGTGTGGAGAAAAGGAAATACTTGCACGCTATTGGCAGAAATGTAAATTGCTGCAGCCACCTTGGAAAACAATATGGAGGTGCCTTAAAAACTTAAAACTACAACTATCATATGAACCATCCATCCCCCTCCTGGGTATCTAATCAAAGTCAATGAAATCAGTATCTTAAAGTAGTAAAGCTTCATTGCACCATTTTTCACAATAGCCAAGATGTGGAAACAACTTAGGTGTTCATTAATTGATGAATGAGTAAAGAAATCATGGTACATATATACAATGGGATATTTTTCAGACATAAGAAAGAAGGAAATCCTGCCATTTGTGACAACATTGATGAAACTGGAAGATATTATGCCAAATCAAATAAGCCAGGCATAGAAGTATGATAGGATCTCACTTATATATGTGTGTTAGCCAGCTTTTTGTCACTGTGACAAATACCTCAGAGAAACAACTCAGAGGAAGAAAGATTTATTTTGGCTCATTTCTCAGAAGCTTCAGTCCATGGTTGACTGGCTCTATTGCTTTGGGCCTGAGATGAAGCAAAACATCATGGCAGAAGGGCATAATGGAAGAAAGCTGCTTACCTCATGGCAGTCAGGAAGCAGAGAAAGGGAGAGGAAGAGACCCAGGGAAAATGTATATTCTCCCAGGACACACCCCCAGTGATCTATTTCTTCCAACTATGCCCCACTGCCTGCAATTTCCACCACCTCCCAAAAATGCCAACATTTATGAATCCCTCAATGGATTTGCCTACTAATGAGGTCAGGACCCTCATAATCCAATCACTTTCCCTAAACCTCCATCTCTGAACATAGCTGCATTGTAGATCCAACCTTCAGCACATGAGCCTGTGAGGGGCCCTTTGTGTTTAAATCATAACTCTGTGGGTCTAAAACTGTCAAACTCACAGAAGCACAGAGCAACATGGTCTTTCCAGGGGCTGGGTCATAATAGAATTGGATGATGTTGGTCCAAGGGTGAAAACTTTTAGTTAAAAGATAAACAAATCCCGAGGATCTAATGTAGAGCATGGGTGATGGCGAAGTCATTAAGTAATTTGATTGTAGTAATTATCATACAATGCATTCATCTGTCCAATCATGTTGTATACATTGAATGTATTCAAATACCCAGAGTACTTAAAATCAGTATATTACAGTGATGCAGCCACATCAATGTTTAGAGTAGCTCAATTCACAATAGCTAAACTATGGAACCAGACTAGGTGCCCTTCGACAGATGAATGGATTAAAAAATGTGATATATACATATATATATACACACATATATAAATATATACATATAAATATATATATAAATTTTTTTCAGCCTAAAAGAAGAATAAAATTATGGCATTTGCCAATAAATGGATGGAACTGGAGAATATCATGCTAAGCAAAATAAGCCAATTTCAAAAAAAAAGCTGAATGTTTTCTCTGAAATGTGGATGCTAATTCACAATGGGTGGGGGGCCGGGAAGAATATAGTTACTTTAGGTAGAGGGGATTGAAGGGAGGGGAGATAGGGATAGAGGATAGGAAGGATGGTAGAATGAATCAGACATTATGACCCTATGTACACATGTAACTATATGACCAGTAGGAGTCTACATCATGTATAACCAGAAGAATAAGAAATTATATTCCATTATGTATGATGCATCAAAGTTCACTCTACTGTCATGTATAACTAATTAAAAAAAATAAAAAATGGAGGCATAATGAGTAAGACAGAGAAACTTCTCTTTCTGTGGAGCTGATGCCTGCCTGGGGTTTTTGTAATGTCTCCATGACCTTGAGTCTCTTTCATACTTTTGAAGTGTCTGTTATTCATAGCAGATCTCTGAGACACTAAGCATGCTGCCTGTTGCTCCTAGCAGGTGCCAACAAGTCAAAATAAGTCACTATTTTTATGGCCAACCCAAGTTAATTCACTTATTAATAGAAGTATAGAAACTTGACTGAGAGAGGTCATTTCCATTTTTTTTTTGTTGTGATGGTCAGATGATAGTCTGACATACTCTATGTGGCCAGCAGTTGAGGGAAGGTGGAGTCATGGAGAAGGCATAGAGTTAGGCTCAGTACAAGGAAGACTTTCTAAGAGTTGGAGCTGCCCTGAGGTGGAATTCTGGGGAGTATGCCCTTCAGGACAATTTCTCAAGACAGGCTGCAGGACCTGTCCATAGGGATCAGTGAGCACCAGTAGAGGACTGGAGCAGGTGGCCCTAACACTTTATTTCTGGTCCTGGGAGTCTACCTAAAATAACAACAACTACTCAATCCAAAGAACAGAAACACACCTGCCATGTCCCTATAGAATCATCTTACTCCTTCCAAAATTAGGCCCAAAGATAGGATTTTTCTTTCCCTGACATTTGAGGTCCACATGAAACTTATTCCCATAGCCAAGATTCTGATCTTTTCTGAGATGAACTCAGATAAACTGTTTGCCAGACAGCTGGACCAAAAGTGAAGGGTAAGGAGGTAAGGCCCAAATGAGGAAGGCAGCAGCCTCACCTTCTGTTACCTCCCCACCCCAAAGTGAGAAATCAATGTGCTCAGCTGCAATTCAAAGCAATTAGTCTTTGTTCCCACACGTTCTCAAACAATGACTTAAAGAAGCCCAAATAAACATTTTCAGAAAAGAGAGCAAATTTGTATTACTTAACCCAAGGAATGCAAACAAGTGTAATTAAAGTGAATACCCATAAATAAAGTAAATACATTACTTAGGAAATGAATTAATTAGTGTTTAATTACTATCAATTACTAAAATCACTACAGAATTACTTGTAGAATGGATTGGATCTCTTGCTCCTATTAATAATTTCCATTGCTAATTGTATGCAATTGTATTTTCTTTTCTTTGGGTGCATCTTAGCAGAGCTAATAGGAGGAAGGAACAGCACAGTGAACAATGACAGGAACATCTTTTTTCTTTGTTCAGTAAAACACAAAAATGGTTTGAAAAATATCTGCCTGGTTGTCAAAGCCAGTTCAGCTGAGGAAGGTGCCCAGGAAGAAGGTGTCTGTGGCACAGGGTAATCTGTGCCATTCCATGGTGAGGGTGAGAGCAGATGTTTGTGGCAGGACCTAAGGCGGAGGGTGTGTATGTATGTGTGTGTAGAGATGAGAGAGACAAGTGTCAGAAGGTTCAATATCTGCACTCACTTCCAGCATGCTTTGTACAACCCATGTATAGACCTGCAGATGGGCATCTCTACCCACTGGTCTGGCAAGGTGAGGGGATAGACTTGATATTTGCCTAAAGGATAGAGTAATCAGCTGCTATCTGGTGAAGAGAACATCCCCAATGTCATGGTCCCCAACAAATGTTACACTAGGTAGTGAGTGGGTGAAATAGATGCATATAATGAGAGAGGTTGAGAATAAACAGTATCTACCAAAGGGGCACATGGATGTCCTCATTTTTCTCTTCATACAACATCCCCTTTCCCTTCCTTTGCCCTCTCCCACTCTGACTCCCATGAGAATTCTCAAACCTGGGTTTGATTCCAGGTTTTCTTACCTGGAAACCCCTGGGTGAGTTACTTAACCTCTTTGTGCCTCAATTTCCTCTTTTGTAAAATGGAGAGAATCATATTATCCACCTCTCAGGGTTATTGTGAGAGTTTGGATCAGTGGGTGGCATATAGCAATCTCTCCTTTTTTAGTTTTATTAGTATTTCTACCAGATGTTAATTTGGGGAACAGTTGAGGGGATGTACATGATGTGGAGGTGAAATAATTAGGGGTATGGGAGGGGCGATTTGAGAGAAGAAAGAAGTTGGAGAGGAGAAATTGGTCTGTAAGTGGTTGCTCTGCGTATTAGGATTCTCCAGAGAAACAGAAACAATAGTGTGTGTGTGGTGTGTGTGTGTGTGTGTGTGTGTGTGTGAGCACACACACACAATTTGTCTTTTGAATCTCTATGTCTTAGATGGCTATCTTTTCTTCTGAAAGTGATGCTGGGCCTTACCCTGAGGTAAGAGGGTGCGTGGAGCTGTTCTCCTGACTATCTTCTGTGCTCCATGTTGTTTTAGTCCTCAGTGTTATTTTGTTTGCCCATTTATCCCTTCAATGTTCATAAAGTCATGAACATATCACAATGGAGAGGACACATTCCCTGCTTTCAAGGAGGACAGCCAAGTGACTGCTAATGCATAGAGGGTATGCAACATGAGTTTTTCAGAAGAGGGTAAAATAGGTATGAGGTGAGATCTCTGGGAGGCTTCCAAGAGGAGGCAACCCCATGCAAAGGCCTGAGAAGAGGTGAATGAAAGGGGTATGAAGATCCCTATTCACCAGATGAGGAAACCAACAATTTGAGACCAGTGAGTTGCCAAGATCCCACACAGCTGGGGAGGTTTTGTCAGCATTGAGTTATGAGTCAGGGTCTGTGTGACTCTAAGGACTTGAATTGTCCAGCAGTGCTTTCTTTTATCCCTTCCCATTTCCTCTGGGAAGCAAAATACCCCCACCTCCTATGCGGCCTTTCTCCAATTTTTGTGTGAACCCTAAGCACCTATAGCAAAGGGTAAGTTGTCCCAACTACCTGGATTGGACTCCTGGCTCTGCACTGCTTTAGGGTGTAACCCTGGATACATAGCTAGTTTTTCTGAATTTAACATGAAATATCAGCCTCAGAACTGTGTGAGGATTAAAATAAGAAAGAAAGACATTTCCTTTGTGGAAAGCTTAGTATAGTGCCTGGTACATAGTAATTATTCAATAGATAGATAATATCATTATTGTGAATGCTAAGTCTCATTTTTTGGTCTCAGTTGATTGTTATTAAGCCAGGCTAATGTGTTGCCTGATGAGGCATTGGCCTAAGTTGTATTTGCATTTTAGATGGAGACACTTGAAGACAAAAATTTACTCTGCCTTTAGAAAAGCATTCATCTTCCTTCCTTCCCTGGGAGGGAATAAACGATGATTGGACAAACCCTCATGGCAGATCAGCCGAAGGGAGGTGCAGATATTTTTAAGTTATGCAAAAACCAAATTCAGAAGGTTGACAGCCACACACAAGGCCAATGTTAAGTGATTTGCCACCCGTACAAAAGCCTTTAAGACACCCCTATGGTAAGAGTTCCTGAGAAACATGGGCTTTCTCATTTGCACCCCTTGTCTCCCACTCTGTGCCTACAGAAAGAAAATAAGGACCAGCAAGAAAGTGTTTGAAATGTCAGAGTCCTAGAGGTAACAGTCTCTTGCTCAAAAGCATCTGAATAGCACTGCTCACCCTAAGAAACTTATCCCAAACCTCATCCTATTCAATTCCCCTCACTGGGGAGGCTGAGTTACCTTTGCAGGTGCCCCTGCAAATGGGGTCATTAGTTTTCATTTGCTGAAATCAGCAATTTAATCCTAACCTAATCAGAGCCTGTATCTCCCCCTTCCTGGCCAAAGGCCCTCCCCGGGAATGATTGAATTTCACAGGGTGCAATAAAACAAAGGGCTTCTGCTGAATCAGGTGCTAGACTCCCCAGCCTGTAAATCATCCCCCCTGGTTCTTCAGGTTGGAGATGTTATCTCCACTACAGCCCTCTCTTTCCTGCTGTTTCCACAATCCCAGCTACTAAGGAGATACCCCTAGGTAACACATCCTTTCTAAACCCAGAACCCAGCCTGGTCCTGGGCTCCCATTCAAAACATCTGTGGCAGCAAAGTGTTCATATGAAATACACGCACTGCAGATTGCCGGATCTGACTGGCTTCAATAAACCCATAAGTCGCTCATGATCGCGCATTCATGGATGGTCTGAGAAGAGTCAATGTGGAAACCAGATCATTTAGAGGAATTCCACTCCAGGTGTTCCCAGAGACTCAGGCCCCTGAATAGGAGAGCAAGGATTGTACAATCAATTCTCCAGAGAACTTTAGCTTTTCTGGGGTGTTCAATAAAGACTGTTGGTTAGGATAAAACAGAGAGCTAATCAGCCAAGAGATTTTCTTTAAATGGAAGTTTTCAGATCTGGTGTTTAGCGAATGTCAAGCTTGAGAGAGAGGTGAGATTGACAGAAGCTAAGACCCTCAAATCAGGGCTTCTCTTTTTATCCTCAGTTTGACCTAATAGACTGTACATGTGAAAGTCAGTCACTCTCCTCCCTGAAGTAGGACTTCATTCTTGTCTGGTGAGCCCAGCTTCAGGAACAGTGGAGGATTCAAATGTCAGGAACCAGGTAAGCCTCAACTCAGGTCTATAGTAAGCTGACCTGAGCCTCACTTTTCTTCCCTGTGAATTGGGGTTAGGGATAGACTACTTGACTGGTTTATCTCTAAAATCCTTCCCAGTTTAAAAGTTTATCTGACCTCTAGAAGGCAGAGAGCCTGGAGTCTCTGAAAAGTCAAGGAGTGAGAAAGAATTCCTGTTCTTGGTCCTAGGTGCCAATCCACCAGCAAAGTCTTTTTGTCCCTGTCTGTAAGCTGGCCTAGGAAAGCTGACAGGCTTTTTTTTTTTTTTTTTTTTTTTTTTTGGCAGAATATCCAGAAGCAGCACTAGAAAGTCACCTGAAAGAGGCTGCAATCTCCCAATGCAATGTCCCCATGCCACCTTCCACTTCCCGGTTTGCTTATCTGTGTTCAGGTGCTGGCCAAAAAAAAAAAAA
>JAJEJO010000126.1:582357-742603 GCA_020662805.1 Glaucomys volans | reverse complement strand
CTGCCTTGAGGGGTTGGTCCATGTCAGGACATAATACTGAAAAGGAGGAAGTACTGGGACTTGCTTTGTAAAGAGTTGGCCCAGGAGAGGAGGGGTGATGTCATGACCGGGTTGAGATGGTAAGCTTCCAGAGGGCAAGATCTTCATTCTGTTTATCCCTGTATCCCCCAGTGGACTCATGAGGTCAGCCAGCTGCACTTGACATGAACAGATGAATGCATAAATAAGTCAACACAGCTTGACCACATGGACTTCTGCTACCTGTCTCAATATACACTTGTAGGAGAAGCATCTCTGGAAAACACCTTTTTGGCTCAACAAGGAAAGCTGCTTTGCAAGCTCCATTGTCCCTTAAATGTCTCTGAGTTGTTCCCTCCTCCTGTCCCCACCCACCACTGTGGAGAGTCTTGACCTGCCCTGGGTCCTGAGGGTGAGCAGGAAACTGAGGGCAATCTATGAGAGTCACCTTGTTTGCTTCTTCCTCCCTGAAAGAGGCATGACTTCTTGGCAGGTGTGGCATCCTGGTCCTGAATGGCCTCTTAGTCATCTAAACCCTACTTAGGCAGATGAGGGCTCAGTAAATCTGTGCTTGAGGGGGCAGGAGACCAGGGTTCTATGTTATATCTGTGAGAGGCTTTGGGATCTTATTTTCCTAAATCATAAAATAAAATATAATTACCCTAAGGATCTTTCCTGCCCACCAATGAGACCTGAATGTACAGGTCCAATCAATGTGAACTGAATGTAGAACTGTATCAGCCTAACTGCTGATTCATGTGATTGACCCTTCCCCCAAATTCCATGAATCCACCTGGGAAATTCTCAGTTTTTGCAATGGTCAGGGGACAAGATAGCAATCTTCCAGGGATATCCTGCCTATAACACTCCCCTAATGGTGAGCCTTCTCCCCCGTGGGACCCCGTAACACCTCTAAAAGCTTCTATGCCCCATATAGCAAAGCCAGAGCTCAGAATTAATTTCTGAGAAGAAAAGAATGTAATGAAGACCTTTCCTATGGGACAAATGCAGTGAGATGAGAAGCGTATTTTGTTACAATGGGTCTGTTGTTTTGGTGAGTTTTCCTCGTGGTTGGAGACATCACCCCTCCTTCCTCAGGGAACTTGGATTCATCTCTTCTGGAAGTTCAGGGTGGAGTATTTATCAGGATTCTTTTTCGCACAAACCTTAAAGTTCATAGCCCAATTGTGTTAGTCGACTTTTTGTCTTTGTGACCAAAATGCCCAACAAGAACAACTTAGAGGAGGAAAAGTTTATTTTGGTTCATAGTTCCAAAGGTTCAGCTCATGGTGGGCCAGCTCCACTGCTCTGGGTTCAAAGTGAGGCAGGGCATCAAGGCAGAAGGGTGTGGTGGAGGAGCACTGCTCCATTCTTGGCAGCAGGAATACCGAAAGGGGGAGGGGCTGCAAGGGAAGGTGAACCCTTTCAGGACAATCCCCTTGAAACTGCCTCCTCTAGCCAACACCCCACCTGCCTCATTTCACAGAGTCCGTTCAAACTAGCGTGGACTGATTAGGTTACAGCTCCCATAATCTAACCATTTTGCCTCTGAATATTCCTGCATTAATATGGGAGATTTTGGGGGACACCTCATATTCAAACCAAAATAACACCTCTCTTCATGTGCCCCCACTTACACCTTCAAGGCCTCCAACAGACCCTGAGAGGGGTTTACCAGACTGTCCTGGCCCCCAGGCAGTGGTGGTTGTCAAGTGCCAGCTCCAAAAGTAATTGCCTTGTGGGGAGGATCATCATTCAGCACTGGACTGAGAAGTCTGTCCCGTGACCCACCTGGGGGCCTGTTAGAAATAGAAATAATCTTAATGAAAAGGCACATCCCTCAGTCCTTTTCATGCTGACCAAGCAAAGTGTAGGGGAGATTTTAATAAGAGGATGGGACTCTGCTTTTAGCAGCAAAGCAGCCCAGCGGGGGTGTGAGGGTCCGGAGCAGATGGCAGAGACTTAGAATTTTAAAAATCCTGGTGTAAGTTAATGGTTTCTTTTCCCTTCTTCCTTGCTCTCAGTGACAGCAAGAATGCGTGGAGAGGTATGTATATTCCCAGAAGTTAAACAGGAAGCCACCTGTCAGACAGGACCCTTCCACCACAGAGGAAAATCATACAAATGTCCTAAAGGCATAGGCCCCCAGCTTCCTCATTTAGCTCCTCCCACCATTCCACAGAGTTCAGCCTCTCTCTCTCCCTCTCTTTCTACTTCCTGCCCTCTTTCCTTTTCCTAAGCAGGGAAACCCATAGGACATAAACATCTTTAGGCCAGGAAACTTTCTTGCTCATCATCACGTTCCCTGAAATCATTCCAATGTGTTTTGCAGGTCCTGCTTTTGAAATATTTGCCGAAGGAATGAAGATCTCTTCTCAAAGCTACCATCTAGATGTAGACGACTGATAGCCGTTTAGAGCTTTATCACTTCTCCTGGGACATCTGTACTTCAAAAACAGATCAAAATAACCCAGGAAAAAGTTCTACTAAAATGTATGGTAGATTTCCAGACAGCAGCATTTGATACTTTCCTTAGAGCCAAAGACCTTCTCCATCTGAGGAACCAACCCGCAAAAGCCCCTGGCCTATCAGAGCCACTGGAAATGGGTGAGTGTAGCCCTCAGCATCTGCAAAGAGCAGCTGTCAATTTTAATGCATCTAAGGCCTTCTCCTTGAGGGGGAGAGTGCTGAAAAGCCTATGCTCTATTCTATGCTTCCTGAAATCTTTCCATTTAAATGCAGATTGGGAGCCTTCCTTCCTCTAAGTGGTCACAGAGAAGACAGAGCAAAGTTGAAAAGATAATTTCCTTAAGAAGAAAAGGAACAGTTTGGTTCATTTCCCCATGGCACCAGCTGTCATTTTCTCTTCATGGTAGCATTCCCCCTGCCCCCCACACACTTAGATGGCCTTTCTCATCCCCTGTCACCCCAGTTTTTGCATCATAGGCTCCTTTAGTTATGCTAATCCCTCCAGCAGCTAGTATCTTGTAGTTTAAATGGAAAGAATCCAGTCCAAAGTCCTGCGATTATCTGCTTCCTCCTGTTCATTCTCCACCAGATCCAGGCCCTTTTTATATCAAACAGAAGGTAAGATGAAAGGCCACCGTGGCTGGGAAATTAACAGGAGGGGGCTGAGATGATTAAAAAGGGAACTTTTCCCTACTTTTGATTTTTAAGAGACATTTGAAAATGTCTTCATTTTTGAACAGCTGACCAAGGCAGAGAGATCTGAACTATGCCAGAACTTGCCGAATGCTCAAGGATCTGGACCCTTGTGTTCTGTTCTTGAACCTCTTATGAACTTGTCCTGGAGAAGGAATGGCTAGTTGTTTCCACAACATTTAGAACTAGTTGAGCAGTTTGGCCTCACATCTGCCAGTGAGAATTTTGACGCAAGTTGAGCCCCTGACTGAGACATCCAGGTTTATGATGTGAGAACTAGACAGGTGTCCAGGACCAGAGGTGGGACTGGAGTAGATTCACTCTGGGTCTGCTGTAAACCTCACTTCTGGGAGAAATGATAGTTCATTTCCTGGTAAATTCTAGTGAATACCTTGCCCTGAGGCCCCTCCCAAAACAAAACCATTCACCTCAAAATCTCTCTCCTATGTTGTAAGGCCTCTGACTCCCTCTGCAGGAAAGAGGTCAGGGATCTGAAGAGCACAAAAATAAACCCCTTCATAGTCGCACTTCCCTCCATCCCTGCAGCTTCAGACTCTGCTTAGGAGCGCGACACTGAAAACAGAAATAGCTTCAAGAAGACTTCAGACAAGTTCATGGAGAATAGAACCAAAAAATGGTTATTAAAGCAGAAGTCAGAATGGTTCATAGCTCCATCTTCCGATGGGTCAATAGAAAGAATACCTAAAAAACAGGTGTTAGGATGCCTTCTGTTCTTAGGTTAACCCTTGACTGGTTTTATGATCTTAACAAATTACTTTGATTCTCTCGTCTTAACTTTTGCATCTCTAATGTGAATGGTCTGGTTTACATACTATGCAACCTTTCCAACTCTGACATTCTTGGAATCTGTGAAGGGTGCATGCGTGTGCATGCATGTGTGTGTGTGTGTGTGTGTACACAAAATGCAAATTGTTGTCTACTTCACTCCTTCCCAATAGAGTACAAAGGTTTGAATAACCCAGGAAATGGACAAGGGCTTCTCAGTGTGTTTGGCCTTACTGCAAATATTTTTCATTCTCTTTCTTCTCTTCTCTGTAGCTGGAAACCCAACCGCCAGATTTGTGAACCAAAGAAAAAGGAGTGAAGATGCTCTGAAATGCTTATTTAGACAGTGCTAACATATCAAAAGAACATTTGACACAAATGGGGTATCTAGTTACCATAGATCTTATAAAGTTCATTCAGAGAATGTAATGGAAAAAAAAATCAAATAATGAATCATGCAGGGAGATGCAAAGGATGGCTCCCATTTTCATTCTTTTGTTCTCTATCTCAGGAGAGAAAAGTAGATAGAAAATTAGAGCAAGAAGTTGGGGAATATTACAGAAAGCAAAAGGGGCAATGTCGAGAAGGATGAAAAGAACATCCAAGGTTAGGAGAAGAGCAAAAACAAAGACCAAGAACCTCTAATAAAATTAAATGGTTGGCAACGAACACATAGATGAAGATTTTTCTGGGCCTGTATCTTTAAAACAATGGCAGGAAGAAGGAATGGAAGGGAAAGAGAGAGAGTGAGATGGGTTGCAGGGGTGCCCCAAGGTCAAAATCTAATGGTTCACTATCTTGCTGAGGGCAAGAGGACCTGGGTCCTGGGCCTGAAAGGCATTATGGTGACCCATAGGACATTGCAGTGTTCCTAGGATATTGCTGATATGGTCTCATTGCTGTGTGCTTCATCTTTTCAACTCAGGGGCTACAATCTGGATCTGCCTATGCTGAATGCCTCATATAAAACCTGAACTTTCTAGGCACTCTGTTCCCAACAGTGTTTTTTGCTAGGCATGCTTTCTTCATGCCAACTCTGTTCTGGGATCAGTGTTCTGGTCTTCAGAACATGCAGGGCTTGAATCACAGAGCTGCCCTGGAATCAAACTCCTCTTGGCTGTTGGATTTTAGGCAAGGTAATTTCCTCCTTGATAAAGTAAGGAGGATAATAATGCTATCTCCCCTGAAGGCTTGTGGTAAGGATTAAAGGAGATCATGAATATGGTAGGGTTTAATGCAGAGAGGTTACTCAGAAAACCTGGGAAGCCTTCTCTCCCCATGTCACATCTAGCTGAGGAGATGAGGAAGTAGAAAGAAGTGCTGTGAAGATAAGAACTGTGCCTGAATGTGCTGGCATCCGCAACTCCCCATTCTGGTCACCAGTGTGCTAATGGCTTCCTGTAGGATTTGGATCTATAATCGCTGAGTGTGTCTGATGAGGTATATGTGATATGAGAAGATTAAAGACAACTTCCTGAAAGTAGTGAGGGTTTCTTGCTGAAAGTCTGAAAGTGCTGTGAGCCCTCAGGTGTATTTGCTGATCAGAAAAGTGAGTCGTTACACTTTCCTAGGAGAGTAGGATAACTACTCCAAAGTTGGGGTCCATATCCTCCCTGTAGCCCAGGCACCAGGGACAAACAACACTGCTCTCAGAGTGCAGAGCCAGTCCAGCACACCTGCTTCCCTTCCAAAGGTGACTCACTATCTGCTCTCACTGACAGATTGGGGCAAGAGAGACAGAGAGGCACAGATAGACGTTATGTCCACCTCTTGTTCTTTTCCAGGTGTGAGGCAGTATACCTGCAACTTCCAAAACAACCTTGAGGTACAAATATGGGCCCCATGGTGGTTCTTCTGCTGGTCTCACTTGGGCTTAGAAATTGAGCCGGAAGCCAAGGAAGGGCAGAAGCACAGCATTTGTCCATTTGTCCTCAGTCTTTTTCCTTTCGCTGCAGAATAGTCCTTTCCCCCTGGAGGTGATAAGAAAGAAAAAGGTCATGTGAAGCATAAAACTTAGCAATGCATTTTATAGGAGGCCTTATATTGTGTGCTTTAGAGATTTTTTTTCCCTTTTGAAAATTGAATTATTTATTTGTCTGCAATTAAAAGTAAACACATCAAAACTCAAGTCCTTTATTTTTCCTGATTCGCTACTACTTGATTATTTCTCATTATATGAATGTTTTTTGTCTTCTGTCCTCTTTTCGAAACTGACTTATAAGTCATTTTTTTCCATCAGTAAAATTTCTTCAAATAACTTCATATGGCTATCATTCCTATTTTTTCCAACCCACTTGACACATCTTTACATTTTAGGCTATGGTAATTAGTCCTTTTAATATGTATTTTGTATATGTAGATAATATGTATTATTTATGATTGTGGTTTGGATATGAGGTATCTCCCTAAAACTCCTGGGCTAGTGCAGGAGGGGAAATGATAATGTAATGAAAATAACAACCTAATCTTTGGCTTGATACATTTGATGGATTAATAATTTGAAGGGATTAACCAGTTGGTAATTCTAGGCAGGTAGGGCCTGGATGGAGAAAATAGGATGTTGGGGGTTGGGGGAGGTTTGCCCTTTGATGTAGGTTGGGGGATGTTTGCCCTTAGGGATTATATATTTTGTCTCTGGTTCCTCCCCCTCTCCCTCTGCTTCCTGGCTTCCATGACCTGAGCAGTTTTCCTCCACCATGCCCTTCTGCCATGATGCTCTGCCTCACCTTGGGCCCAGAGCAATGGAGTGGGATGTCCATGGGCTGAACCTCTGAAATGTGAGCTCAAAATAGACTTCCTCCTCTAAGTCATTCTTGTTGGGTATCATGGTCACAGCAATGGAAAGTTGACTAATACACTTACGTATGCCTTGTTGTATTTTGTGTGTTTTTACATGCATCGAACTGTACAGAGTCATTTCTTGCAGGCATGAGGGGCCTGGGAAATTACTCCATGTTTTTCTTATAGTTGAAATCTGATTCAACAACAGTAGTTGCCTTAATCAAGGGAGCCTGAAGAGTAAATGGTAGAAAAACAGTTTTCTGGCAATATGTTGGAAGAAGAAGACATGACAAAAGGGCAAGGAGCTCGAGGGGATGCCAGGAGAGATGGGGTAGCTGCTACAGCTTTGCTCTGCTTGCCCGTTGACCACTTCCCAGTCTTTACTGGTGAGCTCCAGGGGAACTAGAATGTTCTCAGCTTCTCCCATAATGCACTTGCTTTTCTCAGAATGGTGTGGACAGTCGGTTTCTTGTGATGAGTGATGGCAGTCTCTGGGGCTATGGAGAGATTGCTAAGGGCCTGTGAATGTAGGTATGTACCAAGTTTCTGCCTGAGGTCAGCATATATGAAAACACAACTACCTTTCTGTAAAAATTCTAGAATTGCTTCTTTTTTTTTTGAATGTAGAAAGGGGTCCTCATATTTGAAGAGTTGAGAATTGATTGCTCAGTAAGTAAAATAAGCAAAGACTTTGTAATTATGCTTCTCCATGGTGGATTCTTATTCTTCCTAATTCTATGATTGCGATTGAATTGTTTAAATTTTCTGGACCAAGTGAGGTAAAGTAAAGCCTATTTTGAGAGGTTGTTGAGAGAATTAGGTAAAACTCATGAAAGTGTTTAGCTTCTATATGGTGGCGCATCCCAAATGCTGACTGGTAGCTATTGGAGTTAACGGCTTCCCCATGCATTCTGCTTACAGTACCCATAGATACCTACGACCACACTTGCATATTAGTGATAACAAGAATGTCCAGCATCCCTGGCATTAAAACCTCAACCCCCCTAAGTCCTGGATCATGCTTCATTGTGTTGTTTCTACCTGTCTTCCCCAAGAGTTTCCCTGGTGTTCCTACATCCCCCTGTCTGCATGGGGCCCTGTGTTAAGCTGATCCCAGCCTGGTCATAAGAGAGGAGATCTGAACCCTGAGGCTGTGGAGGGACCAGAACAGGGGCCCCTGCATTCCTCTCAGACCTTGTTTATTCTTTCCACATTATATGCTGTCTCTCTTCTCCCTCTCTTTTAAAATTCACATATAAAATGAATCAAAATAGGAAAACAAACCCTCTGGAGAGTGAGGACTGGAGAGAGACACTCTGGTCCTCCCGGCTGTCCGACTGGCCATGCTGTTTAAGTCCTATCTCGTCCCACTGTAGTGAGTAAATTGGATTGCTGAGTGAGAAAAAAATGACATATTTCTCTTGTCGTGAAAGAACCTAAAAGGCTCTTTTCTGATTTTCAGATTCTAGTCATGCAGCCAAAACCTCCTCTTATCTGCTTTTATATATTTTTTTAACATCTTATGATTAGGTTTGATCTTCTTAAAGGCTTTGATTAAACAGTCTTTGCACTTCCCGATGTGCAAGTTCATCATTTTCTACCGGAAGATGTCTTGATGCCTCATCTGGACTTTAGCATGAAATGTTATTTTCGCCCTCCAGCCATAATGGGCTTTTCATCATCGACTTTATTATTATTATTATTATTTTATTTTTTGACAGAGAGACAGGGGGAAACGCCTCTCTCCGCCCCGCTGGGCCCCTGGGGCTCCCTTCCGCAACCTTGAGGTGGAAGGCCGAGGGCAGCGAGGAGGCGCGGGCCACCTTTATCTCTTGGTTTGACCCATGGGCCCATTAATGGAGGAACCACGGCAGGCAAGGTCACAGGAAGAAGCGCGCCCTCCCATCTGGAGGCCATCAGCTGCCCACTCCAGAACATCAAGGAGTGCCAACTGCATCTCTGCTAGGTCATCAGCCGCTCCCAGGACATACGTTTGTCCTTGTAGTGCTTGGGCTGGCGCACTCCAAGGGAGATCAAGTCTTGAGAGCAGGTCTGAAAAGGAAAACCGCCAAAGTTTTCCTGCTCAAATAGAAGTCACGGCAACAAACCTATGGAGGAACCACACATCCCAAGTGGCTTTATTCATGGCAGTAAGAAAGGGCCACAACAGTTTCCCAGGAAGAAGGTATGGCCCTGGGGCCCACAGCATGAGGATTTCCATATCCCAACTGTCACACCGGGTGGAATGTGGTCCTATTTTCTCCTCTAATTATTTTATATCTATATATTGCTTTATTTCTTGCTCTAAAACATTTGACGCTCAGGAAGAAGGAGCCTACCTCCCATTTCCCCATGATGTCGATTTCATGGGAGACAACTGGAGGCACACAGTAGGTGTCAACCTGTAAAGGTAAATGACTCAGCACTATGACTTTCTCTGAGGTTTTGCACGGTCTTCTTCTGTTGTTGATGTTCAATGCATGTGAAATAGGTATTAGAACTTTTCACTTGCCTCACCAGAGAACTGAGAGGCTGCATGAGCTAATGTCTAGAAAGCACTTAGCACATTTAAGATATACGCACATGCGCCAGAGAGAGTTTGGGCGCGTGAGCGCGCACACACACACACACACACACCCGCACACGCAGCAGTGGGCTATTATTATCCACCACTCTGCGTTGCTAAAACAGAAGTTTCACAAGCTCTCTGTATTTCCTCCTGGAAATAGTCTGAAGATATGTTCCTTGCCCTTCGTCCAGCTTTCAGCTTCAAATTCCATTGTCCAAAGTCAGAAAGCAGGGGTCAAAGATAATGAAGGGAAGGTTAACCAGAGTCTGTTGAATCTTAAATAATTAAGAGACCCCAGTAAGAGGAATTATTCATCTCTCTGATCTCCATCAAATGCCAAGCTGTGTATTTTTCTGCAAGTCTTCCATTGTAATTGGCTTAGCAAATATGGTTTTCATCTTAATCTGTAACAACTGTCCCAAAACAGAGGCTGATGCAGTTGTGGTAGTGGGAGAAAGCTAATGACCATGTGAGTCTATTTCTCTGGTAGCTACAGGCTCTGGACACATGCCTGGAGAGCTCAACCTATCTCTCAGCCCAATCATAGGTTTACAGTGGGATGAGGCTTCTGAGACTTGTAGCTTGATTTTTCTAAACCATAAGTGTGCAAGATCAATGATGGGGTCACCAGGAGACACATATCTGATTGATCAAGCAATTGGTTTTCCTGTTTTTTTTCCTGACTTGGGGTATAGACCTGACTTGGGATTGAGAGAAGGTCAAGAACATAGGTTTACCAACTCACAAGTTTATATAGCACATATCCTTCAGCATAATGACAGCCCCTGAGGGACTTTAATTCCTAGTTCCAGTGTGTGCATGCGCACATGTGCACATGCGAGTGTGTGTGTGTGTGTGTGTGTGTCCATACGATTGATTGCTGGTTTTGAAGCCACACAGTGCCATGGCTTTTCATCTTGGCCTATGTCTCATAGCACATTCCAGCTGTTCAGAGCCAGGACTTGAAAAGATGGGCTGATTGAAATGCTGACTGTACGCAAGACAGGCAGTCAGCCCTGCACGATTAACAAAGAAAAGGGCCCCTCCCCACTTTCCCCACTGTTCTTATTTCTCCCAAAACTATTTCTTTCCTTCCAGAGAAAAGGGAAATGTGCAGAGAAGCAATTAATTATAATTATATATGTGCGAGAGTATGGGGGAACCAGTCACAAAGAATTTTCAAGTCCCAAAATTGTCTAATAAAAGCTACCCCCAAACGTCATAATTTTTGGAGGAAGTTAAATTTTTATAGAGTTTGGTGATAAGAAAAATTTGCTAAAAGCGAGTGATCTTAATCACTACACTGTCACTTTGCAAAGTAATTGTGGAATTAGGAATAATTACACTGCAAGGGAAGAAAACGAAGCAATCTGCCTTATGATCTTTTAAAATAGAATTATGATTTTGGTTTGTTCCATAAATCAAAAGAAGCAAGGCACAAACTTGTGGATAAGGTAATAACCTGGGGTCTTGGAAACGTAGGTTTAATGATTAAAGTGCTCTGTGCATGGACATGAATTATCTATTCTCAAGAAAATAGGTAGAATTTTGTAAGCAGAAATGTAGAAGACACAGGTGCCTTCAGGGTAAGGTGCCAGGCCATCTGAAGAATGCTGTGGCTTCCATTAAGAATCACTCATGCAAACAGGGTAATGAATCACTCAGTCTACACACTATCCTGGTGGAACTTCCAGATCTCTGCCAGTTAAATCACAATGCTGGCCAATACAGGATGATGAGTTACAATTAGAACAGTGGTGGAAATCATTTTGAGGGTTCCTGTTTATAGACATAAAAAGTTTAATTTGCTCTTACACCATGAAAATGATGTAGCAAATATCATGGGAACTACATCTGGAAAAAAATCCCATCTGTAATAATTCCTACCACGGAGGAGAAGTCAGGGAGATTTAGAATCTGCTCTATTCACACTAAGATGTTTTTCTAGAATCCTCTCTAAAGTATGTTTCTGATTGTTGGTGTTAAAAGTGGAGATACTTGAAACAGTAAAATGATCAGTAGAAAACTAAGGGTTAAAAGTGGACAATTGGCCCATTGGATGAAGCCCTTTCAGGAAATAAAGAGATCAAAATATAGACATTAAGGCAATAATAGTTGAATAGTAATAATAATACATTATGTCAACAGCAGTGACAAAGGAAGCACTCAATGTATTTATAGAGCTAAATAAAAGACAGATCCAGGTCCCACGTTTTGACTCAGAACAACCTTCTCGGTTGGATTTTGCTTCTGCCTAAGGATTATTTTGGAAAGAGCTATTATTATCCATGATTTATCACACTGCACTAGGGGGAACTCGTACTTTCCACAGAGACAATTATTGAATTCTCACAGGAGGTTCTTAAAGGAGCCAAGCCCTGTTCTGAGGGTTCAAGTGGAAAAGATGCTCCAATAGGGTGCTGGGATCTGGCACCGAGGGACATAAGTACCATATACTCCTTGCTGTGCTGGGGTACCTCAGATTCTTTCTTGTCAAATGCACCTTCAATCTTCTCATTAAAACGGGACTGAGGAGAAGAGTTCACATTGATGATAAGTCCCATGCAGGAAGTCCCTTCAACAGGTGTCCATCACTCTGGGGAGTCACAGGTTTCAATACTTTCTGAAGTATCATTGAAATGGAGACCAAGTCAAAGCCATGTCCTAGAAAGATGAGAGCCTGGGAAGAATCTGGAAGCAGATTCTTCATTTGAGTAGTATTCTTTGAAGGAGCCCAATTGTGCAGCTGTGTTTGGACGGAGGTCATGAAAGGTTTAGAAAAAGAAGTCATTGTTAATATTAGAAATGAACTCAGACAATGTGGAGGAATAAAGATACAGTACCAAGTCTAAGTAACAATTGTGAAAGTAAGCAATGATAAATACCATATTAAATCTAAGGAATTATGTTAGTGGCTAATAACAAGTAAGAGAGCTAATAGCTAGCCTTTAATATGGGCCAATTTATTATTTAAAATATTTATTAAGATTTAACAATAGTCAAATAATTTTTTGTTAAACAGTTATTAAACTCAGCCCTGCATACATTAATCAACTGAAATTTATCATTCAGAATATATCTCATTATATCCAAAGGGGTGTGTACATGCTTCCAAAACAAATGTGGAGATTTAAAATGAACTGCAGTTCATTTTTGCCAAGTGTAGATGTGAGAAGATTGTTGTGTCTGCCAGCTGGGTAACCAGACAGCAGAGTGGACTTGTCTAATTAAGAACAATTGCCGATAAATCAATTCTTTCTTTTTATAGGACAATTAGAATTTGTGTGTATATGTGGGTGTGCTTTAAATTCTAATTTGATTTTACACATTGTTCTGCAACCAAGTTAATTCCTTGAAACCTTTTTAGAGGGTGCAAATTTTTCATAAACTATAAATAGAGTTATTGCTGTTTTATCAGTCATGCAAATAATCCGAGATCCATCTATTCATCTGTTCACATAATTCAGGCATAAACTGCATATAATTACTCATTTGATGCCTTCAATCTGATTTACTATACTGGATCCCAAATATGACTTTTAATTACTTGTGCTATTTTCTTATACTATTTCTCTCTCTCTTTTTCATGTTTGCCTGTTAAAATCCTTTTTAGGCTGCAAGTACTGTTCAAAGATGACTTCTGTCATTCAGATGTGATCTTTTGAACGCTTGAATTTCTACTTATATTTCTCATAGCATCTAGCATAGTGATTTGCACTTTTGTGTTGCAACTCTGGATGGATGAATGGATAGATAGATAGGTAGATAGATAAATAGATATAGTTTTCAATAAATGAGTGCATGGCAATCCAATCTGGCATACACCACAGCTCCTGGCATAGATAACTGGAGAGAAAATGGGCTCAGAAGGCAACTCAAATCTATGTGTGACCAAATAAACTCAGGGGAGGGTGATTTACTCACAAGAAGGGAGGATGTCATAGTCATCATCTTTCTTCCCAAGGCCTGTGATTTGATTGGTCATAATTGCCTGAGGGAAGTGTTTTTATGTTCTGGTTTGCAAATCTTAATCTTCAACAATTAAGGAGGAAAACATCTGCCACCCACAGTATGGGGCAGCAAGGTCTCCATGTGACGGATGAAGTACAGGGCTTCTCAGTTCAGCCTTGCTCACCAGAGACAGCAGTGGGTGAGCCGTCACTGGGCTGTGGAGTCCAGGTCAGGAGACCTGAGAGAGCTTGTTGCCCCTCTGAACAATTAGACTCCCAGCAGCACATGCTGTACCTTGTCCAATTAGTCTGCAAGACAGCAGAGCCTGGGGCTTTAATTGCCCAAAGGCCCTGTTTGTGTTCAGAGTGAGATACAATTTTAAATATGGTTTATAGATGGCAGAACCTTGAATTTTAAGTGAGTGGTGTTTCAGGGGGTCCGCTGACAGTCAAAAGTGTCAAGAAAGAGAAATATTGGATTTCAGCTCTATCTCCTGGTCAGCTTCCCCCAAGAATCACCTTTGGGGCATTAAAGGATTGTGTCATTGTCTGGTCCTTTGGTTCCTCCCAGCGAAGTCTTCTGTGGTGAGAATTTATATTCCTGTCCATTAGCAATTTTGTCATCTTCCTCTTGGTCCATGCCATGCTAGCAGAGAATAACATAAGTTAGGTACTGAAGGGTTATGGAAAATAGTATTCCTATAAAATAACTCCCCAAGAAAATGGAGGGACGGTGTGGCTCGAGAAGTGGGAAAGAAAACTGGCTAGCCAATAAACCTCTCCCAGTGCATTCCTGATAACAATGGGCCCTGGAGGAAAGGGGCAGATACTGAATGCTGGGCCCTAAACCATGGCCTTCCCCCATGGCTAATCAGTCCTAAACAGAAGCACGGCTAACACCAATGAGCAAGCTTTGAGTACTCATCCCTGGGATCTGGACTCTTATCTCCCCAGACAACAATGAGTTTCAACCTTTTACAACTGCCTTCCTAAATTAAGATTTTAACCTGTTCAACTAGCCCCTGACTGTCAAGACTGTTCCCAATGATGACATCATTGTACCCTATAAAACCAAAATCTCCTCTGAAACTGAGGGCCATTTTCCCCTCTGGAAAGTGGATCTGAAAGACACCTGAGTCTGCGAAGGAATAAAGGCTTCTCTGAATCCGTGGAGGTCTGCCTCCCATTTTCCTTTTTGCGTTTACAGGTACAATCTCTTAAACACAACACGCACAACTTGACCACTTACGACTATAAAAGGATGTCACTCAATATGATCAAACATACACAAGCTGTCAAATCACCTAGATTTTATCTCCAAAATATTTCTTTCTAAAATGTTTCAGTCTCAGCTTCCCAGTTGGTACTTCCTCAGTTGAGGACAGATTACTTCTTGTAGAGATTAATGAGATAACCTTTGCCTGGACTTTCTACCTCCCAACATTCCCCACTCCAATCCAGGATTCACAGTTTTCTTAGAATTTTCCTTCTGAAGTTCACACCAGCCTCTGCCCAGTCACCTCTAGTGGCTCTCTGCTGTGGTTTTGTGCTGCTTCATATCATGGCTCCACCCTTTCTCTCTTTGACCCTCCTTCATTATCTGCTAATATTTATAAGCCAATTCAATGGAGTCAGCCCACTGACTCGAATTTCTGGCCTTGTTCCTTTGCTGATTTATGCCAGACATGTCATATGGAATTCTCTTGTCTGTGTATCAATCACCCAGCTTCTGATCCATCCTTGAATGTCTGTTTTAAACTACCCCTCCCCACTTGTGCCTTTCCCAAATCTTACTAACTAGAATACTTGCTCTCTCTATCCTGCTTTTATGACCAAGTGACTTTATTTAATCTTTCTGAGATTCATTTGTGTATTTGTTGTAGTTCCCTAATCCAGAGTTTCTCAAAGTGTCTTCCTGGAACACTAGACCCATGAGATAACACACTAGTAAAGAGTTTCATAAGTTAAATAAGTTGGAACTGTGCTGCAAACGTTTTTCTCCTTGTAAAGCTTGCTAGCATTATAAAGGTTCAGAGGAGCTATGTAGTTAAGAAACCTGTATATTTTTGTTTAACCCAATACTTCTGATACTTTTTTGTTCACAGAACCCCTTTGTCATGTAACACATATTAACTAATATTCCACAGACAGGACCCATTTTGAGAAATTTGTATATTATCAAGTCTTTGAGAGTAAGGAATTTTCTGTATCTTTGACCTTCCCATAGTATCAAGGACAGTGCGTGCATATATTAGGTGCCCAATAAATGTATATTGAAATAATTGTTACTGGCATCATAAATGATTTGGGCTTCCTCTGAATGCAGTCCTTAATTCTGGCTGTGTAATTCATTTGTTGTGTTAACTTGGACAAGTCATTTTAAAATTCTGTCCTTAATTTTGGGGAATATTTTCCAATTCATATAGGTAGGAAATTTTAGTAGTTACAGTGCGGTACTGATGGGAGGCATGAGAAAGGCTGGGGCCAAGGAGTATCACGGGATGCTAAGAAGAGCGTCACGGCATGTCATGCTGAGATGACCTGAATTTTTATTTCGTTGCATGATGATGGCTGAAGTGGCTGTTTACAGAAAGGTCAGGGAGTGCCAGACACACTGAACATTTTACACACACACTGTCTTACTTTGTCTTCATAAAACCCCATGAGGTAAGCATTACTGTTTTTATTTTATAAACGAAGACACTGAGGCTTAAGTAACACGGTCCCAAGCTCAGTTTCTTAACTACCATGCTGGATTTGCTCCCTGTGCTAAACATGGGACCTGGGGGATCTCAGCTCCCTCCTCATTCTTCACTGTCACTGTTGTGTAATCCAGCTACTTCCTCTGTGATCGCTGGCGTGCAATCTGTTGGTGAGGTAGGCACTCTTCAGCTTTAAACAATGTGGGTGACCAATGTCCCTCTTCTCAGCCTACTTAACACTACTTAAGACTACCTGGTGAGCTAGTGGGAAACAGTGAAGAAGAACACATTGAGCAGAGAGAAGCCCATGAATGGGCTGAAAGCTGGTGTCCCTCAAATTCGCACATTGAAGTCTAACTGCTATTCGGAAGGTATCAGGAGTTAGGGCCTTTGGGAGGCGAGTAGGGGCCTTTATGAATGTGACTAGTAGCCTTATATAAAAGCCCAAAGAGACCCCTCCTTCCATCAAGTGGAGGCAAGATGAGTAAATTCAATTTGTGAACCAGGAGGTGGGCTCTGGCCAGACACTGAATCTGATCTTTGACTTATATTCTCAAGAGCTGTGAGAAATAAATTTTTGCTATTTATAAGCCATCCAGTCTAAGCTATTTTGTTATAGCAGCCTGTGTGGCCCATATACTGGCCTTTGGTTAATTAAACATGGTTGAATTATAGATCCCTAGAATAGTCAAAAATCCTCACATTTATGTACAAAGTGGATCCAGGTTTTGTGATGCCTGAAAGGTATATATAATTTGGGGGACTTTCTAAAAAAAAAAAACAACCACCAAAAAACAGAATACAAAATCAGAACATAAAATCTATTATAGGGCCTAGGTATGTGTTTTTATAAGTGAGAGGAACTGATATTTAAGATTTATTAGCTTCCCAGTACATTCACATCTGTCTGTCCCAAAATAGAGGACACACACAGGTTAACATTGGGGACTTTGCAGAGTTTTGAAAAGTAGATGACATTTTGCCTGTCTAGAGTGAACTTATGTTTCTTCTGTAAACATGGCTTGAGAAGAGCTACAAACCAAATGGTGGATGAGTGACCACTGACTTGTTGCCCTGCAGAGATGCTGAGGAAAACCTGGGTCATGTGCCAGATTAGGTCATCATTGCTAAGAATAGAACTCAGTCACTTTAGATATGGATGGTCACTTTTCCTAGTGAGAACATAAGGGAGAAAGTATCATATCCAAGGACAAGATAGCCTTACATTAGCCTCCCGTATTTGTAGTTATGACACTTAAAATTATTACAATTAGAAATACAGAGACCTTATCCAGTCCTTCCTGAGTAATTTGCTATGTCATGGCAGAGGCACTGGAGTTGGCTTTCTGGACCTACCTGTAGGAAAACACTTGTGGATGATGACCTAATGCCTATGGGGACTCAGTGGCTAATTCAGGGGGCATCTCTGAAATGTCATACTCTGACCTCTCAGGATTTTCCTCCCAAGCCTTTTACATGGATGTCTAATTAGTGAGCAAGACGCCCATTTGGGGACTTTGCAACTTCTACTTCTAGGATGTTTCAGCAGCACCTTCTACCAGGGTTGCCTCCAAAGAAGGATATCTCCCATAATGAATTTGTCCAGTTCCCTTTCTAAAACTTCATGACCTTCCTGAAATGTTATAGAAGATGGAGATGCAACCAGAGGGTGCAAGCAACTGCTCCCTCACCAGGGGGCTTCTCTGCAATTTTGCTGCAGTTGGTTCATTTCACTTCCACCACCAGAGTTTTCCTAAAGTTTGAGGCCTACAGGCTTGACATGTATTCTGTGAATCTTTATTCATATTTGTAGGATTGCTTTAATATTAAAAGAGGAGAGATAGAGAGATTGACATCAAGATTGTAGGCTCATAAAACATTCAAGGGAACTTGGAGATTGTCTGGTTCACCCTTCATATTACTTATTTTTAAAAATTTTATTTGATTGCTTTTATGCTAAAAAGATGTAAGTTCAATCTGACCATATTATGGAACTTTAGAAATGGAGAATATAAAAGTAAAATCATTCATCATCTTAATATCCTTTTATAGCCAACATAATCAATTACCATATGCATATTTTACCAACTTGTAATTGTAATAAACAGACAAGGTTGTTTCCTTTTATTTTTGTTTTTAAACTTAACAAGACAGATGAGGTCACTGAGACCCTAAATCCCACAACTATGTAATATCCACCACTCATGGTACTTATTTTTATACTAACCAAGACTATGCATCTCATTTTCTTTTATTTCTCTCTGGAGGCTTCCTCTGCTGTGCTTGCTCAGTGGATAGGCTCTGGAATGAGACAGCCTGGTCTTGAGTACCCCCCACTTCCAAACAGGGTAGCACATGATAAATTCCTTAAATTTTGTTTGACTCTGTTTCCTCATCCGTAAATAATACGTGTCAATACACATGTTCCTGGTTCCCAGGTTCTCTGTCTTGCAGGTTCAGTCACTGGGACCTCTGGCAGGTGACAGAGGGAGGGAGGAGAGTGAGTTCTGGACATTAATTCCTGGGGCTCTGTTCTTATCAGCAAGTCTAGAGCTGGTTGTGTACTTTGATCGGAGATTACTGCTTCTTTCAAGGGATCAGACTAAAGAATTCTTTCTTACTGGGCTGTAATACCTGTTCCTTCTCCTCCTCCTTTCTCTGACCCAGCATTGGTATCAGCTTAACTGTCATTAAACCCCGGGTTACTGCACTATCCCTGTGGTCCCCCCATACCCACACATCATAGACAGTCTCCTTGTCAATAAACCCACTTAGAAATTCCTCATTTTGAGTATAACATCTGTTTCCTGTTGGGACCCTGACTGATGTATCACAAGATGCCAGTGATGCTTCATCCCCTTTTAAAAGAAAAATGAAACTACAGTTTTAAAAGGACACAAAATTAAGATCATCTATTTGATACTTGCAGGATTTGAGTCCTTTAAAGCTCCTTAAAGGATTTCAAGCTGGGTCCATAGTGAACGGTGAGTCCAGCGGCCACTGCCGAGCTTCCTGTGTCCCATGTAGGAATCTAAGGGCTTTAGGTGTGATATACTATTTTTATCTTCACAGGAAGTCTTCAAGGTAGATATTAGTAGTATCTATACTTAACAGATGAGAAAATTGAGGTACAAACAAGTTTGTGAAAGCAGCCAGGGGCAGACCTGACTTCTGAGTTCAAGGTTGTGCTGTTAACCATCACCTTGGAGGTTCTTGAATGGGGTCTTGGTCAACAATAGCAGCTTCATTTGGGAAGTTGTGAGAAGTGCAGATTCTCTGACACTACCAGATGCACTGAATCAGAAACTTTGGGCAATCAGGTTTCAGGAATCCCACCAGGTCAGCCTGAAGGGTGCTCAAGTTGGAGAAATACTGCTGAACGCGTCTCCTATCAGTGGTTGATGTCTCCTTGACCTCTGCTGAGTCAGTTTTGAGGTCACTTTGAGAATCTGGAGTTGTACACAGACTGCCATTTATTGAGAAAGACAATTGGGAAAGACAATACAACTGACCACTTTTGGTGCAGCTTCCCTTAGACTTTGCAAGAGGTGTTCACACCTCTTACCGGATTTGAGGCTCAGAGAATGGGGTGCTTCTGAACTGTGTTAACTAGAAAATGAATTTATTCTTTTGAAAGTTAGTTTTCTGATCTCTGTAAACCTCAACTTCCTCATGCACAAAATGAGGTTTATAATAGTGTGTGTTTCCTAGGATTGCCGGGATTACTGTTGTTATTATTTGTGTGGTACTGGATATTGAACTGAGCCTTAAGCATGCTAGGCAAGTGCTCTACCACTGAACTACACCCTCAGCCCAGATTGCTCGGATTAAATAACAGCATAATATTTGTTACATAGTAGGTGCTCAACAAATGTCAGCTATTTTATTTTCATAAAAACCTTAAGAAGTGTGATTTAGTATAGACGAGGATTCCACCCAGATCTTCTGACTAAAAAGTCTCTCTTTCCTTACTCTTTCCAAAACTACCTGGAAAATCTAGTTTTAGTAGTATGCTTGTTAATGGATAATGACTCCGAAGGAGAAGTGCTCAAGGAGCATTTATGATCACAATTATGTTCTTAGCCCATGTGAAGAGTGTGTTCTTGGGAATCTTTTAAGATCCCAAGGACACCCAAGCCCAAATGCCTCCCTCCCAGGATTCTGAGCCCTACGTATCCCTTCTGAAGCTTGCCCTTTTTTTCCTATCCTGCCCCGCTGTCTGTGGTGACTTCTCCCACCCAGAACATCTTTTCTTCTGGGAAGAGAGCAGGGCTAAGAACTGAGGATCGCAGAGGCAGTGGATGGCTTGTGGGCCCTATGGTCAGAGGGCCTCAGGTGTATAATTCCCAAGAGACTTTCAGAAACACTGAGAAGGTGGCCAAACAGGAATGCAAAAGTTAATAACTTCCTTATTTGAAAGCTAAACCTTTCTAAACCTATCACAGTGTGCTTTTCCTTGTGGAGGATTAACGGCCTGACAAGGTTGAACTTTGAAAGAAAAGCTATTTGTGACTTATGGGGGAGCTGGGGGAAAAAAAGGTCTTGACTTTTTAAAAACAAAACAAAACAAAATACCCAAGCAAACCAAAACACGTTCATTTTTCTCAAGCCTGTAACTCACAAAGGGCACCTTCGCTTTGGCTGAAACTTTCAAAATGACCCTTCTCTGAATCAAAGTGAGGTGTGAGCAAGGGGTCCCCTGTGAGCATTGCTCTGGTAATATTTATAAGGGTTGAGAATAAAGGTCTGGAGGGGAATTGTTTTCAAAATGTAAACTGATGGAGCCATTTCTAGCAATTCATTCCTTTATTTCCATTATCCCAAGGCAGTTATGGTGATATTTTCCCAACTCTGACCACCCTCCTTCCAGATTCCTAATGATTTGCATTAGGGTTTGGAATTAAGTTTTACTCTTTCAGGGATTTCAAAGCAAGTTAATAAAATAAATAATATTTTGGGGATTGGGGTTAAGGACAGAGCTTCAGACCTTAGAGTTGTGTCCTAGGATTTATTACCTGTGCTCCTCTGGGCAGGTGATTTCTCAGAGTTTCAGTCCCCAGTTTGCAAACAAGGATAATTATAATGCACTGTTGTTAGATTCAAATGTGACAGTTCCTAATAAGCATGTGATAAAAGCTATTTCCATACTTTTAAATAAAAACTAGCATTTAAAATTGGTTTAGGATCAACAATGAAATGCTAGGTACACAGCATTTATTTATGTTAAAGCGGATCCCTGAAGAGCTCTACTCGGTACAATTATTAAACCTGAATTTCATTATTAATTATATTTAAAAGAAATCAAATGGAACTTCTTTATTATAAGTGATTATATTTTAAAGACACATCAACTCATTCAGAATTTTAAAAATGCATAACTATTTCCCCATTTTTTTCTAGTCTAAAATAATGAGTGTCCTGTATATCGTATCTTTGTAAGCTCAGAACACCCTAAGGTATTGGAGGAGGGATTGGAATAAAGGCAATGTATTGTCAGCATCATTGGCATTTCTGATAATGTATTACTATCTAGCAAGGTGAAGTTATTGTTTCTGACCCCCTGGAACTTTACAGCATGAAGGACAGATGGAAGAGTCAAATGTGAGTGAATGGCAGACACAGGAGCACAGGGAGAATTGGGATGGGATGCAAAAAGAAGAGGCCATGGTCAGGGTAGTTGGTTTGGAAAGAGTTGGAAAAATTAAGCAGGATTCCAGAGGAGTGAAGAGACATGAGAAAGTAGTTACCTATTTTCAGAAAGGACTCACAAATGAGAAAAGGCAAAGAACAACCAATAGAGAATGTGAATCGTTTATTATAGCCTATATCAACATTTGTGGTCAGAATCTGTTTGACTCTGGTCTTCACAGAGGAAATAATACCTGATAACCTTGAGTTCAAACTGAGGGAGGAAATAGAGTCAGTAGCAAGAAAATGGTGGTGGGGAATAGGAAAATTGTCAGAGAGGTTTCAAAGTTAATGGCACTCTAAACAGCAAACATCATAACTGGTGTGTTTCTTTTTATCCAAAGTGCTTGAAATAGTTTTGTAAATTCGCTAACACCTCATCATTTGGGAACATTTTCTAAATTTTGGATTTTTTTATATGCAGTTTTGTTATTTTCAATTGCTTGAGTTCTCTGGAGCAACAAGCAGAGCTATTTGGGCAGTGACAAGTGCAGAGATTTTCAAAACCCAGACTGCATCTCATTAGAGGGTCATGAGATCAATATGTATGGGTTTTGATGAGAATGTTTTTGCATTTTATTTAGACCTATTTCCATGTTTTATTTGATATTTAATCATATAAACATCAGTTTTTATATCGATTATGGTTTACTTTATTATCTGCTATACAAATTTGCATCATTTCATGAATTTTTATTGATTTACATACATACCTACTCACACACGGATGTGTGTGCTGTTTGTATATTGAAATGCAATGTAAAATATACAGTATTTCTTACTGTGGGTCTTTATTTAACAGAATGCTTAAAATTATTTTATTAATGGTTTGAAAACAACAAACTCCCAATACTTGAGAACAGACTGGATTTTATCATTTAGTTTAAACAGTGCTATTACAAACTCGTTTACACTGTAATTTCATTACTTGGCCCAGCCTAGTGCTGGGTTGCTGGCATATGAATCACCTGGGGGGTTTATTTAAAGCTCGTATTCTAAGATTCTTTGAAGCTCAGTAGGTCTGGAGTGATCTCCAGGAAAGGGTACCTTTAAAAACAAGATCCCCAGGTGGCTGTGGCACTTGCCTGGGTAGGACATGACTATCAGGTGGTGAAAAAGGGGGGGTTATCCTGGTGCCTTTCGGACTCTTCTTAAAGTTGATTTAAGAATATCCAAATTAATAAGCTTCAAGTCAAAGTGATGCCACTTAGAGCTAAATGAAGGAAAACCCAGGAAGTACTGGGGCTCAGGACAAAGGGCTGCGGGTGTTTCTGCAAACCTGCCTACGTTCTCCACCCCTCGATGGATCTTTTCATGTTTTGCTTCAGCCAACAAGTCTCTAGTTAGTAGTGTTTTGAATGATTTATATTTTTTCATAAGTTTCATAAGTTTTGTGGGAGGGAAAGATGGATGATAGAGGAAAACCCGGAAAGGGCATGTAACAGTAGCTTGTGCAGACAATGCAATGCAAATAAATTGGAGGAGCATTATAGGAAAATGCCTCAGTCAGACTGGAAATGACTGGACCTGTGATCTCTCTGTATTTCTTAACATCTGTTAAGAGTTGTTTTCGTACTGGAATCTAACACTGACTACTTAGATTTCATTCCTTTTTCTCTTTTTCTTCTGTATCCCTCTTTCTCCTCTCCCCCATCACACTCTTCTCCTTCCTCCCTCCTTTCCTTCCTTCCTTGCTTCCTTCCTTCCTTCCTTCCTTCCTCCTTCCTTCTTTTCTTCCTTTCTTCTTTAATCTTCATTTTGTTTCCAGCTATATATAAAATATGAAATATAATGAAAAATATGAAAAATAACATTATTCATTATTAACATTATTAAGCATTATTAACATCTGCATTAATAAATCAACAATCTTAATAACATTCCTGCTGACTGCTAACATGCAGTAAATTTTTATCAAGCATTGGATTGCATACTGTCCTTGGAATACAACAGGAAATAACTTAAAAATCAGCTCTCCACTTACTTGGTGCTTACTGTCTAGTGGAGGAGACAAAATAAACAACCATGATGACAGCAGATAGCAGCAACTGCCTTGAAGATAAAAAGATAGGATGGTGTGGTTGAGCACTGAGGAGGAGTCAGGAGAAACATCCATCTGTATATTGGGCACAGTACCACAGTGAGACTGATGGGAGGACTTGTGCCAACCAGCTAGGGTGTTAGCTAATCTTACTTCTGGTGTTCATTTATGCAGTGAATACTGCATGGTACACAGCAGTGAACAAGTCAGCAAGGGGTAACGTTCAATGGCAGGGTGGGCAGTCATTAAACAAATAGTCGTTTGAACACTCCAAATAAATGATGTGCTGAGAGGTTGGAGCCCAGAAGCCCAACTGAGATGAAAAGATGGAGGAGACTTCAAATGAGGTTAAGAGTTGAACAAATAAGTAAATGGATTTTAGATAATAGGAGCCAGATTTCTTACTGTCAGAGAAAGAAGTTGCCAATGTGCAGCAAGGAATAGAACAAAACCCAGAAGAAACTGTGTGGTGCTCGATTCAGGCAGAGACCAGAGATGCTGGTACTAACTCATGTGTGTATATAGACACATATATGTACCCACACATACACAGACACACAAATAGATAGATACAGGTGTGTGAATGGATGTCATTTGCTATAGTTAGGATCTGGAATGACCCCAGAGGCCCATGTGTTACAAGCTTGGCCCCCAGCTTGGTGCTATTGGATTGTGGTGGAAACTTTTATGAGGCGGGACTTAGAAGCCTGCAGGTCACTGGGAGGTGTGCTGTTGAAGGCCATCGTGGGTTCCTGACCCCTTCCTCTTCCTCTGTTTTGCATCCTGGCCAGGAGGTAAACTGCTTTCCTCTACTGCATGTTCCTGACATGATGTGCCACCTCTCCAAAGCCCAAAGCATGAGGGCAAATGATCATGGATGAAGTCTCTAAAAATGTGAGCTACACAAATCCTTTCCTCTTTATAAGTTGATTATCCCAGGTATTTGTTTTAGTGATGGAAAAAGAATACTTTTTAAAATAAAATTTTTATTTTAGTTTGTTCACATGACCTTGAAGCAATAACACTCAGTAGCAAGGGGCGCACCACTCACCTAGGTCTTGGTTTCAATTTGTCATTCTTCAGTGAAAAGAACCAGGACTCTGGAGAAATGTCTGCAGATAGGGCTGGGGCAGAGAAAACAGAAGATGAGTTTGGAGCATAGTGTAGTGTCAGAAAAGCCAGGAAGTGACAAACAATTTAAAAAGAAAGAAAGGAAGGGGAAAATAAAAGGAGGGAGAATGAGAATAGGAGGGAGAGAAGGAGCAAAATGAAAACATATTAAAAGGACACAGAAATCATCCTGAAAGAGACCCAATAGCCAAAGCTGGAACATACTGAGCAAGAGAATAAGTGACATGATGTTGAATGGTAACACCAAGTCTGAAAAGAATACACATAAGCCCATGCTGATAAAAATAAATAAATTAGAGTATAAGAGCAAGTCTCCTTTACAAAATAATTTTAAATAATACATGCAGCCACCCCTTCCCTGAATGTGGGCTGGACCTAGAAACTCTCTTCCAGGCAAAAGGAACAGTTGTGACTTCACAGCAGAGAAAGTAGGAGGACAAACCTTATGCAAGCAGGTGATCAGCGCCACCAGCACCGTAATAAAGTCACGCTGACACCATGCATCCCGCATATGTGTTTGTCATTCATTCCAAACAGTCACAGCTTCAGTCTATCATGAGAAAAACAGCAGATAAATCCAAACTGAAGAACATTCTATAAAATACCTGGGTAGTACCCTTGAAAATTTTCAAGGTCACAAAAACCAAGGACAGACTAAGAAACTCACAGATTAGGGGAGACTAAGAAGACATGACCACTGAATGCAATATGACCCCTTCAAACAAAAAAGTGTGAATGGAAACAGGTGATATTCCAACAAAGCTCATTATTTACTTAATAGCAACAGAAAAAAGATATCAAAAAGATTAAGAAAGAGACGCATCTTAGAAAAGAGTCATAATAAACCTATTTCCTTTCAAAGGGAAACAGACATTTAAATGATACTTGCAAGTTGTTAGGGGACTAACCCTCCCTGTGTTCCATTTACCATGGAATATGCCAGCCCTTGCAATAGCAATGGGGGAAGAGACACACTGCTCCTCAGAACACCCAGGGGACCCCTGAGTCTGCTTCATACAGGTGTAGGACAATTCCCCGGGGACCACTGTTACCAAGCAATGTAGGGTAGGACTTGAAGCGTTAATGTGTCTGAGTGGCATGTGAAAATGTAGCCAGAAATGAGGCACTCTGGCTGATGAGCTGCTGGGACCAGCCCTGTTCCTTCTGATCCAATATTTTCCTGCATATACACACACCACAGGACAGCAGATAGTTGAAAGTAAATAGCCTAGTGTTAGTTAGCTGGTTCTGTTTGCCTGTTCATTTGTCTCCTTTAAATAAGCACATGGCCCTCCCTGCAGGACAGGAAAAGCATGCTGACAGCCTGGGGATCCCCTTCCATTTAGAGAAACTGGTGCCCTGAAACTCTTGGCCACACCTCAAGACTTGACTTTGGCAAGTTGACCACTATGTAGATTTTCCTAAGATCAATGGTTGTCTCCCTAGTTTTATTAAAATACAGAAAGGATTTGAGTACATTATGTTCTTTGTATTGGAGAAATTGGAACTCTAGAAAGACAACAGTCTTGTTTAGGGTCACAGAGGGAGTGGACAAATGGGAGTAAGAAATGAATTTCCTGACTGCTTAATTGAATGCTTCTCCAACCCCTACCCCACCAGCCCTTGCACTTATAGGTAAGAATTTTCCATCTTTCCTGGGGTTTCTGTGACTTGCTTATCCCAGTGGCTTTTCAAAGATATATGTTCAGTAGGAAGAGATTATATGCTGCAGGTCCCCAGCCGCATGGTAGTGCTCCCTAGATGTTAAATGCTATTAAAGGCAACAATAACAATAATGTCCATGGTGGTGGTGGTGATAATGATGATGGTGGTAATGGGGCCTACAGAACTTTGTTACAAAACCATTGCCATTATTATTATCGTATTTGCTGCAGCACAAAAATGATTTCAAGTGCTGCAGCTCAGAAAAGATCCCAATTCTCTTCTCACTTTGAGGAGCCAGAGAGAAATCTAACAAAGAGATGTTGAAAGGAACCCCTCCAGGTGGTCGCACATCACAACGCAGAGCTGTAGAGCTTGAAAAGCCACTCATCTCAGCAAATTTTCACTGTCATCATGCCTCCAAGGCCAGGGTAGCACTTGGTCATTTGAGAAACTCTTAAGACTGTAGGGCAGAAATCAAGGAAGAAGGACAATTGGAACAGCCATATTCTGGAAAAGCTGGAGATGCTGGACTTTAGATTGGCACCTGACAATAGTTGTGAGATTTTCAACAATGACCACCTGTTTGGTGAGGGCATTGTATGTTATACAGTCTTAACAAGCAACTCCCCAAATCACATTCATAGCATGTGTCTATTGTGTGCCTGTTATGGTTTGGATGTGAGGTATCCCCAAAGGCTCATGTGTGAGACAATGCAAGGTTTGGAGAAGAAATGATTGGGTCAGAGTCTGAACCTAATCAGTGAATTAATCCTTGATGAGTGGTGGGGTGTGGCTGGAAGAGGTGGTTCATTGGGGGCGTGACTATGGTGTATGTATTTGAATCTGGTGACTGGAGTCTCTCTCTCTGCTTCCTGATCCTCATGAGTGCTTCCCTCTGCCATACTCTTTTGCCACGATGTTCAGCCTTAACTCAGGCCCCGAGGAATGGAGCCAGTTCATTTGTCTTTTTGTGGACTGAGACCTCTGAAACTTTAAGCCCTTAAATCAACTTTTCCTCCTCTATAATTGTTCTGGTCAGGTCTTTTAGTGAAAAAGCTTACTGAAACAGTTCCATCACGGGCTCTGATCCATTTCATCCTTATCCCCAGATCTGGACTGATGGAGGGTCCATCATTTGGAATATTTCTAGATGAAGCCATAGGGAAATGAGAAAATATCATGAATTGCACACTGGTTCATAAAGTCTTTCATTTGCAACTGACACATGTCACTTCTGCATGCATGCTATTGGCCCGAGCAAGTTTCCTGTCTGTCTCTGGCTTTGCATGGTAGAGAGGTGGCCTCTCCAGTATGGCCAAAAGGGGAGAAGAACTGTAAATATGTGTAGGGAAAAAAGGAAGTAAGGGAAGGGAGGAGAGAGAAGGGAGGAAAGGGAAGAGAGGGAAGGAGATCTCAGACACAGGTCAGCATGCAATAATCATCCTTTATTCTTCTCCATTATTCTTCATCCTTCTCTCTATCCTCCCCTGTTACATATGATTTTAGCCTTTTATACCCCTACAGACAAAGAAGGCAAAAAGCCAACAGCAATGAATTCCCAGGTAAAGCAGGCAAATCACCAACAGCAACGGCTAGGGCCAATGCACAACAGCCAGATAACCACTCCTTGAACTGTTTCTTAATCTAACCTAGACTCAAACATTTTGAGCTCTGTCCTTTCTCAGGGCCAGAGAAATATTCTTGTTTGCAAGCAATGTTCTCTCTGTTTCTGACTTCTTGGCAGAAAATCCTGTTTGCAGGCAATTCCCACCAAGGACTACAAAGTCCCTAGTTTGTAAGAGCACCTGTATTTAAAACTCCTGATTTCCCTCTTGGTAGAAAATCCTGTTTGCAGGCAGATTCCACCAAGGACTACAAGGTGTCTTGTTTGCAAGAACACCTGTAGCATATAAGTTTTGATTCCCTACAAATATAGATTAGCAGAAGTAATGCCTACTGGTTCCTTTATTCCATGTGTCTGAGAGGCAAGAGGAGGTGGTTCTACACTTCAAAGTTTAAAGCCATGGCAGATATTGCAGGTTGAGTACCTGGTCCTAACACCTTTCTGCTTTGCCTTCTTTTCTAGTGTCTGAAAAACTAAACTGGACTTCCCAGGTTCTCTTGCACCCATGAGTGCTCAGGTGCAGGATCTGGGGACACACAGTATAGGAAGAAATCTTTGTCTTAAGAAAGACAAAACTTGAAGAAGAGAAACTTCCTTGCTTGTCCTTTTGTACAGTTTGGAAAAGTGGACATCACACCTGAAAGGCAATATGTACCTTGGTGATCATCCAAGGCTAGATGAGAAAAAGTCCAAAGAATTGCAGAGATGCTGACCTTGGTAATCTCAAACTGCTGAATCAAGGTCAATAGCCACTTATCTCTAGATTTCTTGTGATATGACATAAAGAATTTTATTGTTACTTGCAGGGGGAAAAAAAAAAGAATTCCTGGCACAGAGTTGGCAGAAACTTTGGAGATCACAAGGTATTTGTTGAAGAGGTAAGAAAATCAAGACCCAAGGAATTAAATGACATACCCAAGACATAGAAAAGTTAGCAGAAGTGTGGGTCTAGGGATTAGAAGTTTTGTGATTCTTTTATGGGACTTTTTTTCCTTCTTAATTCCCTGAGGCTTAATCACTCTGCCATAATAGATCTCTCCCCATATTTCAGCTGATTTTTCCATTTCCCCTCTGGTCTCTAATCTCCCAGACCATTATAACCCTCTCTGTCACCCCTGAGCCTTTTCAGTCTGGGTAAAAAAACCCACATACAGAAGAAACACCATCTTCCCAGTCATAAACCAGGCCATCTATGGCTACTTACTCATCAGGCAAATATAACCAATCTGAGACAGGATGTATCACAATCCTCTAAGAAGTTTTCAATTTTCAAATTACCACTCGGATGTCAAGGATAAGAGGAAAAGGCATCTGAAGCCAACATGCTGGGTACAGCTCATGCCACCACAGTGTATGCAATACAGCAGAGAATCATAATTGATTTCTAATGGCAGAGAACATTTAACCTGGCCATGCGCAGAGAGGAGAACAGAATGAGGAGAAAAGAAGTCGAGCTCCAGCTCCCACTTAAAACTTCTTGAAGTCTAAATTAATTTGGTCCTATCTCACTTACAGGGAAAGTATCTATTTCACTTGCAGCTAAAGTGAGCGTTTGCTTAACCTCTTGGGGGACAGGCTACAGCTACATGTAGACCTTTGCAAGAAGTGGCGCGGTTATCCAATTTCCCTCTAATTGCTCTAACAAGGATGAATTAGGACCTTCATCAGCAGGCCTGAGTGATCAGTTTGGAGTCAGCCATGGGCGGTGAAGCCAGTTATTAAACAAAACTACAGTGTTAACTCCTAATAATACACAGTGAGGGCAAATTAAACAGAAGACAAATATGCCATACTGGTGACACTGGAGAATATGTTCTCATGACTTTATGTTTTAAAGTGACGCTATTATTAGCACGGTTGAAGTTCATTTCCAAGGGGTAATAGGGAAGTAAATGTTCACTTGGGCTTTCTGTGAAGTTAAAAAGAAGCTATGTGATAAGGGAACACTGTATCCTGTTTAAATATCTTCTTGGACTAGGTTCCACTTTGATATAGATTACTTATTCTAATAGCATCACATCAAGAGCACTTACAGAAAGCCACAGCCCCCTTGATACTTGTTGGTGGCTGAGGAGGACAGTGGCTGCTACTGACATTTTTGAGACAAAAATATCACTGTGCTTATCCAAGGCAGCACACAAGCAAACATTTCCATTTCTACCCAGTTTTCCTCTAGCCACACCACCCTGGCACTGACTGCCTTTCTCAAATATAAGTTACAGCAGACATGCTGACTCTGGAAAGAGAGGACTATTGAAAATGCAATTTGAGTTAAATAAATTGATCATACATCATGGGAGTGGAGGAGGGGAGAGAGAAACATTCTCATGTCTCATCAAAACCTCAGAAGCCCATTCTGGTAGAACCTCGTTAATTTGCACTAAGAGCTGGGATTGACTTGACTAATTACTGAGCTGTGAGCAGTGTGGATTAGAGCGTACGGGAGCAAACACAATTTAGAAAGCTGGAATCGTGCATCAAACAAATGGACTTTATTGTACAATTAAAAACCTACTTGAACACTGACTGGAATGAAATCCAATAGCGGAATAAGTGTTTTAATAATAACACTTTCCAGGGTGAGGTCTGATGACAAGCCCGGTGCCTTGGGGAAGGAGCCTCATGGCGAGCCAGACTTTGCCCAGTCATTGAATCCCTGTTGATCATTCCACAATGGCTTGCCTGTTCCGGAGTTCTCTTTTTCATCTTTTGAGGGAGAGCAGGTGTGTGCAAACCCTCTTCCCATCCTACTTGCTTTTCAGTATTTGTATTTGTGTATTAAGGTAGGGAGAACACTTTGAACTTGGCTAAGTCAAGTACAAGCAAGAGGCCCATCTTTGCAGCATCTGTTTTCCTTTCCCTGTTTTTATTTTCTATAGTCCCAGAGAAATCAGGATTATAGTTGTTTGTCTGTTTCAGACACACCTGCTGGTCATTCACCACCTGAACCCACAAGTGGGTATTTGCACACGGCAGTGCATCCTGCCACAGAGGCAGTTATGACGCGGCCAGCTGAGGATTAGCACTTCAGGTGGGAAAAAGCAGCAGGGGCGGTTGAAAATCTTAAGTAGCAAAGATCTTGTTTTCATCTCCAGAACTCTGGTAATAAAGGCCAGTGGCAATTCTCTTGTTAGTAATGATATCTTGAAATGAATTACTTTCCCCTAAAACTTTTCAACCAGGCTTCAGCAATGGCTATCTGCTTTCTCCTCCACATGTACATGCACTCCAACTTAGAGGAATATCAGGAGCTAGACTGTGCTGCCCACATAGTGACTTACTTGCCCCTGCCTGTTTGCTTATGTGTCAAACTCTTAACTTCCAGGATTGTGCTAGGCCAGGGGCAGGCAGTGGGCAGCATGCTTTAGTTTCTTGAGAATAGTTGGGGCCTCCACCAGACTTCCTAGAAGTTCAAGCACCCCAGGCAACTGGCAGGCTACAGAGAAATAGTAAATGGAATACAGTTATGCTTGAATGTGATTGTGTAGTGCAGAGTACACCACCTCTCCCTGTGACTTGGGACTTGGTCAAGTGACATGCCCAATGGCATAGGATGTGATATGGCAGACAATTTAAATATACTGGCATGGCTTGGCCTGACCTCTTGCTCTTCTGCTATTCCCAACAGGAAGAGCTTACAGCAGGTAGCTGCTGCTTCTTCAGCCTGGGTTCCATGTTAACATCTGTTCCTGCTCACTGCCAGTCCCACAAGTGAGGAAAATCACTGTTGTTATTGTGAGCAGTGAAACTTTAGGCATATTGGTTATACATCATTAAAATAGCAAACCAAGAAAACAGCAAAATGTTGGGCCCCAAAATAAATCAGATATGAATCCTGGCGTCCAAAAAACTTGGACATGAGCTAGGAAAATAAAGCAAATGAATTAGCAAAACTAAGAGATAAAACATGATCAGTGCCCCAAGGGAAGTAATATTGAGGGAGATTCCTTCCAATGAGGGAGTGGGGATGAGCAGGAGGGAGGAGCAGAAAGCTTCACTGTGTGTGTGACATTTGAGCTGGATCATGAAGCTCTATGGTCTTGATTCTCACCGAGGGATGGAAGCATATGTAAAGGCAAGGAATGGCTTCTGGGTGGAGGAGTAGTATGAACAAAGGGAAAGACATGGGGACAAGAAATCCCTGAGAAGGATGTGACTGTCAGTTCCATTTTGGCAAACTCAAGAGATCATGGTCAGTCTATAACTTTCTCTATATAATATGTCTCTCCTTTGTCATTCAGATTTCCTAAATAATCTCCCAAGTTTGAGCCCAAATCTTATTGAAATGGAGAAGAGGGACAGACATGGAACATCTTAGAAACCTAACTCGTTATATCTTTAAAGAGAAGTACATTTCTCCCTTCCACTTTGTACAGTGGATGGAATATGAAATTCATCTCAGAAAGCCCCAGAGATGACTCTATCGACTGTCCTTTAAATAGAATTAAAATTGACTCAAGACATATCTGCAAATCTATTGAATTACATAGTCCACAATTGAGCTGCAGCTGGTCTTGCAGGAGGAAATTAAACAGACGAGGGGAGAAATAAAATGGAGAGGCTGCCAGTGGATGCTGAGGTTTCTTGGAGAGGGAATGGAAGGAAGGGGCTGTGTCAAAAGTGAAATTCATGTCATATTATGAGACTTTAGTTGCCTGCTAAACCAATGGGGTCAGGTAATTTTCCTTCATTTGCTCAAAGAAGCAGCAATAATTATTTTTGATTCTTCCTTTCAGACTTCAGAAAGGCGTGGCTGAGTTTAGAATGGAAATCACCAATATTTCTATCACTGTACACATTCCATGTTCATTTTCTATGCAAAGACTGGGGACACAAAGTAAGCAAGACATAATCTCTATCACCACTAATTTATTTCTCCAACATTATCTTTTATAACCCTTTCCCACTTGCTAAAACAGACATTTCTTGAATTCCTACTCAGTCCTGGTTACTCTTCTGGGCTCTGGGGATGGGATGTTGGTCACAGAAACTATTATCTGAAAAGACATCAGCCTCTGGAGTGAGAGACAGGTCTGCTCCTGTAGGTCACACACATTAAATCAGGGTAGTGATGGGCTTGAATTAGGTCCAGTCTGTTCCTTCCAGAGACTGGTAGCAGAGTGGAGAGGTGAAAAGCCTGCCTAGATATCCTGTGCTACAAGAATGGTGAGTTTGGGCTGAGGCAGGATAAAGGCTCTACCTTAAATTTTTTGTCATGTAGAAAACACTCAACATTCTTCCTCTAGTATTATTATTATTATTTGAAGCAATACTGGCATTTGTGGTGTTATGGCTTAGATATGGTTTGATGTCTCCTTCAAGTTCATGTGCTGGGAACTTGGTTTTCCATGTAACAATGTGGGGAAATGGTAAAATCTTTAAGAGATGAAGCCTCTTGAGTGGTCACTAGGGGCACTGCTCTTAGAAGGGATTAAATCAGTTTTTGTGAGACTCCGAGTTCTTGGGAGAGCAAGTTGTTATGAGAGAGTGAGCCTGACCCCTCCTTGAACTCTTCCTGTCTTGCCATGTGATCCCTCTCTCTTTTGCATGCACTTCCATCATGGTGCCTTCTGCTGTGATGTGATGCAACCAAGGGGCCCTCACCAGAAACAAGCAGATGCCAGTGCCATGCTTTTAAGCCTCCAAAACTCAGAGCTAAATGAATCTGTTTTTTGAATACATTACCTAGCCTTAGGTACTTTGCTCTAGCAATGATGGACTAATACACACAGTAAACAAAGATAGAGTTGAGATTAAAGGGTACACTGGGGTCAGTTTCTGCCTGAGAAGCATCAACTGTGTATTCTCTGGGTTTTCTATTTTTGGAGAGAAAGAACATTTCACTAGGGTGGCTCTATTTAAATATTCCACCACACAATACCACAACACCCACAGGCTTTTCTTCTTAATTTATTTCTTCAGTTCAACAAATATTTATGGAATGTCTGCTATTGGTCAGGCACCGTTCCAGGCATAACATAGTAAGCAAAACTGTGACCACAGCCTTGCTCTCATGAGAAGGTTACAACAGCAAGTGACAGGTACTAAACAAGCAATTGTGAAGATAGCTCATTAATTACAACTGTGGTAAGTTCTCTGTTACTGTTACTTATGCACGAACAGGTAGAAACCCAGATAACGTCTGCACTTCATGCTTTTGGTTCTAAGAGGAATGCAAGATGGGTAATCGGGTTAGTTTTCCCACAAAAAAGAATTTCCTTAGATAATATCTGCAAAAAGCTCTAATGGCACAATCTTTTTAGGTTTGTGACAGTTTTCATTGCAGTTATGTTTCTTCTGGGTGACCAAGTGTCCTGGTTTGCCCAGGTCTGAGGGATTTCCAGGACATGGGACTTTCAGTGCTAAAACTGAGATGGTCCTGGGCATACTGAGATAGTTGTTAATCCTGGAATGGTATGTGTGCATGTACAAACATATTGCCCTTATGCACATGTGTATGTGGCAAGGCATGGTTTATCTGTAAATTGGGAATGGGAAAACTAAGCTCCATTCCAGCATAAGTGTCTCTGCTTCTTTATGAGTACCCCAAGAGGGTGTTCAGTCTGGGTATTCCATAGACTGACGGGAGCACATTGATGCAGTTTTGGTGTATACGCATTGGGTGGGGGTTGAGTATGGCCTGTATCCACAAAGGATGAGTGTGATACCCAGTGTGTGTGGCATAAAACACAACCCCTCCCCGTCATTTTCTATAAATTGCAGTTGAATGTAATTTCTATGGGATCTTTGAGCCTGATGCTAAACAGTTTAGCTCTCTTTGTGCCATACTAATCTACTGTACTTGATTGCAAATGGGCTGCCATTAGCCTTGTTGTTAGAGCTGGGAAATCTGTGTAATTGCTTAGTAATTTTTTTAAACTTTTGAATGGCGTGTATGCATGTGTGGCTGTTCAGCGCCCATCTATCTATAGGCCGTCTAATGGGTTCCAATGGGAGTGTGTGCAGAGCACCTCGTGCCTGGAAACTCGCAAACTCATCAGTGCTTCAGGCATGAGTGGCATTTTAAAGGACCTTTACCATGAGTGGAATTAGCATGCACTGTCCCTCTGGAGCCTGTTAACTTTCTGATTCTGACCCCCATGGTGAAAAATAAATGCATATAATTTAGTTGGAAAAAAATGTCTTTAGGGCATTTGAGTTACTCTTGATTTTGCTCTGTAGGACATTTTTTTTTTTAAACTGAGTCCCCAAATGGCAGTGACCAAAACTAATATAGGTCATTATCATCCAAAAGAATAGGAATTTACAGGAATGATGATCTGCCAGGACATTTATAGTGACACTTGACTTTCTCTGGTCCAGTGTCCACAGATTTGGCCTTTCTCAATGTCCTTTATGTGGCTAAGAGTCTACAACTGGTTTTAACTAATAAGTGATGAATATAATTTATTGAGATGAAACAATGTGGGATGCTAAGTTTTAAAAACAGTTGTTTTTTTTTTTTCAAAGAAAACTTTGGTCTGGAGTAGGGGCTTCACTAGACTGGGACTTTCTGGTACCATTGGCTCCAATTCCACTCACTCCTAATGTGTTTCCCTCACCTAAGTTCCTAAATTGATTGTGCTACCTATTTAGTACATTTTCACATATTTTGTCTTGTGTCAACTCTTTGTAAGTTCTTATTCAGTACTTACAATATCTAACTGTTGAAATCTATGCTACAACCAAAGCCAGAGTAATTCTAAAACTGTTCACTCCCTGCGTCACTCAAAGCCTCCTTACAACTAGGGTCATCCAACCTAGGACAGACCCAGATATGAAGGATGCAAGGTCCAACCTTTTATTCTCTTATTAATACTTGAGTGATGCCATGATGGAGATGAGGGGATATATCAGATGGCAGATGTTAAACAGTTTTGGAATCTCATCCTTACCCTGAGAAAAATCCTTTACTGAATATATTTTCTTTACTACTTTGTATGACATTAAAGAGGAAAAAATAAGTTACCATCAAACTGTGATTGTATAGACTCCTTGTTATCTCAGAATTCATTAGCATAGTCACCAAGATGGGACTTACACATATCTCTGAGAATTTGCACAGAACATACTGAAATGGTCTTCTCTGGCTTAGTATTTTATTTTTATGCATTTTATCAATAATTTTATTACTTTTCCCCGCCAAACCCCTTTGCCCCATCTGGCCTTTAATGGAGGGAAACAGGGCTAAGATTACAATGCATCCAGATTTATATCCAAATACAATCTAGTTGCATTTGGAGCCCTAGAGAGTCAGTCAAGGCTATTATTGGCTGCCAGGATTTTTAGAAAATACATAAATCTCTTTTTGTGCCACAAATACATTTCTGCATTCAGAGCTCAGAGAGAGACCTCATTATACCACATCCTGAGAGAGGGAGAAGCACATCTCATTCCGAGTGACAGGTGACATGTTCTCTAGAAACATGTAAAAAGATTGCAAGCTAATTTAATTCCCTTCTCATTTTTAGCCATGGTTGAAATAATTGTAGCTGTGCAAATGATGGTTGGTAGCTTGGAATACAAGAGTTTTCAGTTAGATTATTCCCAAAGCCCAGGTTGACTTTGTGAACACACCTTGGTGGCAGAGACCTTTGACAACATGCTCCTGTTTATAAATGGTTTACCAAATCGTGGATGAAAGTTCACTTAGAAGTAAATGAAAACTGGGTCTATTGAACTCATATTATCCACCATAGGGGTTGGCAACCACTATCTGCATACTAGAACCCCCTGGGGAGCTTTAAAAATTACTGAGAAACTTCAGCCTCACCCCACACAGATTATATTTTAATTGATCTAAGGGGAGTCCAGCATTGGCATTTGTTAAGTGCATCCCAAGTAATTCTAATGAGCATCTAGAGCTGAGAACCAATGATTTAGAGAAACCCCCAATTTGGTGTGCATCAGAATCATATGATCGCTATGCCCTGTTCCCAGTGATGTTGACTGGATACAGGGTGTAGGGTCTGGGTGATATTGCTGCTGGTCTGGGGTCCTGTTTTGAGAATCATTGATGTATTAGGATTTTAAGGCATCAGTTATATGAACATTTGGACTGAATTATAAATTTTATAAATTATCTTGAAAATCCTTTGCTTTCCACTTTATGTCAACCTATTCTATTAGTAATGACTCTAAGCAAATAATTAGTCATTTTCCTAAAAATGGACCTTCTGGTACATATCTTCCCACTCTAAATATCAAAACAAAGATTCAACCTTCCAAATGTCTCTATTTGGTTATGAATTAGAGAATGAAGATGACAAATCCTGTATTTTTGGGAACATGTGTACATGAAGTTCTTATAAAAAATGCTGCTGCTAAAATGCTACCAAAAGAGACTTTCTGCCTTATCTAGCTGAAGAGATAACCCTGGAGGAGATAATGTTTAAAGACCTGAGGTCAGTTCCTTTTGATCCTTCCATAAAACTCAGCATCAAATATGCAATAGGTGGAAAGAAACCTGTCTGGAATATGGAGTCTTCTAAGTCCCACCTTCCTCTTCCCATGGGGTGTCTGCCTTCAATACTTTTCCTCATCCGGGGATCTGTGCATCCAAATGATGGCAGCCAGAGGAGCTGTTTCATATCTTAGAGCCTCTTAATATCCTCTTAGAGTACCTCTAGCACTCTTAATGTTGCCTAGCAGCAGGGTCCTGCAATAATAGACACCTTTTAAGATCAGAATCATAGCCCTGATCAATGTTGCTATGTTTTCAGGAACTGGAGTCCAGGGGCTATAATTCAAGGATATTTTGAAATAAAGGCCTCTTTCTACCTTCACCCACTGAAAGGAATTAAAAGGAAAGAGACAAGCCTGCATTTGCAAACCATTATGGGGTAACTGGGAACTGATTCCCAACTTAAAATGCATTGGTTATCTTTGAGTTTCTTGACCTACTTTGTATTGGGCTCACAGAAATCCTACCAAGAAGAGCATGCTCTTTGATATTGAAATGGTGTTTATTGTGCTCATCTCTGAAGCTCTCTCACATCCATTCAACAGGCAGGAAGTGGACTTGAAATAACTCAGTAACCCCATTGGGGCTGAATGATGCTGAATGATTCACAACTGAAGTAAAAGTGATCACTTACTACCAACTAGCATCAGGGAACAAGGGAGGAATCCCAGAAGAATCCTATATTCTGTGTAGCAGAAGGGTATGCTGCTGTGACCAGTGAAGCCCTTAGACTCCACAAGATAGACTTCTGCTGGGCTTTGCATTTTAGCATAGCACTTGACCATCACTGTGTATTCTGTTCACCTGGGAATCTTGTTAAAAACAAATTCTGAATCACTCACGTGATATAGTTGATGCTCATCCATGAACTATTTTTTAAGGATTGTAGAAATGCTACTTATCTCCATGAGGGAAAATTTCTGTGGGGCCAAGGAACAGAGCACACTCTGAGCCTGCATCCTTTTCTAGATCATTCTGTGGGTACCCTGAATCCCCATATGTCTCTTAGCTTACTTAAGGCACCTGAAAGGGCCTCTTCCCTATTTTGTCTTTGAAGGATGCCCTGCCACTGATGTGCACACTACTGGCTCTGTGGCTGACCAGGGATGGCTGTTGACAGTGGGCATAGAGCTTGAGTGTGCCAGATTGGGGTTCGCAGACTTGTGTCAGAGGTGCTTGTATTGTGGATCAGAGCCAGAGGTGGGAAGAGAAGAGGTATGGGCTAGGTGCCAGTTCTTTCTTTATTGCTAAGTTGCAACACAGAAGAATTCAGAAAAATGCCATAATGCTAAACTCAAATCTGATCTTTCAGGCTACTTTGAGTTATGATTTTCAAGGTAGGAGAAATAAACAAATTTTAATTAGTAATTTATTAATGCATTAAACTTCTTGGTCTTTAAGTCTCTTACCCACATCATTGTCCCAAGATGCCAGATGCTATTTGAACCTCATTCTTCATTAGTTTTATTTATTAAGAAATTTGATTCATATGTAGGCACATCACAATTCCATTAAAATAACTTAAAAGTGAAAAGTAAATCCATATCTTTATGTCTTTTCTAGGAAGTGTATGTGTGTGTGCATGTGCCCACGTGTATGTGTGTGTGTGTGTGGAAGAGAGAGAAAAAGTACAAGAGAATGAGAGTGAGCTAGTAAGGTGTTAGGAAATGCAGAATTGTGTTAAAAGACAACTGTATTTTGGTTATTTTTGTGTCTGCAATGTTAAGAGAGTATGCATAACAAAACAAGAGCTGACAAACTATTATGGACAGGGCAGAGGAAAGACTACACAGCATAGCTGGAAAACTTCAGTGGACCAGGTTGAGCTGTCTCCCCAACACTTAAGAATATATCATGTTCATCCTTGGTGCACAGATCTACCTGTAACCAGTTTAAATAAATTTCTTCCTTAGCTCATCACACAAAATTAAGCTAGGAAGTATATCAGAATCACTTCAATAACCTACTTGGGTCCATGTAAATATGGTGGAATTGAGCAAGTCAGTAAAGCAACAATATTTAATGGCTAGATGATGATGACCACTTTCGCTTGTGTTCTCATAGTATTTAGGCAACTTATATGAATTGTACTATTTGATCCTGACAGCAATTTAGAGCTAGGTATTATTTGTCCACTCAATAGGAAACAGGCTCAAAGAGGTAGAGTGCTTTCAGGAGCAGCCTATCTGGCCTCCACTCTGAGATGGCAAACTCCTTGAGGACCAGGGCTATCTTCTACTTTTCCATGCTGAAGACTGTGTTAGACTCAATAAATACTTGCTGAATTGAATTGAATTGAGAGTAGAATTTGTGTCTTCTTTTCCCCTCTGGGCTTACTGACAGAACTAATGCTTCTAAATTCCTCTGAGATCATTCTTTCCAAAGGCAGTTCCCAGGAGGGAATGAATGACTCCAGTCCCTGTGGGGAATTGATGATTTCCTAAGGATTTCTAGGACTGTGAGCTATCCTTTTTCACTGGCATCTGTTGTGTGTCATGCAAGACTATGCTAAAAGAGAGGTCTCCTCAAAGGCAAATAAAGCCCAAATGGAAGATAAGCAGATTAAGAAATAAAAACTCTCTTACAATGGCTACATAATACATTAAAATTGTCCCAAGTATGAATTACCTACTGCTACTCCCCTCCATCTAAATATAGCTGGCTTTGCTTTTTCTAGTATGTCCCTATAGCTATAGTCTATATGTTGTTGAACTTCACTATCACAAATTTTATAATTTTTAAAAGATGTATCAAAGAAAATAAGTTAGCTGATACTTATAACTAAGGATTGTTGCAAGTATTTTATGAGCTAAAGTATCAGATACTGTCTAGTTTAGAGTCGGACTTATAGAAAACATTACTTAATATCTCATTGCAAATATTCATCCATCAGAAAAGATACTAGTCATGAACAAAAGTGTGGCAGTACCAGATGTGCCCATGATGATCATCCCTGGATACTAACTAATCCTCAAGTCTTTGATAGTTCATTCACATTACATGGTTTTAATGGTCACTAAGACAGGACTAGTAAGGTTTGATTTAAGTCTTTTATTGATGTAGTTCAACTTAGTATCAAGGGACATATAAAAGTCACTATTAATCTAGAATATTTGTAATGCATATGCTGTCATTCTGGATAATTTAGGTTCCCTTTACCATCACTATTACTGTCCTCATACCGCTTGATATAAAACCATCTGAGAATTCCAGGCCCAAACAGCTTAGAATAGATTTTGATATGTTAAAATAAAATCTGGCTTCAAGATCCTGTTTTTCCTTGTTTTAGCTATACAATTCTCATTGAGCCTGATTGATAGTTTTCTGATCTTAAAATGAGAAGAATAACAAGATCAAACTCACAGAATTGTATAAAGAGGACAAAAATAAAATATACTGGGTGAGAAAGTATTTTGTAAACTTTGGTAAGGTGCTAAAGAAAATGTCAGGTTGTTATTGTTGTAAATGACATTTGTCAGACTTGTCTGACTAGGATGTTTTAAAAGACTTTGATATTGCTGGATGGGAAGTTCCAAATAAACACAAACTCCTACTTTCAGTTAGTTTGGGTCAAAAATTCATCTGATCCAAAGTTTATTTGGGGGTTTTGAAAACCCAGCCAATTTCTGTCACTAATTGGTTGATATCACTGTGCTATGAAGTTTCACACTTTCATAACATTTCTGGCAGGATGAATTCCCTGAATCTGATCAGAATCATTTACCGAATGTACACACAAAAATGTAAATTGCTTCCAGTGTTTAAAAAAAAACCCTCACATTTATTCAAACCTTTGAAGTGACTATTTCTAATAAAAGATGATTCTCTTGGGAAAGCGTGAAGTTTGAAAGTTTAGTTTTGTTTGAATTATTTGTATGCAGAGATCCCTATGGGCGAAACAGAAAATAGCTATTTCTCTGCTTGTTATTGGAGGGGAAGAGAGTATATTTTCCATAATCAAAAATAACTGATTATACAGAAGAACGCTTTTTTCCAGGATTGGTCAGCTCTGCAGCTTCTTAACACCTACCTCTTTAAACTTCTAAATGAGAAGAGACTGAATATTTCTGGGATTACAAAATCCTCAAGGATCTAGATTCAGTATAAGGCACTCTGTGGTGGTTCCATAAATACTTATTGAAAATGACTATAGTAGTGATAGCATTAATTAAATGTCATTATTAAGAATGATAAGGCTAAAATTAGGCTGTTTGTATGATATGGGAAGGGATGCTACGCCTAAAGTTCTTCGTTGCATTTATCTAAAAACTAAGTCAGGAAAGAGAGTGTACAGGGTTTGCTTAGCTGAAATTGTCAATTGATGAGCCCCAAATTCCTTAGATAACTGCTTCTTGCTGAACTTTATGAAGAATCAACCTCCCTGAGGAGTAGGGCTGAACAACATTTTGGGTGTACAACTTCAACAAATATTTCTTGAATGAATTAGTGAACAAATAATGTTGTCCCTATTTTATGTTTTCTTCTCTATTCTTTTGCCATTTTCAAAATAATCCATCAATAATCCAATCACAGAAAAAAAAACCCACCAACATACATTGAGTGTGTCCTGTCCGATAAATGTGTATGCCTCCCAACAGTATCTAACAGGTGATTTCCTATCAACAAGTCTCTTGGTAGCCTGTAGGAATATTAGAGTGTACCTGTTAGCATTCTCCTTTGTAGGTTAACCTTGAAATAACAGATAGAATATAATTGGCAGAGACAAGATCATGAGACTATAGTTGAAAAGAAACTCTTCTGCTAAGGGTAACAAGGTGAAGGACAATCTAGGTGAAAAAGAATTTTTAAGAAGTACATGGAAACCTGGACAAATATAAGCTGATTGGGATATAATTATCCCATAACATGAAATGGATGATGACCTCTTTGGAGAAGTCAGTGTTCACCCATTCTGCTTCTCCTACCTCTGAGACATTGTTTCACAACCAGGAGTGTGTGTCCATCTAGCCAGTGCTGCAAATGTGAAATGAAGATGGCAAATAACTAGTGTGTCATCCCATTGTCTCTGAGGAAGAGCGCTGGTGTGTGCTTCAGTTTAGGTTTTAAATCACTCCAATGATGGAGGCTGCTTTGGGGAATGACAGGTCATTTACTGGATATCCAAGTATGTATGTATTGTTCCTCATGGTTTCTACCTGTTCTTTGCATCTTCCTTCTTTTTAATCTCACTAATTAATCCTTTTGTTCCTAGCAGTGGGATCCTTGGCATGGCTCAGATATTAGTCATTTAGCAAGCTGCCACACACACACATCTCTTCTTCAGCCTTTCCTTGGAAGCCAGATCCTCAATCATTGGTGATTGTAGAGAGCAGAGGGCTTTCTGAAGATTGACAGAATGACCTTTGGCCAAGCCATAGTTTGTGTCTTTGCACTGATCAGGTAAAAGCTTTATTGATTATTATTATTTTTGTCTTATAAAGCTTTCTGTGATTATTGAGTGAAAATAAAACAGAACAAACAAACTACTACAATCATCAAGTTGCCAAAATAACTGCGTGGCTGCAACTGCTATTATGACAGTGTTTTAAGGAAAAGGTACCTGAACCCTACTGACTATTTACCTTTTGAAGTTGCTATGCTTAAAAGGTACATTTTCCTTCAATGTTAATAATTAAAGTAAATTCCAAGTGCATAACACAGGCTCTTCAAATAAGCATATACAAAGAGGGTTCTTAGAAACTTTTCTTGATGACTTCGTTGTTTTTTTTTTTTCCTCTTTCCCCTTTTAGAATTCTGTGGAGCACTCTAATCTGTGTACTACAAAACAGTGCTCTTTAAGATTCAGAACTTGCCAACTGTTGGATAAGATGTAATAAAGTCCCCTGTTGCAATAACACCCCGCTGACACAGGCAGGGATCTCAAAGGAACGGGAGAGAATTAAAGTCTTCTGGCTGAAGGTTTATATTCTTTCCTAGAAGTCGGATCCAGTACCAGGGACCCATTGCACTGGTGACTGCCTCTGAAGGAAAGACCAAGTTGTGAGCTTCCTTGTCTGGGGACGAGAGGGAAAAGATGAAAACATATGGAACATGATTCCAGCTATGCAGTTTAAACATCTGACTCCTTGTCATTGCTGCTTCTATCTGTTGATAAAATGTCTCTTGAAACAGAAAAAGAGATGAAAGAAAGCCACAAAGCCCAAACCCCTGGCTTTCTTCCTCAAAAGGAGAAAGAGAGGGAAACAACACAGCCCACCATCTTGAGAGTGCAGTATCAGCTAACTGCCAAGACGATGGGATTTTGAATGTTTAAGGTTAGTGTTCCCTGGCCGACTTCCTTGTTGTCCTTTGATACTCAGGTTGGGGAATAGCAAGGATAGCCCTCAAGCTCTTTTCTTAGAGTCTTTCAGAAAAAACTGCACATGTAAAATTAGGTTTAACATTTCATCCAAACTGTCTTCCTTCTGATATTATCCAAATTAAATTCTGTTAATCTATTCCATTGACAGAATTCTTTTTCTTCCAACACCCCCAAATCTTTGCATTATTCCTGAGATTTCCATTTTTCCAGGTGCAGTCACTCATGAAGGCCCATTGAGCTTCTTCCTGTGCGATGTCCCCGTATCCACCTCCGCTTCATCATTACTCTTATACCCTTCCTCAGGTTCTTACTGAGGATGATTCTGACTGTTGACTGTTTCTCCCCATCTTTTTGAGTTTCTCTTCCTCTCTTTGGTCCTGAATACCCACCAGCCTATATTTATCTTGGCTCTGTAGATCAGTTCTCTAATTATGGGACTATAATGACTTCTACTACTGTCATTTTTGTATGGTAGAATCCTTTAATGCTAAATATTAATGAGAAACCAAGTAAAATTTAAGAATGCGGAAGTATTCTGTTTATGGAATTTTGGGGAAGAAAACCCAGGGAAATTCTTGGTAGCCTCCACCCTCACCCTGTATTGCTCCTTTTTAATTTAATTTAATTTAATTTAATTTAATTTAATTTAATTTAATTTTAGTGATGGGAATTGAGCTCAGGGCCTCACACACACTAAGCACATGCTCTACTTCTGAGTCCTACTCCAGCTCTTCACTTCATATTTTCCTTTTTTTTTTTTTTTTTTCTTTTCTGGTACTGGGGATTTGAGCTCAGGGGTGCTTAACTACTGAGCCACATTCCCAGCCCTATTTTTTATTTTTTATTTTAAGACAGGGTCTCACTAAGTTGCTAGGCTGTCTTTGATCTTGCCATCCTCCTGCCTCAGCCTCCTGAGCTGCTGGGATTACACGAGTGCACTATTGTGCCTAACCCTCCACTGCCTTCTTAATGGTCTCTGAGGTCCTTGTAGATCTCAGTAACTCAGAATGACAAATATTGTCCAGGACCCTTTGGTGCCATTTTGCAGCTTCCCTGGCAGAGGGTGACCATGTGGGGCTGCCTGAGTCCTCAGAGCTGAGCTCCGGATTTCCCCGCCACTGCGAGGCATCTCCTGGGGAGGTCTGGCCTGGAGCGGAGAGAGTCACTGGCTCCAGCGGGGAGTATGGGCCCTTCGGTGGTATTTTACAGCTTCCCTGGCAGAGAGTGACCACCTGTCACTGACTGAGCCCCCAGCGAGGAGCTCAGGTCTGCCTGGGCTATCAAGCCCAGTGTCTCCATCACTGAGCACAGTTTTGTGCTCCCACCCCAACTTGGTCTAGTGCCCAGGTCTATACCCTGGCCTGGGGTCTAGCACCTTGCTGTATCTGATGGTCTATCAACACCAGGCTGCCTCTGCCCAGAAGCATTGATCATTCCCAACCTGGAAGAAGTGGGACAGCAGCTTTCTTGGGTTATCGCTTGGTCAAGCACCTCTCAAACATCAGGTGAGTTACTGGAAATCTGCAGGGACACTTTAAGTCTTTACAGGGAAATCGCAATCCCTCTGATTTGCACTACTAAAGAGGAAGATACACGAGCAACATGAGAAAACACGGGAAGAAAGTGTCCCAAACAAATCTAGATGATATATCAAGAGAACCCAAAGACAGCAGGTAGAAGGAATGACAGAAAGGGAGTTCAGAATGTTCATAATTAAAATAATCCGAGAAGAGAATGATGTGATGAGAGAGCAGATTCAGGCTATGAATAATCAGCTAATAGAGCAATTGCAGGAAGCAAAAAATCATTTCAATAAAGAGATAGAAGTTCTGAGAAAAAAATGAACAGAAATCCTTGAAGGAAACAAGGAAATGAAGGAAACAATAAACCAAGTGAAAAACTCAATAGAAAGCATAATTAACAGCATAGATCACTTGGAAGACAGAACCTCAGACAATGAAGACAAAATATTTAGTCTTGAAAACAAAGTGGAACAAACAGAGAAGATGGTTAGGAATCATGAACGAAACCTCCAAGAAATATGGGACATCACGAAAAGACCAAATTTAAGAGTTATTGGGATTGAGGAAGGCACAGAGGTACAAACCAAGGGTATGAATAATCTGTTCAATGAAATAATATCAGAAAATTTCCCAAATATGATGAATGAGATGAAAAATCAATTACAAGAGTCTTAGAGGAAACCAAACACACAGAATTACAACAGATCCACACCAAGGCACATTATAATGAAAATACCTAACATACAAAACAAAGATAGAATTTTAAAGGCTGCGAGAGAAAAGCATCAGATTACCTACAGGGGGAAACCAATACGGATATCAGCAGATTTCTTAGCCCAGACCCTAAAAGCAAGAAGGGCCTGGAACAACATATTTCAAGCTCTGAAAGAAAATGGATGCCAACCAAGAATCTTATACCCAGCAAACCTTACCTTCAGATTTGATGATGAAATAAAATCCTTCCATGATAAACAAAAGTTTAAAGAATTCACAAAGAGAAAGCCTGCCCTACAGTACATTCTCAACAAAATATTCGAAGAGGAAAAAACGAAAAACAACAATCTCAGTCAACATGGGGAGGAATTACCCTAAAGAAAGAGTCAATCAAAGGAGAAACACAGTTAAGCTAAAAACCCCAAAAAAGCTAAAATGGCAGGAAATATAAGTCATACCTCAATAACAACCCTGAATGTAAATGGCCTAAACTCATCAATCAAAAGACATAGACTGGCAGATTGGATTAAAAAGAAAGACCCAACAATATGCTGCCTTCAAGGGACTCATCTCATAGAAAAACATGCCCACAGACTAAAAGTGAAAGGTTGGGAAAAAACATACCATGCTCATGGACTGAGTAAAAAAGCAGGAGTTTCCATCCTCATTTCAGATAAAGCAGACTTCAAGCCAAAGTTATTCAGAAGGGATAAAGAAGGACATTTCATACTGCTTAAAGGAAGCACAAATCAGCAAGACATAACAATCATAAATATTTATGCACCAAACAGTGGTGCATCCATGTTTGTCAATCAGATCCTTCTCAACTTCAGGAGCCAAATAGACCAAAACACAATAATACTGTGGGACTTTAACACTCCTCTCTCACTGTTGGACAGATCTTCCAAGCAAAAATTGAACAAAGAAACCATAGGACTCAATGACACAATTGCTAATTTGGACTTAACAGACATATATAGAATATTCCATTCATCAAAAAGTGAATACACTTTCTTCTCAGCAGCTCATGGCTCCTTCTCTAAAATAGACCATATGTTATGCCACAAAGCTACTCTTAGCAAATACAAAAACATAGAGATACTACCTTGTATACTATCAGATCATAATGGAATGAAATTAGATATCAATGATAAAGTTAAAAACAGAAACTACTCCAAGACCTGGAGATTAAATAATACACTATTGAACGATGCATGGATAACAGAAGACATTAGGGGGGAAATTAAAAGATTCTTAGAGGTCAACGAGAACGAAGATACAACATATCAAATTTTCTGGGACACTATGAAAGCAGTGCTAAGAGGAAAATTCATTGCATGGAGTGCATTTAATAAAAGAATGAAAAGTCAACAAATCAATGATCTCACACTACAGCTCAAATCCCTAGAAAAAGAGGAAGAGATCATCACCAAAAGTAGTAGAAGACAGGAAATAATTAAAATTAGAGCTGAAATCAATGAAATTGAAACAAAAGAAACAATTCAAAAAATTGACAAAACAAAAAGTTGGTTCTTTGAAAAAATAAAAATAAACAAAATTGATAAACCCTTAGCCAGGCTAACAAAGAGAAGGAGAGAGAAACTCCAAATTACTAAAATTCGCGATGGAAATGGAAATATTACAACAGACACAATTGAAATACAAAACATAATAAGAAGCTACTTTGAAAATTTATACTCCAACAAAATAGAAAACCTGGAAGACATCAACAGGTTCCTAGAGGCATATGAGCCACCCAAACTGAATCTGGAGGACATACACAACTTAAATAGACCAATTTCAAGCAATGAAATAGAAGAAGTCATCAAAAGCCTACCAACAAAGAAAAGTCCAGGACCGGATGGATTCACAGCTGAGTTCTACAAAACCTTCAAAGAAGAGCTCCTTCTAATACTCCTTAAAGTATTTCCTGAAATAGAGGAGGAGGGAACCCTTCCAAACTCATTCTAGGAAGCTAATATCACCCTGATACCAAAACCAGAGAAGGACACATTGAGGAAAGAAAATTTCAGACCCATATTCCTAATGAACATAGATGCACAAATTCTTAACGAAATTTTAGTGAATCACATACAAAAGCATATTAAAAAGATAGTGCACCATGATCAAGTGGGTTTCATCCTGGGGATGCAAGGTTGGTTCAATATCCGGAAATCAATAAATGTAATTCACCACATCAACAGACTTAAAGTCAAGAAACACATGATTATTTCAATAGATGCAGAGAAAGCATTTGATAAAATTCAGCACCCCTTCATGCTCAAAACACTAGAAAAAATAGGGATAGTGGGGACATTCCTTAACATTGTAAAGGCTATCTATGCTAAGCCCACAACTAACATCATTCTAAATGGAAAAAAATTGAAAGCATTCCCCCTGAGAACTGGAACAAGGCAGGGATGCCCTCTTTCACCACTACTATTCAACATTGTTCTTGAAACTCTAGCCAGAGCAATTAGACAGACCAAAGAAATTAGAGGAATACAAATAGGAAAAGAAGAGCTCAAACTATCCCTATTTGCTGATGACATGATTCTCTATTTAGAAGACCCTAAGAATTCCACCAGAAAACTTCTGGAACTCATAAATGAATTCAGCAAAGTAGCAGGATATAAAATTAATGCTCATAAATCTAATGCATTTTTATTCATAAGTGATGCATCCTCTGAGAGAGAAATTAGGAAAACTACCACATTCACAATAACCTCAAATAAAATAAAATACTTGGGAATCAATCTAACAAAAGAAGTGAAAGACCTCTACACTGAGAACTACAGAACACTAAAGAAAGAAGTTAAAGAGAATCTGAGAAGAAGGAAAGATCTCCCATATTCTTGGATAGGCAGAATTAGTATTGTCAAAATGGCCATACTTCCAAAAGTGCTGTACAAATTCATTGAAAATCCAATTAAATTCCCAATGACAGCCCTCATAGAAATAGAGCAAGCACTCATGAAATTCATTTGGAGGAATAAGAGACCCAGAATAGCTAAAGCAATCCTTAGCAAGAAGAGCGAAGCAGGGGTTTCACAATACCAGACCTTCAACTATACTACAGAGCAATAGTAACAAAAACAGCATGGTATTGGCACCAAAATAGACAGGTTGATCAATGGTACAGAATAGAGGACACAGAGACAAACCCACATAAATACAGGTATCTCATACTTGACAAAGGAGCCAAAAACATACAATGGAGAAAAGACAGCCTCTTCAACAAATGGTGCTGGGAAAATTGGAAATCCATATGCAGCAAAATGACACCAAACCCATATCTCTCACCCTGTACAAAACTCAAAGTGGATCAAGGACCTAGAAATTAGACCAGAGACTCTGCACCTAATAGAAGAGAAAATAGGTCCAAATCTTCATCACGTTGGCCTAGGACCAGATTTCCTTAACATGACTCCCAAAGTGCAAGAAATAAAAGCAGGAATCAATGATTGGGATAGAGTTAAACTAAAAAGCTTTTTCTCAGCAAATGAAACAATCATCAATGTGAAGAGAGAGCCTTCAGAGTGGGAGAAAATCTTTGCTACACACACTTCAGATAGAGCAATAATCTCCAGAATCTACAAAGTACTCAAAAATCTTTACACCAAGTACACTAATAACCCAATCAATAAACGGGCCAAGGAAATGAACAGACACTTCACAGAGGAAGATCTACAAGCAATCAACAGATTTATGAAAAAATGTTCAACATCCCTAGTTATAAGAGAAATGTAAATCAAAACCACCTTAAGATTTCATCTTACCCCAATTAGAATGTCTTTTATTAAGAATACAGATAACAACAGGTGTTGGTGAGGATGTGGGGAAAAGGGTACACTCATACATTGCTGGTGGGATTGCAAGTTGGTGCAGCCACTCTGTAAAGCAGTGTGGAGATTCCTTAGAAAACTTGGAATGGATGCACCATTTGACCCCGCTATCCCACTCCTTGGCCTATACCCAAAGGACTTAAAATCAGATTACTACAGTGATGCAGCCACATCAATGTTCATAGCTGCTCAATTCACAATAACTAGATTGTGGAACCAATCTAGATGCCCTTCAGTATATGAATGGATAAAGAAACTGTGGTATATATACATAATGGAATATTACTCAGCCATAAAGAAAAATAAAATTATGGCATTTGCAGGTAAATGGATGATTTTGGAGACTGTTATGCTAAGTGAGATCAACCAATCCCAAAAATCCAAAGGCTGAATGGTCTCTCTGATAAATGAATGATGATGCATAATGCGGGGGGAAGGGTGGCAAGAATCGAGGAAGGATAGATAGCATAGAGGGAAGGAAGGGGTGGGGTTGGGGTGGGGAGGTAAGAATAATAACAATGTGTGACAGACGTCATTGCCCTTTGTACATGTATGAATGCACAGAGGGGGTGACTCTACTTTGTGTACAACCAGAGAAACAATAGCTGTACTCCATTTGTGCTCAATGAATCAATAAGCAAATAAAAATATAAATTAAAAAAAAAATGAAAAATATTGTCCAGTCATGGGAAGGCAAACTTGTCAGTGTTTCACCTGCAAACTGGAACTAATAGTAGACACCTGTATCAATCAGCTTCTTGTTGTCCAAATACCTGAGTGAAACAACTTAGAGGAGGAAAGATTTATTTTGGCTCATGATTTAAGAGGTTTCTGTCTATGGACAGTTAGCTCCATTACTTTGGGCCTGAGGTAAGCATGGCTCTAGGGAAGCAAGGAAGGGGTCACAGAGAGATTTAGTCCCAGGGTTACTCTCCTAAGGACCTACTCTTTGAAGCTAGGGCTCTCCTACAATTTCCACCATTTCCAAATAGTCTACTCAAATTATGACTCCATCGGTGGATTAATCCAGTGATGAGGTCAGAACCCTCATGACATCTGATCATTTCCTAAAAGCCCTACCTCAGAACATTGCTGCATTGGGGACCAAGACTTCAACACATGAGACTTTGGACGACATTCCAGATCCAACTATGACAACACCTTCCAGAAGTGTTGTCATATGTTACATGCTTTGACTAATGTCTGTCTAGCAAGCATTTCATAAAAGATAGCTGTTAAGGTCATATTGCACTCCTGTTCCCCTGTTGACCTTCTTCCCTAACAGCTGTGCTCATAGTATTCACTTCTTTCTCACTTCTCTCTACCTTCACAAATCTAGAACCATAAATTGGTAACCCCTACCTAACCAACCTGGAATTATGTCCAAGAGTAGATTCTCAGCCCTGCCTGACATGTTACTAAGGGAGGGAGCAGAATCAGGGTGCTAGAAGGACCTTTGCAACCTGTGGATACTGGGTGAAAAGCAAATGCTCAGAATCTGGACCACGAAATGGAAATGCTCATAGCTTCCCTAGCATACATTTGTAGGAGAGAGAGACTGCTGTTAGTAATGGCTAAATGTGTATGGGGTCTCACATACAGGCCTGTCACTCAGATAGTTCCCCTGAGGCCTGATAGGCTAAGAACAATACAACAGAAGCTGAGCAACTCTGCCTCAGTGGGGAGTCTAACCACCTATGCACCACCTGCTAAGAGGATTCTGAACCAGCTCCTTTCAGGGGTGGGAATTGCCCACAGCCACCTGGAGGAGCAGTTTTGGGTGAAGAGACTAGGAGGGAGTTTTTAAAGCACCAAGGCATTTTTTCCTCCTCTCAAAGCAGATGAGAAATCTTGCACAAGGCTTCTCAGAGATCCTGTCAGAACCCTCCTAGAGCCTGGGGAACCCAAGGACTGCTGTTCTCTTTCTGCCTGAGGAATGCTAATGGACAAAGAGGCTCTTGGAAGTGACCTCCCTTCTCTTGACATAAAAGGAAATGTTTTCTCAAAGCCCAAATGTGAACTCCATAGAGGAGGTGGGCTGGGAATATTTAAAGGAGATTTTCTGGGAAAGGGCAAAACCCCCTACAGTGGGAGCCAAGTGGGTGGGCTTCTGAAAGTCCTAGGCAGTCTTGACAGCAGAGACTTCACTCCTACCAAGGGAGATGCAGTCAGTGATCTCAGCAGGAGGTTTAAAAAACTAAAACAAAACAAACCAAATACAGTGAAAAGTCTAGCAGTTGTGTATTTCCATGTCCTTGTCCAGGTACCACTATACCTTCCATGAAAAATTGTTTCTTTCTTCTCAATCTTTCCCACCCTGGGCAATTGGTGCAGGTGGGGAAAGTTAAAAGAGTCCATCCATACACATAGCCTCATTTCAGACTTCAAGCCTAAAGGAGACCAAACTTTGGTCTATGGAAAGTCCTCAAGTTGGAAGAAATTTGAGGTTTTGATGGTTACAGTGGGCTGGGTGTTTTAATTACTGAATTGAGACTGTCCTTGTCACTAAAAGGAGCTTGAATAGCTAGGAGGCTTTCCTGAAATTTTATCCCAAAGATAGAGAAGACCAATCCATAATGATTTTTGTAGGGATTGTGCAAGAAGGAAGTCACTTGCACTTTCAGTTGCATTTTACCAAGTCCAGTTCTTTGAATGAAATAGTTATACATGTGAGTTTGTTTTTTGAAACAAGATAGAAGTATTGTCAGTAAAGTACAAACTCAGCCCAAAATATGGATGTGTGTGTGTGTGTGTGTGTGTGTGTGTGTGTGTGAGAGAGAGAGAGAGAGAGAGAGTGATGAGAGGGAGAAATTAGTTCTAGAATCACCGAAGTCCTCCTGGATCTGTGTCATGCGAATCACTTAACTATTCTGAGCCTGAGTTTGTTTCTTCATCTAGGAAATGGTCATAATGCTAGTGCCTATTTTCTAGGGGTCTTGTAAGGATTGAAATAATCCTTGTAAGATATATACTAAGGTATTCATGACACAGTGAAAATTCAATAAACATGAACTACTCTTATGATGATCGGCTTCTCATCCACTTTTACTCATTCCTACACCTTTCAATCCAGGCATGCTTTCTCTCCCACCCTGCCTCCTACCAGAACACATAGGAGATGAAACAGCATGGACCTGATTTATCTCTTTATTCTATAAAACTCTTAGAACATTTAGTATTCAATAAACATGTGTCGAATGAGTGATAAAAAAGTGAAGCAAGCACAGGTTCTGCTCTAAAGAGCTCATTACTAAGTTAAAAATAACTATAATAAATCTGAGTGGCAAATGCCATAAAAAGTATAGACAAAGCCCAAGTTCAAAGGAGTGATATTCCATCTAGCTCTGGTTATTGTGAGATGGAGAATTCAAGACTCCTGGAGCGATTTACAGTTGAATGTCGCAAGAACATCCCTTTGCTCATTCATTTGCTCATTCAACAAACATTTGAGTGCCTAGTCCATGTCTGCAGTATCTTGGCCACTGATTATAACTGAACAAGTCAGATATAGATTGCTTCTTAGGATTTTGAAGGTTCCTTGCTTAGGGAGGTAGGTTAAGAGCCTCAGTCTGGAAGAACACAGCTCATTCATGTGGGTCAGAATTTCACGGTGAAATTTGTTTCTTAGGCATGACTGCATCAGCCAGGAGAAAGCAGGAAGAGACCAAGGCCTGACCAGCCACGTGATGACTGGCCAGATGATCAGCAACCCATAACAGTCTGCAGGTTGAAAGACAGCCCCAGGCCAAGGTCATTCCTGCAGAAGAGCCTAAATCTAACTGGCATTAAAGAGAAACAAGCAAGGGCAGAGCCCCAAGTGGAACAAATTCTGTGACTGTTTTGCAAAGAAAGGTATGCCTCCCTCGCTTCCTTCCTGTGCTTCCTCTATGAGATATTTGGTGTCCTTTCTAAAGTACTGACAGTTGACCAGTGAGGCGGCAGGGCTGGGTGTCTGTGCTGTCAATATGCAGGCCATCTGTCTGTCAAGCTGTCAGCTGTTATGAAGATTCTGCTGGAGCCGCCTGGACTGGATCGAAGGCCGCTGTGCCCAGTGGCCTTTCTGGAGTTGGTGGGCGGTGGAGAGGATTTGTCCACAGCAATCTTGCAGCAGATGACCTTGATAACTTCAACTTTCCTTCCTGACCCATTGAATGGCCCATTGCCTTCCTCTGTTTAACCCTACCCATCTGGGGGCGGGTGCTTGTGGCTCAAGTCACATCAGTTTCCCCTGCCCTTTACCCTGTCCTTGAGTTTTAACAGTATTTTTTTCCTTGAGGAAGAACATAGTTTTACAGTCAAGGTATCAGATTTTTTAAATGGCCCCAGGCTATTAACCATTAGACAGAATGTAAACCTTTCTTGTTGGTGCTGAGCCAGCTTGATAGATAATCATTTCTCTGCCATTTATATGTGTTTCAGGGAGATGTGTATTTATTGACCATTCTCTGAGAATACAGTATCAAGCAAAATTTTTGTTTAAAAAGTGCATTATCCCTCATAGATTGGTATACACATTAGGAAACAAAAAGAAACAACTATGTTAAAAACAGCAGTAGGTTAGCTATCTGTTGGAATGTCTGCATTGTTAGACTCAAAAATTTCCTGACAGCATTCCAAATGGGGAGAGAGGCCTGGACTGGAGAAGAGTAACTTGGCCAGGGAAACAAAAACCTGGGTTCTTTTTCCATTTCTTCCCTTTGGAGTGACTTAGAGTATGAGAAAAAAAGTGTTCAATCATGATAAATGGGGAAAGTGATTGTATTCTAAGTTAATCATGCACTAAAATTCTTTGACCATCTTAAGCAACTCTCTGTCTTCTCTACACTCTAGGAGTATAGAAGTAATACTTGTTAATGGTAGTCTATCCCACTTGGCTCACTATTTTCTTTTGTTTATCCATTCACTTATGTGCTTATTCATTCAATTATTCATTTGTGCTTCAAAGACTTCAAATACATGCTTTTTGATCAAGTAATAGAGGAACTTATAGAAGAAATGCTGTAAGATCAGAAACTTAAGCAAATTTCTGTCCTTTTTGGAAGTTGCTTTAAGAGTATAGTTCTTAGATCTGATGGATAGGTATCCTACAGCCTTTAAGTAAGACTCATCTATGTAATATTTGGTCCAAGTGCCCTTTAATTTTGGGTAGTAGAAAGTACCAAGATAAAGATTGCTAGTTATCAAAAACAAAAAAATCAAACATGAAAATCTGAATTCTCAACAAATTTCAAGTAGGTTAGTTGCCAATGTGATACTAGTTATAAAATGTGATAGTAGAGATGATGCCAATAACGTCTCAGGCCCAAACTTGAATAAGAGCATTTGACTCAACTGAGATTGGACAAAGGGAAAACAATTCTTCATAATCCTTTCAAAGGTAATAGACTTGGATTGAGGATCAGGTGATGAATTGTAAGAACAGAAGAGAGAAAAGGCATTATTACCTTTCTTACAACCTGGCAGAATTTGATGAATACGGGAAAGGTCAGGAGGACCCAGATGGAAAAGTTCACTCAGGTCCAGAGCATTTACTATAGGCTTGGTCTACAAAGAAACAATGCCATCCCAAGGCCAGTGTGCAGGAAGGAATGATGCTGTCAGAATTTCTAGGCAGAAAATGACTCAGTTACTAGCGCAGAGCTGGAAACCTTGGGGCACTAGAGGAAATAAACCAGCTATTTATATACCATGGAAGAAGGGATGTGTCATGGTGGATGGCATTCTAACGGAAAAGCCTACACACCCCCAACTTCAGGGTCTTAGTGTCCTCAACAATGAGAAGGGATTTGGAATAAAAATTGTAGTGGATGGTAGGCTCAGAAACCTACAACATTCAACAGATAAGATCCATTGCAGTTGGGAATGGTGGGGATTTTGTAGAGTTAGGAAATTGGAAAGTATGTGCTTCTTCTGAAGACATTCACATATAATTGAGTATATTCTTTTCTTTTCTTTTTTTTTTTTTTGAACTGGGGATTGAACTCAGGGCACTCGTCCACTGAGCCACATCCCCAGCCCTATTTTATATTTTATTTATAGACAGGGTCTCACTGAGTTGCTTAGTGCCTTGACCTTGCTGAGGCTGGCTTTGAACTCGTGATCCTCCTGCCTCAGCCTCCTAAGTGCTGGGATTACAGGCGTGCGCCACCACGCCCGGCAAATTGAGTATATTCTTGGAGTCAGTTTCACCTGAACTAATTTACAACCTTTAGACTAAATTTATTTAACAAACATTTGTATCTCTAAGTTTTCTGTTGTTTCTAATCTTCAATCATGAGATATCAATCAGATTCTTCTAAATGTAACAAGGGATGGATTGTTGCCATGTTGCTGAAAATAACCTACTTAACAGAATCAAGCTTATGGGTTTCAGAAAACTTTCCTGCAGTAGCTATCCCTAGGAAAGTCACTCTATGGTCCCAACTCTCCATTCCCTGGCCAAATGACCCAGAAGAAGGTCCTAAGTAGAGAATCAGTTGCTGGAAACTCATCCTGAGTGGGCATTTGGGTGCTCAAGTCATCTAAGAACCTGGGTTCAAGCTCTTGCCCAGAAGACTTGGCCTGTGGCTCCCCTTTCCCACAACAGCTATTGCCTCATAAACCAAGTCTTTCCTCTGTCTTCCTTTCCTCCCTGATTCTTAAGTGGCAATATTTTAGTTTCCATTCCCTGGTGCCATCTTTTTCTGAACTAATGTGTGCCTTTCTAGCTGAGCACTGCACATCTTTCTGGGAACTTAGTAGCAGCACCATCCACCTTTGTTCTAGTCAGTTTTATTGCTGCTGTGACTAAATGATCTCACCAGCATAATTATAGAGGAGGAAAGATTTGAGAGCTCGTGGTTTCAGAGTCTTAGTCCATAGAAGGCTGACTCCATTCCGTGGAGCTTGAGGTGAGACAGAACATCATGGTGGAAGAGCGTGGCACTCTCCAGACACAAAATAGATGCCTAAAGCCACACCCCAATTCCAATCTCCTCCAGCCACACCCTTCTACTTCAGTTAATCCCATCAGGGATTAATTCACTGATTGGGTTAAGACTATTAGAACCCAATCATTTCTCCTCTGAGCCTTTCTGCATTGTCTCACATGTGAGCTTTTGGGGGACAGCTCACATCCAAACCATAACAAACTAGCAACCTTACTTCCCAGACTGGGAGCAATGAACCCCCTTCAATATGGTCTCACCTTTGCTGTCAGACACAAAACTGCCACTCCTCTAGGAGTACGACCAGATCCAGGGCTTTCTAAGGCTTCCCTGGTTTTCTCCTTGGTGGCTATTCATATTCTCCATGATGGGGGCCCAGGACTCGATAGCCCCAGCATTGAGTAGCCATTCCTCTTCCTGCCATTTTCTTACAGAAGCTAAAAAACACAGACAGAGGGAGATAGGTTTCTCTTTGCAACACTTTTGTGTTTAAATTCTTTGTGTTTCTAAGAATAGCCAACAGTAAGTCAATGAGCTAGTTTCTTCCATCTAAGAATCGTGAAGGCATGGGCATCATCTCAGTAAATAAATATTTTCTTCAGATTCTACTGGCAAGCTGAAATGCTTCATTATTCAACTCTGGATATAAGAGGCCCTTTTCTTTACTCTCCTTGGCAGGCCTCAGATCTTTCTTTTCCTGGTTTGGAAACCAGCCAAACATCTCACTTTTCACCTTTCTTTCCATTTGAAAAGCTAAAACAGGCAGGAGGAAAAGGTTGACATTTTAACCTTCTCCCTATCCCCACTCCTTTTTCTTAGGTTTGGAGGTGAGGAGGGTGAATGATTGAAAATACCCACTGAGCACCTTCATCTAGCAGCAGAGACATAAAGAGGAGGAGGACTATGCAGCCTGAGTGGTGCTATTGGTCCTAAACAGTCCAGGAAGAACCAAGAAGAGATCTGGGTACTATTGGTAAAGTCAGGTGCCATGCTATATATGAGGTCTCATTTCCAGCATTGGATGTAACTCCAGATTTTCTTTTTTCTTTTTCTTTTTTATAGTATTTCCTATTTTGAGGATCTCTGGCCTTCTTATTAAGTGTCTCTTTGGAGAATGTGTAATATTTGAGGTGGCATTGATGGGAAAGTAGAATCTGAATAATTTTGTCTTGGTCCTATAATCTCTGCTCCTTGAAAACGTGTTAATTTATTCACTAAATGTAATTGTGTACTTCGGGAAAGCTCACTCATGAGAGCGAAGGACCCATCCACACGTGTATAGCTCAGAGGCAGAGTGCTCCAAATTGTTCTGTGGGGAAAACTTTGAGTAGGAGTCTGTAGATAGTTTACCTATAAGGTGGGCATAATATTTTTGTGGCTTTATAAATTGATGTTTGTAAAAATATTCTAGGATAGCATTGTTCTGTATATGCCAAGCCTGCCTGTGTACACACTCACACACACAAGGATACAAAACTAGGGCAGAAGCAAAGTAATTTTGCACTGTAGAACTCACCTGCATATAATGCTGAGGTACAGAGAAGTAAGAAAGAGTTGCTGGGCAGAAGCCTGTAGGCTACACGGCTGCTGACTCCAGCAGTAGCAGTTATGTCCTGAATTCCTGGCATGGGACCTGCGTTGGACTCTCATTCAGAAACTGGGACAGTTCTCTCCTTCATTGTGAGACACGTTGTGTGAGAAATCCTTGCATCTTTCTGCTCAACCTGTTCAACAGATAAGAGAGTGGAAGCCCAGATAATTAGAAGGCTGGTTTCCAAAGTAAATTAGGAAAATTGGATTTCATCCTAACTACTGGCAAGTCTGAACTTAACAAAATTTTAAATTCAACCAAGTTATATTCAATAGCTTATGACTCATTAGAAATGAAAGCACATTAAAAGTCATCTAGTCCAGCCACTTGTCTTATGAACTTAAAAATTGAAACCCAGAAAAGTTTATCTTTATCCCTCTTTTCCTCACCTTCCTCTACTAGTTTTCTCTTTGGGTCTCCTATTCTTCTCCCTTCAAGATTCTCAGTGCTTCCTTTCTGTCCAGGGAAAAGCTAGGAAAGAAAACACACAAAGTTTTAGAGACTTGTGGTGTTTCTTTAGTCAGAAAAGATCAGTAAGTAGAGGGAAAAATTCTTTTAAAAAGATTAAATATTTATATGGAATTTTTTATTTCAATGAGGGAAATAAACAGAGGGTCTTTTTTTAGGTGTTCTGAAAATAACAATCTCATTTTTCATATAAAACAGTTTCCACGTTCCAATTTAGTAACATTAGTATCAATTATCATAATAAAGAATGACACTTACTGAACAGTGACTATGGCTTAGCATTGGTTTAATGCTTTAAATGTTTAAATTTACTTAGTAAATTATAATAATGAGATTCTACAAGTTAAATACTTCAATAATCCCTGTTTAAAGATGAGGAAACTGCGGCACAAAACTAGGAAGAGGCATGCATTGTGCACTGACTGTGTGCCAAGATCTTCCCTCCCTCCTCTCTCTCTCTCTCTCTTTCTCTTTCTCTTTCTTTCTTTCTTTTCCCTGCGGTACTAGGGATTGAACCCAGGATCTCGTTCATGCTCGGCAAGCACTTCACCACTGAGCCCAGCCCATTGTGTGCCAAGCTCTGTACTGCTGGTCATGATGGTTACCAAGATGACTTAGGTGAGCCCTTGTCCTTATGGAATTCATCATCTAGTAACAAAGTGTGAGACCAGGAAACAAACCAAGTCCTTAAGTTGAACTGATCCTACCCAGGGTCATGGAGTTTCAGGGAAGTTAGAGAAAGAGGGATCCCACCAGGAGCATAGGGTGGAGTTGTGGAGGTGATGTAGTAGGGCAGTTCATTTTGTTCCTCTCCTCCTTCTCTTGTCCCATCATTACCTGTGCTTTGGCTCCTTATGCTGTCCTTAATTTACAGGGGTTTTAAAACAATTGTCTTTACCTTCAATCAAATCAGATCAACAGTGGAAATATGAAGAGGTGAGGGCCAGGAGTGTTGGAGACTTCTGTGTCTTAAGACTTGCCTCTTTCCTATCCTTGCAGAAGGAGAAGGAATGTGTACATGTAGCTTTAAAACAAGCTTTGTCACATTGTCAGCTTGTCTTGGGCTTTTCCCATAGGGGATTACAGCTGTTCTCTCCATTGGCTTCACTGGGAGTTCTTCAGGGCTCTGCGATCCAAGGCACCTTGACTTTCCTTTCTGTTACTGTTGCTTAGGGGTTTTGTACTGTTTCAATTTGCTGCCTTCTGGGAACTTTCCAGAGGCACAGAGCCTCCATTTATTATAATTTTGCATTTTGTTATTTATACTAAGAAGCCTTGGGGCATGAGCAGCTGCAGATTAACATTCATTATGCCTACAATGTAGTGCATCCATATTTTTAAGAACTGCACAGGATTTTCCTTGCACCAATATCAACAGGTAAGGGCTAAAGGACCCTATGGCTATTGAAAATCTTTTTCTTTTCCTTTTCACTTCTTCCCTATCTGAGACAAGGAGAATGTGGCTAGATTCATTGTATAGGGACATATTTACCAACCCAGTGTGTTTACTCAGGTCTTAAAATACTCAAAAGGAACTGTGCCCCCTTCTCAGTGCAGTATTTATTTTGTCCCTTTAAAATGAGCAACTTGAAAAAAACCTGATACTTTAATTAGCAAACTTATCATGTTTGCAAGTATAGGCAAGAGTAGTAATGCCTTCCAAGATAAAGTTCAGCAAATATTGAGAAGGCAGGTGAGGCTGAGAGATGCTTCAGAGTTGTTGCTATATTACCAGAGGCATTACAGAATAAGATTAGGGAAAGAATCGATTAATCAAAAGTCTGTTTGGGGAACCTGCTCTGTCACAGGCCCTATGATTGACAAAGATGCATAAAGCAAGTTTCTTAATTTCTGAGAGGTTGAAATCAATTTAAATAATGGAAGTTATACATTCCACAAAGACCCTCACTACCCAAGGCAGTGCCTGCTTGATGTTTTGTGGAAATGAGAAACAGTGGAGAGGACAAGGAAGCTTGAGCTGAGCCTGGAGAAATGAACTGCTGTCTGTACACAGAAGGAGAAGTTCTCTTCAGATAAGGGTGACACCATGTGTATCTTTGAGTTTGCTACATGACTATCAGGTTCTAGGTTTGTCAACTCCATATCTGCAATGTTTCTCAACTGTTATCAAATTTCTGGTTTTATTATTTTGCTTTCATCTTTCCCCCTTGGGCCCAGATTCCAGCACATTCCCAGCAAGGAAGGATAAACTGGATAGAAAACAATCATTGTGTCTCGAAGAACCAGATGACAGGGTTAGGGCATTTACAGCAGCTAAATTGGGAGGAGGAGAGGAATTCTTGAAGAAGAGAGACAGAGAAAGGAAGCTCCACAATCTTTACAAAGAAACTTTGCCCAAGCTTCTGACTGATCTGGGAAATGTAGACACAGGGCAAACCCCAAGCATCCCTATTACTGTATGAAAAATCGAACAGAGATATCAGCTGCTTTCTGCCAAAAGACAGATTGAACTCTGAGTCTATGTCCAGTTAAGTTGACAGGTTACTGAAACAAAAGATCAAAACTCTTTATAGCAATATAACTGGATCCAGAATCACTGCATTGTATCATATATAGTATTTAGAAGACAATCTAAACTCAGTCAATAGGACAAAACTGGAAAGTGTGACAGCAGTGTTCAGTGAAAACCGACCCTGATACTGAATCTAGCAGACAAAGAATGGGAAGCAACCATTGTGACTGTTTTCAAGAATATGAAAGAAAATAACCTCTCTAGCAAAAGAACAAGTAGAAAATTTCAGCAGAGAAATAGAAATTATAAAAAAGAATAAAATGGAAAGTCTAGAACTTAAAAAACAAATAAAAATATTCTCCAGTTGAGTTCAATAGCACATTGGCGATGGCAAAGACGGAAGAATTAATACAGTCAAAGATACAGCAATAAAAATTATCATTTGAAGAACAAACAAAACAAATACTTTCAGAAAGAAAAAGAAAAGCCTCAGACCATGGGAACAATGGGAAAATTCTGAAATACGCGTAGTTAGAATCTCAAAAGGAGAGGAGAAAGTGAATGTGGCAGAGATGCTGTTCAAATAAACAGAGACTGAAAATTTTTTAAGTTCAGTAATGCATAAACTTACAGATTCAGGAAGCTCTGAAAATACTACAGAGAATAAAGATCAAGGAAATCACACCTATCACATGAGACTATTGAAAACTACAGGTTAAGAGAATTTTGAAAGTGGTGAGAAAAAGTGACATAGTAGTTAGGGGACAATGTCAAGGTGAAGACAAACTTGCCACTAGATAGAGTGGAGGCCAGGAGATGGAGGAATGCCTCCTTCCAAATGCTGGGAATACAGCCTGCCCACCGGAATTCTGTACTGAAAATATGCTTCTAAGATGAAGATACAATACAGATCATTTTCAGATGAACAAAATCAGAGAATTCATTATCAGCAGACCTGCCTGACAAGAAATGCTAAATAAATTAATCCAGGTTAAAAGAAAATGATATTTAATAGAAATTTGGATTTTTAGGAAAAAAAGGAAAATCATTAGAAATGGTAAACACATAAGAAAATAGAGATGCTTGATTTTTGTCCAAATGAAAAAATACATATCACTAAGCAAGAATTATAATATTGCACTGTGAAGGTTATAACATCTGTATGTAATGTATATAGCCATCAGAGGATGGAAAAACAAAACAAAACAAAACAAAAAAGACAAGAGAGCTGTAAATTGATTCATTTAATTGCATGTTTCTTACATACTGTATGGCGTGGTACAATATTGACAGTATACTGTGAAGAATTAAGGATGTAAATTCTAATCCCTAGAAACTATTAAAAACTGAAAAAGCATATAGCTATAAGAACCAGTAGACAAGGTCTGGGGGTACAGTTCAGTGGTAGAATGTGTGTCTAGCAAGTGTGACCCTGTGTTCAACACTCAGCACTGAAAAAAAGTCTGGAAGGGAAAAAGAAATGAGACAGAGTATGAACAGGGAAGAGAATAATCAAAAGATAGACTTAATTCCAATTTATTAATATTTGCAGTAAGTGTAAATAGTCTTTAAACACTCTAAATGAAAGGCAGAGATTATCTCAATGAATAAAAAGTTATACTCTCTACCAGATATATATTTTAAAAGTAAAGATGGAGATGATTTGAAAGAAAATGGGTGGGAGAAGATGAAGCATCCAAAGGGTAGTCATAGGCAGACTACACTGTCACACTAACATCAAATAAAGGATCTTCCAGACCAAGTCCTACCAGAGATAAAATGGCATCTTGCACAATGATGGAGCCAATTCATGAAAAATGGAAAGCATAACTATCATAATGGGCTATGTAGCTAACAATAGAGAAAAGATATGGCAAGATTGATGAATTAAAAGCAGATATAGAAAAATCCACATTTAGATCATAATTTTAACCTACTTCTTTCAGTCATTGATAGAACTACTTGACCAAAAAATAAAGGGAAATTCCTAGGAACAGAATATCTAAACAAATCAACCAACCACTTTAAGCTACTTAATATTGAGAAACCACTATGCCCAACAACTGTGGATAACATTCTTTTAAAGCGCATATGATGTCTTCCCCAAGATAGACCATATGTTGGGCCATAAATCAAGTCTCAGTGATTTAAAAGAATTGAAATCATAGAGCATTTTCTCTGATTACAATGGAATTAAATTATGAATAAATAAGAAGACATCTAGAAGACTTGAATATTCGGAAGTTAATCAACATATTTCTAAATAATCCATGGCTGAAGAAGAAATCACAAAGAACATTAGAAACTATAACTAAATGATAATGGCAATGCAATATGTTAAATTGTTTGCAGATAAAGCAGTGCTTAGAAGGAAATTCTCAGTTTTAAAATGTCTGTTAGAAAGGAGGAAAGTCATATCAATTGCCTTAAGAAGTTAAAAAAGTCAGGCATGGTGGTGCTGGCGACTATGGTAATTTCCCAGTAGTTCAGGAAACTGAAGCAGGAGGATTGCAAGTTTGAGACTAGCCTGAGCAACTTAGTGAAGCCCTAAGCAACTTAGAAAGACCCTGACTCAAAATTTTTCAAAGAACTAGAGAAAGAAAAGTAAAGTAAACCTAAAATAAGTAGAAGGAAGGGAATAATAAAGAAATTGATGAAAAAGAAAAGTGTCAAGCAGAAAATTAATAAACTTCCAACCAGGATTGTCTTGAAGAAAAGAGAAAAAAATCTCACAAATTTCTAAACATCAGGAATGAGAGCCAAACCGTAAATATGAGAGTGACTTAAATATTTTGGAAAATGCAGTTATCATCAATGCTGAAACAAGATGAAGAAGAAAATCAGAAAAGCCCTATAACCACTAAACAAATTAAATTTGTTATCCCACAGAGAAAACTCCACACGTATGTTGTTCCACTGATAATTTCTTTTGACATTTATGAAAAAAATATAATACCTGTATTCATGAACTTTTCTAGGAAATAAAAGGTAACTTTTGGGGGGTGCTTATTGACCATGTACTGTGCTAAGGATTTTTCAAACATTATCTCATGCTCCAAATATTCCTGTGAGGTCCATCATGTCTCATTTACCTTGTAGAGAAGAGGAAATAGGCATAGGGAGGTCAAGAACAAAAACTTGGGACACATGCTGTTTCCCTGGGGTTTGCCATTATGGAATGTAATGTATGGTTGTAATTAATGGAATGGAATGTAGTGTAAAATATTTATAGTATATGTATATATGCACAAATATATATAAACTATAAATATTTTGTATATATATATACACACACACATACATACATACACACACACACACTTATTATGTAAGTCATAATATATCATGGGACACATGGTAGGTCCACAGTGTGTATTTGTTGTATGAATGAACAATGGATACAGGTGAATTCTTTTGATAAGGAAATATTCATTCTCATGATTTCAAAGAGAAGGTTGCCCTAGAGCAGAGGCACAATGCCCAGTGAGAACCTTGGATTGTCTCCCATGGCTAACTCTTGCTTCTTGGCATTTTGAAGAAATTTCTAGCCTCTGGGCTCTTTTGTTCCTTGTACCTTGGATGTCTTTGCCCTTCCATCTGTTTGTCCCCAGACCTTGCAGATGCTTCCGGTGCCTCAGGTGGCCAGGATCCTTGCCCTTCCTTCACCCTCACTTGGTCGGCTCACATGGAGGAAGTTGCACTGAAGAAACGCTCTAGTTACTTAGAACAGAAAGTAGATGGGGCAGCGGGTGTGGTGTAACCTGTTAACAGTGTGTGCACCTAATCAAAACTGGATCTTTGTCATTTAAGGTCAATAAGTGATAAAATAACCCTTCACCTATCTGTTAAATGTAAGATTATTAAAATGCCATTTATTAGAATAAGAGTTGTTTTTTTTTAATGTTATTGGTTCAAAATCTGTTTCTTGGAATCTCTTGCTCTTCCTGTGGGCCCGATGAATTGCAAGTACAACTCATTTACTCTGTGTTTATGTTACAGCAAGAGAGGTGCCAAGTGTCAGTGAAAGGGAGAAGCTGGAAAGTCGATGAGCTAAGCATGATGTTACTGGAAATGGAAAAACTATAGATTACCCACTGGAGAAAAAATGTTTATTTATTTAATTACTTAGAAGGGGGTTGGAGATTTACACCAAAACAGGCATTGCTTGGGAGTGGTTCTCAAGTGCTTTCAGTTTTTAAACTTTTCTTGGTAAACAGTGCTTTCTATCTTTAGAAATTTATTGAGGAATGATTTACATATCATGAAATTCACTCACTATAAATTTACATTTCAATGATTTTTGCACATTCATCCAGTTGTGCATCTATCAACATATTCTGATTTTAGGATAGTTTTATCACCCTAGCAGGATCCCTCATGCACAGTTATAGCTTATTCATAGTCAGTTCTCATTGTCTCCCCAGCCTCAGGCAACCACTGATCTACTTTTTGTTGCTATAGATTCATCTATTCTGAATTTTTCATATAAATGGAATCATAGAGTTTGTCATTTTTGTGTCTCTTTTATTTCATTAGCACTATTTTTAAGTTTCCCCCACATTGCAGCATGTATCAGTATCCCATTCCTTTTCATTGCTGCATAACTTTCCACACTATGTATATACCACATTTTATGTATCTTTTTACCAGTTGATAGGTATTTGAGGTGTTTCACATTTGGCTAAATTATTACAAATAATTTCTTCACTGGAGTTCAACTTGCTATTTTGGTTCCCAGGATGAAATATATATTGAAATTCAAATAAAGGCAAGGGAATACATATTCCGTTAGATAAGTAGTTTCTCAGAAAAGAAAATACCTTCTACAAGCAATGTTCAACACACATATACTGAGTACCTACTGTGTTTGAGACACCATTTGATATTGTGGAGAATATACTTAATATAGAGATGGTGCTGATTTATACAGGGCTTCTGTTCCATTTGGCAAAAGAGATTAAAATCAAAGAAAGAGAATGAAGGGAGGAGGGAAACAGGGAATAAAGAAAGTAGTGCCAAGTGTTATGGAGATGATGAAAAATGAAAATTCATGGGCAAGTAGGTGGCTGATGTTCGTTGGGTGGTGGAGGAAAGCTGTTTGAAGAGGCAATATTGGGGCTAAAGTCTGAATAAAGAAGGCAGCATGGAATAGTGAGGGGAAGAGGCAGGATGGGCAGAGGAACAGTGAGGGTCAAGTGCTGAAGAAGAAAGAGCTCTGCATGTTGGAAAAATAGTAAGTGAGGCGACAGTGGGACAGGCAATGGGAAGAGTGGTAAGAGGTAAGTTTTGAAGCTGGGCATGGTGGAGCACATCTGTAATCCCAGAGGCTCAGGAGGATCTCAAGTTCAAGCCAGCCTCAGCAACTTAGGCACTTAGCAACTCAAGGAGACTTGGTCTCTAAATAAAATGCAGAAAGGACTGGGGATGTGGCTCAGTGGCTAAACACCCCTGGGTTTAATCCCTGGTATCAAAAAAAAAAAAAAAGAGTTTTTTGACACAGATGGGGCCCCAATTCCATTGGGTTTTATCAGGAGCATTAGAAATTTGGTTATACTCTAAATTCAAAAGGAAAACCATTGGGGGATTTTAGGCAGGAGGGTTCCATCACATTCTTTAGGCTTAACATTTTATCTCTGGCCTCTCTGTATAAAGAATGGACTGTTGGAAGAAAGTGGAAACAAGAAGGCCAGTTAGGAGTTATGGCAGTCAGGGAAAATGAGGTTGGGCATTATAGATGTGATCATAATAGAATTTCAGGTATGTTTCAGAGGGAAGGAGCGGAACTTGTATCTCATAATATGAAGATGGGCAGATTTGGTGGATGACATGGCTAGGGATCAAGTTTAAGATTTGAGCAACTAGTTGGAAAGCAGCATTAATTATTTTGACAGAGAGAATTGCCAGGAGGAGTGGATTTCTTCAAGGATAAGGATGACCAGGACAGAATCAAATCTTTGTGGTCACTTGTGTTTAAAGTGAATGTTAGACCTCTCTATGGAGTGCTCCAATAGACAGTCTGAATGCCCACCAGGACTTGTGGCGAGAGGTCATAGTTGCAGATACAGACTTGAGAATCACTGGTTGAGAGTATTTAACACTGCACAGGATCCAGGGAAAGCAGGTAGATGAGAGAAGAGAAGGGATGTGGGATGGAGCCTTCCATTCCATCATGCATGGTCAGGGGCTTTTCTCTTGCCTCAAGGGAGCCTAGTCACAAAAAGGCACAAAATTCTATTCACATTCACCATGACCCTAGAAATACCTCCATTCTCTTAGAAAAATCAGATATGATTGGATTTTTTTTCCAGTTTAGAACAATTAACCATTTACTCCACTGGCTGGGGGTGGTAGTTGGCGTTCTCCCTCAGGCTGTGTGATGCTGGCTATAGGTGATGTCATAGGCTTCTAAATTGGGAAAATCAGTGTCTGTGTATTAAAATCAATGGCCAAAGTCACACAGGCAACATAGACCTGAATTATACAATGAAACTGGATGCAAAGAAATGGTCCTATCAACCTGAAAATCTTCCCTCATTAATTAACTTGTTGATCATTCTTTCTGTTCATTTTTACTTATTTTTTATTGTGGTGAGCTGTCCACAGTAGGCAATTGATCACCTTAGTCATTTTAAACACATGGTTTGATGGTACCAAGCATGTCCACAGCATGTGCATGTCACCACCGTCCACTTCCAGAACTATTGTATCTTCCTGAGCTGAAACACTGCACCCTAGAAACACTGACTCCTCATTCCTGCCTCCTCCCAGGCCCTGGACACCACCATGCTGTGAATTCCTCCCACATAAATGGAGTCACACAATATTGGTCCTTTTGTGACTGCCTTATTTCACTGGTATAGTGTCTTCAAGGCTTATCCATATTGCAGCTTGTGTCTGAATTTCCCTCAGTTTGTTTCTGCTGATTTAACAGAGATTGTGTATTACTATAGTCAAGTGTGTATGCTTAGGGGTCAGAATGCTGGGCTTGAAATCTATTCTGTCATTTAGCTGTATGACCTGGAGCAAATTACTTGGGCCCTGTAAAATAGGTGTTATAACAGCAGTAACTTCTAAAGTTTATCAGTTGCATAAGCTAATATATATAAAGAACAATAATACATGAAAGACAAAAAAAACCTAGCTGTTGTTATTACTTATCAAGCAGCTTGACAAGGTCCATACAAATAAGAATTAAACATGAAATAGCAGCAAAGCAAAGAAGAAAACACTAAGAAACTAAAATCATGTGCCTAGGAAGGCCAATAAGAGTTTAGGGACAGACAAATGCCTACCATTTTCAAGAACAGAGGAGTTTCATTTAAAATGTGAGTTTTGTGCTTTTAATGAGGAACCAATAGGAAAAGATTCTGAGCAGAGGAAAAGTGGGGAATCATAAGAAATGTGTCTTCCTCCAGTTTCTGATTTCTGACATTGAGCTCCTGAGACCCTTATAGTTTAGGGGCACTAGGAGAATTTTTCATTGTAAGTTCTGAGCTTTGAATTTGTTCCTAAAACAGAGCTGCCAAGTCCCTTGGCATTTCCTGGGTGCTGGAGGTATCTTTCTTCTAATGCAGGGAATCATGGTGGGCTCCAGGAGAGCCTCATGATGAGGGCTGGTATCCAGAGGAATTGACCACATGATTAAAAGTTTAGAACTTTCCTTCCCTATCCTCCCACCCTTAACCTCCAGGGAGAGAAGGGGGACCAGAGGAGGACTTGATAACCAACGGCCAGTGATGTGATTTATCATACCTAGACAATGAAACTGCCATAAGAATCCAAAAGGACAGAGATTGGAGAACTTCTGGATAGCTGAACAGGTGGACGCTCCTGGAGGGGTGTGCCTGGAGAGGGTATGAAAACACCGCGCCCCTACCACTTTCCTTGCCCCTATATAGCTCTTCATCTAGCTGTTCCGTCTGTATGTTTTACAATATCATTTATAATTAACCTGTTCATTTAAGCATTTCCCTGAGTTCTGTGAATTGTCCTGGAACATCAATCAAACTCAAGGAAGAGGTTGCAGAATCTCAGATTTATAGCTAGTTATTCAGAAGTCTAGTCTAACCTACTACTTGTGACAGCATCTAAAGAGGGGGCAGTGTGTGGGACCATGTCCTTAACCTGTGGGATCTCATGCTGTTTGCAGGCACATAGTGTGAAAAGTGAATTGAATTATAGGACACCCAGTTGTGTCTGCCATAGAACTGGTCAATATGAGAAAAACTCTGAACATATTTTGGTGACTGCAGGTGAAGTATTCTGAGTTAAGTGTGAATGTAGAGGGAGAACAGTTGGTTTTTCTGATTATATGAATGGCATGAGTAAAAGGCACTCTAGCAAGAAGCATGGAATCAGATGATGGATGAGTCAGGGTCCTGGCAGGAATCAGCACATCTAGACAGGATAATTAGGGGAAGTTCAATGCTGTGGAGCTGTGGGCAGGGTAAGGGAAGTCCACACCTTGGGACTAGCCACAGCAGTGGAGTCATCAACACCTCTGAACTTGAGCAGGATGGGGGAAGGAGCAATGACTTTACTACTTCAGAGGAAGGACCTGCAGGGAGATGGCTACACTGGGACTGGATGGCACCATCAGTGGCACCCTTGATTTAGAATCTGCTCTCCTACATCCTTTATACCTCTGCAATGCAAGCAGATGATGCTCTCAGCTCTTTTAATGCACAGTCAAGCCTTCTAGGATCAGGCCTTCTACTTCTCTGTTTGAGACCTAACTCTTCCCAGGATCCTGGAGGCAAAGCAGAGTGGAGGTGTTGGTAGGAGGAAGTGGCTTCTCAGGAGAATTTGTATTGCCTTATAATTGTCTTATCTAAGTCACTGAAATATTTTATGCAAGGGAAGGCACAATTTATCTGATAAGGGTTGGAATGAGGGGTAGCTATTTCTATAGACAGTGAAGGTTCATAGGAATCAGCAGATTTAGAGTTTTCAGTTTCTTTGGATCTATCCTCCCAGATGTCCCCTTTTACATCACAGGGTTCTACTCCTTCCCACCAGTGCCCTTACTTTGACATAGACACCTGGCAGCTGTTGATGTTTAATTGCCTCTGTGACTTTGCTCAGCTATCTCTGCCCAACAACTCTGGGTTGGAAGCCTCCTTCAGGGCTGTCATGGAGAATTTTGATTTTCTACCCAAGTACTAAATGGAATTTGAAGGGCTTCAATATATCCTTTTTTCTATGTATTCTCCCGATGGCTGTCAGGAGCAATGTCATCTTCTCTCACACTTTTAGAATCACTGTTGTCATTAAAGTCCCACAGCTGCTTGATTGCTACCTATCCTATGCACCAGATGGGTGTTAATTTGAGCAACTTTATGCCATTGCAAGTCAGATAACCAGTGTCTCATTTCCCTCTTGAAAGGTTGGCCTCTTCTTAGCAAATCCATCCCCTGAATCACAGTTGAGGATTGGTTTTTTGGAGACACTCCTGGCATGTGATGCTCTATCAGTCAGGGAAGTAGCAGGGACCAGATGGGTACAAATTATTCAGACTCTGTAGTAGAAAAGAATAAAGGGATTTTCTATAAAAATGTGGTCAGGAAAAACCTACAAGGGATGGTCTCCTGTCTTGCATCTTGTCTGAAGGAGAGGGAGATGGAATAGTTACTAGATCATAAGTAGAAAAAACACAGAGAAGGCTGCATGGGGAAGGCTACCTGACAGCACCTATGACTTTTAGTGAAGGGACATATGGGGCCCTATCCTGATTTTTATCCATCTTTCTCACCCGTCGTTTATGTTGTCCAATGGTTAGAACCAACAAACAAGACATCTCCAACAGGTTAGTTCCTGGTGCACAGAGGAGCAGGGTGGAGAATGCATTTAGAAACATCACACAAATATGCAAAGAGAAAGTAAATATTCAGCATAGTTGAGACATCCAGTATGACTTGCAAAGAAATTTAGAGAAGAGAGTAGTGAAAGATGAGTTTGGAAAAATAATTTGAGATCAACACACAAGGCACTTTAAATGCCAAGAACCTGTGTTCCCAACTCTGACCTCTGGTAGATAATGGAGTGTGTAAGTTTGTTTTCTCTTGACAAGACTGAGAACGTATAATGAATGAAGTTTTATTTGGTTTAAGATTCTGGAGGCTGGGAAGTCCAAAAACATGGTGCTGGCATCTGCTTAGCATCTGGGGATGGCTTTCTTCCTTCATTATAACCTGGCAGAGAGCATCATGTGGAGAGACAGAGCAACTATGCTAACTTGTATTCTCTTCCTTTCCTTATAAAGCCATCATGGGAACCTCACCCTCATGACCTCATCCAATCTCAATTTCCTACCAGAGGCCCCACCTCCAAATTCCATTAACATAAGGCTTTGGGGATTATTTCCATCACATAAATTTTTAGGGGACTCATTCAATCCATAGCATAAATACAGAAGGCTTTTGAAGAGACATAATCATAATGTTATGGTTATTTGGTATCCCCCAAAAGCTCATATGTGAAATACTGCAAGAAAGTCCAGAGGTGAACTGATTGGGTTATGAGAGCCTTAATCTAATCCGTGCATTAATCCTCTATAGGGATTAACCAAGTGGTGACTATAGACACCACTGAGTGTGGTTGGAAGAGTTGGGTCATTGGGAGCATGTCTTTGGTGTTTATATTTTGTCCTTGTTGAGCAGATCTCACTCTGCTTTGTGATGACCTTGTTGTGAGTGGCTTTCTTCCACCATACCCTTCCACCTTGATGTTCTTCCTCAACAGAGACTCCCAAAGGATGAAGTTGGCCATCTATGGGCTGAGACCTCTGAAACCATGAGCCCACAAATAAACTTTTTTCCTCCTCTAATTGTTCTTGTTAGGTCTGTTGGTCACAACAGTGAAAAAACTGATGAAAACACATAAGCATGCCTTTATAGATTAATATGGCAACACTGTGTAGGATAGAATAGAATACTAACAGATATGGTAGGAACCATTGTTGGAATCTGCAATAGTAAGCTAGACAAGAGTTGGTGGAGATGATGCAATGGTTTGGAGAACAGAAAAAAGGAAATTGATTTAAAGGCAGAATTGACAAGCATCAGAAACTGATTGGCTTTATTTTTTTTTATTTTTTATTTTATTTTATTTTTTTTTTTGGAACCAGGGATTGAACTCAGGGACACTCGGCCACTGAGCCATATCCCCAGCCCTATTTTGTATTTTATTTAGAGACAGGGTCTCACTGAGTTGCTTAGGGCCTCGATAAGTTGCTGAGGCTGGCTTTGAACTCGCGATCCTCCTGACTCAGCCTCCCAAGTCGCTTGGATTACAGGCGTAACTGATTGGTTTTAAATGTTAAAAGATCTGAGTCCAATATGACACTGATGTAGTCTCCAAGAAAGAGAGGCTAGGAGTGTGTCTGATCCGTGTGTGTGTAGGCTAAGATGTCTGTTAGCATTCTTATTAGGAAGACTACTGACGTCTTTACTTGACAAAGTTAATACAATTTGATGGGAAATTTCTACTAGGCTAATTTGATTTTCCTATCACATTATTAAGATATTAAAGAAAATGATTAATAATAAAAAATCCTATAATATGAAAGAAATCTCAGCTTAGAGGAAACATTCAAGCAATGTTATTAATCCCTTGATATGGAGATGACATCTTTTCTAGAATTGAGTGAACATATTCAAACATAGATTATTAATATTTGACATGCCAATCGAAACATTTGCAACCTATGCTCTGAATATGCTAGGAAGATATGTTCTAGACATTTGCCTAGTTTAGGAGGGTCGTATGTTCACTGACATTTACTGGGTCTCCAGCTAGGTCTTTAGTTTTAAAAGTTAATGGACCTTTGAGAACAAAACTTCCTTCTTTCTATACGGTTGACATTGAAAGATAACAATAGCAACAACACAGATGATAATAAAAATTATTTAATGCTTATTGACTCTACCACATGCTGGGTACTACATTAAGGATTTTCTTATTTAACTCTTACACATCCCTCTACTATAGGTACTATTATTAGTCCAATTTTACACATGAAGACTTTGAGGCACAGAAAAGTTCATTGGTCACCAAAGGTCACACAGCTAGCAAAAGGTAAAGTCTAATTAAGAATCCAATAGCTGGCATGTTGAGCTATCCTGTTGGCAGCATACCCTCAAGCTCAAGGTATAAAGCCATAGAGAATAAATGACTAGTGAAAACTGGCTGTCAAGAACTGTGACCTTGGGGAGAAGGAGGCAGTCAATTGACGGAGTGAGGTAGAGAGAGAAAAACTCTTGACTACAGTTTCCTCCTGCCCTTTGAACCCTTTGTCACTTCTCCCCATTGGCTGAACCCAACTGGAAGCTGAAGAGGAAGAGGCTACTGATGTGAGTCAGAAAAGCTGTCTTTTGGCAGCATGAAGCATCTCAGGAAACATCCTAAACCTTCTTGACATGTTGGTAAGTTTTAAGATAAGTATGATCTCTTGATTCTCTTCCTTTTTCCCTCAAAATTCCTACTCTACCACTATAAGTCATAGAGACCCAGAAATGCAACTCAGCATTTCTTCCAGTTTGTCTTCCAAAAAATCACTTCTACAAAAGCACCAAAGTATAGGATAAAATAAATATCATATTGTATAAATTTGTTCTCTTAAGCATCTGCCTTGACATCATTCAGCCCTAGACTCTTCTAGGCGTTCCTCCACCCTACTAGGTCCCCTCCCCTGTGTTACAATGTCTGCATAATCTTTTATTCCATCCAATCTAATTTCCCCTGGTTCCAAAGCTTGGATTCACACAACTGACAGATAGACACATCTGTCAGTACATCAAAATCCATCTGTGCTTAAGACCTACTCTGAAGGTGACATTTCCAAGCATTTATGGTTGTTGCATATAGGTTTGGGAAGTTGATATCTGGTATTCCTACTACACTAGAATTGAATGAGAGTTGGTTAACCAGACAGTATGACTTAATGGATGTAGGAACATTCAATATCCTTAGATGTTGACTCAGTCTTGGAAAGGCAGCACAGAGTAGTAGAATATGGAATTCAGACTGAAAAGACACTGATCTAAATTCTAAACTAGCCACTTACTAGTTTTTGTTACATAGGTTACTTAAACTTAAGTAGAACATAATACATGTGCAATCAAACAATTATGCATGATAACTGTGTGTGAATCTCGTTATTGCACATGTTGCAAACAAGGATATTGACTGACTTTATTCTAGACCCTTCTAAAAATATGTGTGTATAGAAAGTCCCTCTGGAAAGAAGGGCAGGTTTCTTACTGTCCAAAATAATAATAATAATGTCTCCTTTTAGAGAAAATGGCAAGCACACTTAAAACCCCTCATAAAAGGCTCAGGTTCTGTATGCTCAGGGTTACTCTCTTGTAACTTCTTGCATGTTCAGGAGTCATTCTGAGGCAATTGGAGTTAAGCAAACTAGAGGATAAAATGTTGTTTCTGGGCTATCACTACTGCTGTAATTGTCCTTTGCTTCTGACCCAGGACTTCATGTCTTCTGACAGTATTCCTGAGATTATGGATGACTAACTTGTAGGTAAAGTCTATCACACTTAATTTCTCAGTTCTTGACACATAGCATCTTGCAATATCATGAGAGATTATAGTAGAGAGGACACTGGACCAGGAGTCAGCGTAAGTGGCTCTGATGCTGACTAGCAGTGTGACCTTGGAGAAGTCACATAAGCTTGCTAAACCTTCATTTCCTTGCTATGAATGTGGGAATTATACATGATACATTACGTGCCTCAGAGTGTCTGTGAGGAAATCAAACACAATAATGCATATATACAAGTATGTTGGATAGTAACAAAAATACTTTTTATATAAAAAAAGGTAGTCTTCCTAAGATACTCTTCCAAGGAACATGCTCTGACTAGTGTAGATCTATTAGAAAGACCACAGTAGCTGCATAGTGGGCACTAATGAGTCTGGACATTTCTAATTATTACCATTTGATTTGCTTCCTAGTGAATTTAGCAATAATGTCCACTTAATTTCATGTCTATTTAAAATTTGAAATAATGATTTCAAAGAATAAATATAAACCAAGTGCACAGGATATTTAAAAAATGAGCAGAAGAGGTTGTTGTGATTTAATTGCTTATAGTTCCTAATGAGAAAGGAACTTAAGAATATGTCATGCTGAAGAGGGAAATGCCACCCTGCGTAGGACCAAAGGGAATGAAAATTACTTAGAAGCTCAAAACTCACTAATTTTGAGTAAAGATGAGCTGTATGGGATATGACATTGACCAAGTCACTTTAAGAGTAATCCTAGAGAAAGATGATTTTTTTTTAAAAGAAGTAGACCCATGATTGAAAGACTGCTTTTACACACCACAATGAAAAATTAATTGGAAGAGTATAGGTAATCAAACCACAACTCTACTCTAGCAATTAATTTATCAATGTATAGATATGACCAAAAGCTAATTAACAAGTTTAAAGATCAATTTTTATATCACCTGTACCTAAGAAGAAAGTATATACTTTCCTAGCTAAAACATAGCAATAACATTAGTTTATGCCCCTCCCCCACTTTAAAATTTTTTCTTATGCTTTTTATTGCTCTCTGATTATTTCTTTCATCCAGATTTTGTTCACACCAATAGACTAAATTTTTTGATCATGTAGATTATGCCTTGCATTTTGATTATAACAGCCCAAATGCCTTGCACAACACTGGACTATCCTAGGCTCAGTGCTATTCAATTGAAGTGAGTTGCTTAAAAGGAAAGCTGCTAGGAAACCAGACACTCTTCTTAAGCTCCAAGGAGAGAACTGCAATGAGCGAGGCTAGAGAAGGTACTAGAGAAATACAAAGGAAACGGAGTGATCGCAGGAGTGTTGGCTCTGGCTGCAGTCCAAGTTGAGTAATTGCATCCTGTCTACAGAAAGCCCCCTGCAGTTCCAATCAGATATGGTACTCAGCTTCATTTCTTTTCTAACGGCTGTGCTCTGATAAATAGAGGCTACATGCAAAGATTGGGGGAAAAGCCCAGGAAGCTGAATAACAGACAGAAAGCCTGAGGGTTTCCCTGCAGTTCCCTATATCCTTTTCCTGGACTGGCCTGTCTTAGCTTCTCATTATTATCTTCAGGGAGGTAGCTTGCATCATCTCCTGAAAAGGGAATGACACAGGGATAAACGTTCTTGAAGAAATCCAATTTTGGGTTAAACAATCACCCTCCTTTCAGAAGAGAATAGTACAATTATCTGATAAACCTTGAGCCGAATACACAGATATTAGATATTTGAAATTCAGGGTCTCCCACCAACTGACTTTTGCCTAAATTATTCACATACCTCATCTAGTTCTGGTCACAATGGTGCTCTCAAAGAGATAGAAGAGAGGAGGTGGGGAGATGAACTCTCCCACTGCTGTAACATCCCCATTACACTTAGATCCATTAAGAATAAGCTCCTCAATGATTTCCTCTTCTTGGCCTATAATGAAGTCAAATTGACTCTGATTGCCATCAATAATTAATGAGCTCAATGGTTCTCTGCATCTCCAGGCCATTTGGCAGATGGCATTGTCAATTTACTATTGTGCCTACCCTTCTGGAAGCTTCTTAAAGTGGCTTATGTTGTAAAGTTTAGTTACAAAAGACTTTGTACTTTAGGTTTTCTCTGAGTTTTGACATTCTCTATGTTACTTTTTCCTTTCTGTGACTATGGCAGAAAAGGAATCACTAAGTTCCATTGTCAAAGTTCATTTCTCCCCCACTACCACAAGGTGAATAAAACAAGAAAACATATATGTATTTATAGCCAATGAGAAAAATATTTTGGCTAAGATAAATGGCATCACAGGAAGGTATGAAGCACCCAGTGACCCAATATCCAGAAGAAAGATTTATTTTGAAGGTTGAGATATGTCCAAGGAACAATATTGAACCAAACTTTGAAAGCTTACAAGCTTAAAAATATTCTTTTCGGAGTGCAAGTGAAGATAAATGGCTCAAATTTTAGTGAGAGCAGAGAGAGTCCAGGTAAAAGTTTGAAATAAAAATAGCATACCAGGTATATACCATCCTTGGCATATATATAAAGATGGCCTCAGGGAAATTATTCACCATTATCATTATCAGGGATGGGATTCCATTTGAATTTTGTTACATTAATTCACTGTTAGAAGAAGCTGGGATGAGGTAGGATGCCTAGTGGAATGCATCATACATGTTACCTTGCCAAACAAAAACATAACCCAGACATGAAGAAGTTCTAGAATAAATCCTATGTCTGTATAACAAAACAGGTGAAGCTTCAAGATGGCAGCTTAGAGGAATACATATAATATACCAGTGTTCTCTTTCCAAAGGTCTTTTGGAAAATTAACAATTGTAAAATCCAACAGATACAAAGATTTATTAATTAAGATTCTCTTGGTTGGAGCTGTTCTTCTGGTAAAACAAAAGACAAAAAACAAATCATGGGTTGGTACCAAAATGGTACCTTAACAATGCATATTTTTTGTTCTAATGCTTTAAAAAATATCTCCCAGGGACAGAATTGAAGAAAAGGCAGACCCAGGAATAGGATTTTCTCTGCAAAGATCCTATCTCTGGTGAACAGGATAAATCCTGGAGTCCAAGTGATTTCTCTTTATCTTCAGAGTCTTTGCTTAATTTTGCCAATAGCTAGCTTCCCATGAAGGAGCTGAAATAAATTTCAAGTTATAACTTCATAGGAGACCTGCTTTGTGACTGTGAATTTGTATTGCAGTTTCTTCTGATTCAGCTCAAATTGTCTGCAAGGTTTTAAATACTTAACCTTTCTCCTTAGGAGGGTATCTTTATTTACTGTGGTTGAAACAGGAACCCTCAGTACACCTCACCTCACATAGCAGTGATCGCAGATAAGCAGATGGAAATCCTCTCCAACAAATAATGGGACCAAGATGGTTGAACTGTGAGAATTATCAACTCTAAGTACATACAAATATAAGAACATGTAGTTGAGAGCTTTCCTTATTCTTTAGGGGAAGGTTGAGAGCTTGGTAATGAATCAGTCAATGTTAGATAAAAGTTGTATGTTTTAGAAGAGCAACAAGAACATTGAAGTGCCTGTTTTGCACAGAAAGGGATTGTCATTCATAAACCTTACATCTTCCTTGTCTACACCAGGTACCATATTCTACCTAGGTTGTACTTCTTTTGCATATCCCATCAAGGCTTTGATATGTAACTATTGGTACCACACTGGTTAAAACAACAGCAAAATCTCCCTCAGACATCACTGAGTGTGTCTCCAAGGACAAGCAGAAATGAATTGCTGATAGATCCTAAGGGTCAGATGATTAAGGGAAAAGATTAGGAAGTTCATGTGAATTATGAATGTGGACACTTCCCTCTTCCTCTGCCTTCCTCTGTGTGGAAACTCGTATTTATGTCATTAACATGAAGTCTAAGACTAGATTATCTACATAGAGAAAGAGAGAGTTATCGGTATTTGAGAGAATAAAGGCATTATGATATAGGTATGATATCCTAGAAATACAATAACTCTTATGTTCGTTCATCTTTTACAGGTTTTTTGTCCCTACATTGGTGTATCATATTAGAAGATCTCAGTATTACTGAACTTAGTATTACAAGGTAGGATTGGAGAAGTATTCATATAATTATTCCTGGCCATTGGGATGTTTGTTTAAAATAACATTCTATGCTTTAATGATGAATATGTTACTTAATCCTTATTGAAAATTCCTAAAAGAAAAAAATATTATAATCAGTCATAACTTCACATTCTAAAAAAATTAATATTTTGAAGTAATAATATTTTGGATATTTCATTTTAGTTTTTTTCAGTATAAACATGTACAGCACAAATATTTGGACCAAGACCATGAAGACAATTTTGTATTTTGTACCTCTTAAGACAATAATACAGCAAGAACATTTTGTGAGGTTATTTAAATTCATTAGCAAAGTAGTTTTTAGTGGCTGCACAGGAGATATTTTATTACAGGGCAATAATATGTTTCATTTGATCCTGGTAATTTTGAAAGTTAGATGAAAATGACTTTTGTTGGGAGGATCCAGAGAGTGTGAGAAGAAAATGGGAATACAGTTTCTTGTAGTAACTGCCTACCACATGCAAATGGTAGGGGTCACATGTCATCTGATGGGGTCACAGGATCAGTAAACATATATCTTGTCCTCAAAAGAGATTCCACGAGTGGTAACAGCAGCCACCTTGTTTTGTACAGCAGTTTGTAGTAATCCCAAATCTAGCTACATACCATTCATTTTGTCTTTACACATGCTAAGAGGTAGGTAGAATTTATGATGTCCATTTATAGATGAGACTCCAAAATATAATTAGCTACAAAGTGACTCAGTGGCAGAAGCCATCTTCTCCCTCCTAGTTCACCTTGCCGCTCAGAGCCCTGTGCAGAGGAACCTTCTCCCAGCAGGTTCCTTATTCTCATCCCTACTTCAACTTGTCCTTTGTTTTCAGCTGCACCTAGGTACTGGGCTGCTCTGAGGAGGAATGGCTTGCCTCCTATTTCCTTTGGTCTTTATTTACCACTAACTCAGTAGTTCCTCAGGATGTTGCTCCTTCTGAGAATTCCTAGTACCAGAGACCCTGGAAGATTAGCCTATAAAATGACCAAAGGGAACAAAGATGGAGGCCGTGATGGGAAAGCTCCCAGAGAAGGAAGAAAAGAAAGAAGGATGGGACAAAGGGAGAGGGCAGAGGGGTGGGAGCCCAGGCACATGAATGATTCGGATAAAACATTGAGGAAGAGACTGAAGGGAGAAACCAATCTGGGGACTGGGGTGGTGGCTGGAAAAGAGAGATAATGAGAAAGAGAAGGAAGATTCCTTTAAAGCCGCCTCAGCATTCTGAGCCATGGGTTATTTTGTTGTTGTATTTTAATGGGCTTTGGCTCTTTTTCTTTCTCTCTCACTGCATTAGTGGCACCATTCAAATGAGAAAGAAAAAATATATATAAAAAGGAAAATGGTAATAGTCAATTTAGGGAGAAAAGAAACCACACACGCAGAGAAGAAAATCACCAGACGCCAGCACAAAGACCCTCTCACTTTCTTATAGGTCTCTCTGCCAGCTGGCCTGAAGCTGACACAGCTCTCCCAAGGAGCAGGCACTGAGCACAGCAGGAGAGGGCCCCAGGGGGAAGTCTAGAAAGGGGCAGAGGTGGGGGATCAGAGGCAGGGGAGGAGGAAGGCAGCCTCTGGGCTTGGAGAGGTCCAATTGCCCAGCATTGAGAATGTCCCAGGGCCTCCTATTCCCCAAGAGGCAGAGCTTCCACAGGTTAGTGCAGGCAGAAGAGGGGCCAGGGAGACAGAATGCCCATAGGCAAGGCCAGCGTGAATTTCCTGTCAAAATTCTTGGTGGTGGTCACTGACTTCTCCTTCCCCACTGACTTTGTTATTGTCATCATGTTTTGGTCTCCACTTCTAGAGACCTTCATCACCAGCTGAGTCAGCTTATGCATCTGTCAAGAAGCCAAATGCCTGCACCAGATCATGGGTTCAAATGCCCATACCACACACACACACACACACACACACACACATACATACACACATACACACAACGACAACACAAAAAAAGGACCCCCATGCCCAAGAGGGCTTTGTGCTCGGTCCGATAATAAAGTCCAACCCTCTAGAAATAAATGGACAGAGAGTAGAGCAGAATTACTTTTCTGATCTTAGATACTATAGCTTAGAAATATCCACAATTATTTATCCTATTGCTTTAACATATTATCAATGTATGCATGATGATATGTTGAGGATGATAGGTTACATTTCTCAGCTCTTAGAACATCCCAGAAACATTCCTAATCATATCACAGACATTGTATTTATTTTTCACCATAATTCTATGAGATGTTTACCATTCTTATCATTATTTCATAAATGCAGCAACAGAGTCATGGAAAAAGTAACTTGACCCATATACTAAGCAAGATTGGAAACCATTAGGAGGTTATGAGCAGAATAAATGACATAATCTAAGATATCTTTAAAAGATTGCATTGGCTACTACATGGACTGAGGGGCAAGGACAGAAAACCACAGATCGTTTAGGAGATAAAAAGTGATGATGCTTGAACCAAGGTAGGAATAGTGTAGTCAATGAAAAGTGAGTCACATTCTCAATAGTTGGATGGTAAATAAAACAAAAGTTATGATAGACTGTCTATGGGTGTGAGAAAAGAGGAAGTCATGGATAAAACCTTGGTTTTGGCCTGAGCAAATAATGGACAGTCTTCCAATAACTGAAAAGGGAATAACTATGAACAAAGCAACTTTGAGGAGGAAGATAAGGATTTCAGTGTTGCACATATTGAAGTGCCTTTGGAATATCCAGAATGTGAGCTAAATGCAGATGTCTGGGCTGTTTAAATTTGGGATCATCCACTTGAACATAATATCTAAGGCCCTGATATTGGAGTTAATCACCAGGGGAATGCATGTAGATGGAGAATAGAGAAGACTAAGCCTCAGATTCTGGCGCTTAGATATTTAGAGGCTCAGATGGTTAGAGGTTAGGAAACTGAGGAGAAAACAGAAAAGAAGACCAAGAAGATCCACCAGTGAGGAAAAGAAAACCCATTATCTTCTATTGAGTTCTTGTAGCCAAGTGAGGAAAGTGTCTTAAAGTTGGGAAGAAGTGATTAACTCCATCAAATGCTGCCAATACAGCAAATAAAATGAAGGCTGAAAATTAAAAGTTGGATTTTGCCCCATTATGATCACTATTCACCTTGAAAAGAGCAGTTTTATTAGAGGTAGGTAGAGGGTTTAAAAGCCTGATTGAAAAATGTTCAAGAAGGAATAGCAGAAGAGAAACTGGAGACAGTAAATACAGAATGTACCTCCAGGGGATTTTGTTGTAAATGGGTGTACAAAAAAGGACAAGTCAGTTAAGCGATTTGTGGATATAATTTAATTTTTTTAAAAAAATGTGAATGGTTAAAATGTTTGGACATGACTGGAATGGTCCAGGAGTAGGGAGGGAGCAAGGATAATTCATAAGATTGGAGAGACTCTCCATGCCATATCCTTGAGGAAGAGATGATGAAATCTGGTGCCCAGGGTGCTGGGCTGGTTTGGGCTAGTTATGCACACTGTTCTTCAATGGGGAGCATAATGGAGGAGGATATGCACTTGAATGTGAGTGGACCCAGGTTTAGGAAAGTTCTCTGCTCTCAGAAATAGGAAGCAAAGTTATCTGCAAAGAGGAAGGAATTCTTGCTTTGAGAAGAGAACGGAAGCTATGAAGACTGAACTTACTCCATTTGATTATCTTTTTTAAAAAATATAAACTGTGTAATAGAAAATCTGCAACAAACTGAATGTTCTCTCCTACTACACTGTCACCACAATATCATCAATAATTTTCCCCACCTGCCAAGCATTTCTCTAGCAGATACCAACAGGGTATTGAATTCAATTCATTTTAATTTTGTCACTGTCTACCAGAGTCAGAGTCAGATCCCACAGGTGAAGAGCTCAGTCCCCCCCTACACTGTCCCCTACATCAGATGCTAGTCAGTATTCTGGGCCTCTGAACTTCTGACTGGTTGGCTATAAATTTTGTATTTCCCATGACTCCCCTCTGGATTACACTATCTGGATAGGGTTCTATCATTTGCTAAAATGGATCAAAAAACTGAGGAAAAGCTTCGCTTACATTTACTGGTTTATTGCAAAGGATGTTACAGAGGATATGGATGAACAGCAAAATAGAAGCAATGTACAAAGTATGGGGAAGGGACATGGTGTTTCCATGCCCTCTCTAGGTGCACAACCCTCTAAATGCCTCCAAATGTTCTGCAACCAGTGAGCTTTCCAAACCCTGCTCTTTTGTTTTTTCTCAAATGGAGGCTTCCTTACACAAGCATGATTGATTGAATAATTGGTCACTGGCAAGTAGCTCAACTTTGAGCCTCCCTCTCCTCCAGGACAGTAGAGCTGAAGGTTGCAACCCTCCAATCATATGTTTGGTTCCCCTAGAAACCAGTTCCCATCCCAAGACTGCCCATAAGCCCTGTGTTAGTCAGTTTTTTATCCCTGTGACAAAGTAACTGGAAGATCAACTTAGAGAAGGAAATATTCATTTTGGCTTATGGTTTCAGAGGTTTCAGTGTATGGTCACCTGGCTTCATTGATTCTGGGCTGGAGGTGAGGCAGAAACATCATGGCAGAGGTGCATGGCACAGCAAAACTGCTGACCTCATGTAGCTGGGAAGCAGAGAGAGAGACAGGAAGGGGCCAGGGACAAGTTTTGCCCTTCTGAGGCATGGCTCCCCAGTGACCTACTTCCTCGAACTCACCATATTCCTACAGTTTCTAAACATCTCAAATTGTTAATCCATCAATGGGCTAATCCATTGTTGATGTGAGAGCCCTTATGATTGAAGGACTTCCAAAAGTCCCACCTCTGAACATTGCTGTGCTGGAGACTAAGCCTTTAACACACCAGCCTGGCCATAACAAGCCTCTGATCATCAGTCATTTCATTATCACACAAAAAGACACTTATCACTTTAGAGATTCCATAGATTTTAGGATAAGGGGATAAAGACCAAAATATATTTATAATAAATCACAGTATCATAAACACTAATTAATTTATGGTATAAAATATATCATGAAAATAAGCATGATGATCTTCTTTTTTTAGTCAGATGCACTTGAATTTTTCGTGAATTTTAAGAATATGTATTTGACATATTGTGCTGCCTTTCACTGCATGCTATTGGCTTCCTATGGGGCCCATGTGTGAAGCCTGTGGGTTTAACTGCATTGCAGGAGGGCACCAGGAAGCTACTTCTGCAAAATACTCTTGGGAAAGGAGCCTTTAAGGTCTAGATATGAGAATTGTATAGCATTTGCTTGGTCTTTTTTTTTTTTTTTTTGGTCCAGATTGAACTGGGCATTTCATGTTGGAGGTTCCTATGGATTTCACAATGGTGAGTGTGAAGCATAACTTAAATCAAGATGCAAAGGCTGTAGAGAAAAAGGAAAACTGAGAACAAATATATCAGGAGGAGATGTTGCTGGGAGCAGCTGTGACTACATTTTAAAGAGCCACTTATTTTAATTGAGGGGCAATAGGATAATAATACTGTGAAATAATGGTGTGCCTTTATGTGAGAACCTTGGAGACCTTCCCATGCATGATGCAATGCGGTCCCATATCACTAGGGGAATAAGCCAGGTAGCCTTATTTTTTTAAATAAATGAAACTGGGTCATAGACTGAGCATATCTCTCCCAAGAATGTTCTGAGAGAATCATTTCTATGGATCGTAGATATAGCAGTTTGAATAAGAGTGGCCTGTAGAGACAAGTGCTTTTGGGTAGCTCTCCACATAATAAAGAGTAGAAGGAGTAAGGAGAGCACTCAGCTATGCATGTTGGTATATACCCAGGTAAACAGGTTACCAGGGCAGGGAAGTGCCAGAAATCAGGGCAAGCAAAGATCTTCTGAAAGTGACATAGAATGAGAATTTTGAACTAATAACACAAAATAAAAACTAAGACCATAGGATTTTAGGTATGCAAGAGACATTTAAGATGATCTAGGTCAGGTCTCGTGTATGCTCCTTTTATCTCTTTGGAGTCCGTTTCTGAAGCAAAGTTTTCCCAAGCTTTGTTCTCTAAGAGCCAACTGGTATTGAGGTGGACAAATCAATTTAGGTGATTGGATGGATGTGCTTGGGGAGGGAGGTGAGCATGGATGATTGGACTGAAGATCTTGAAAGTCATCCTAGTTGAGTAGTGTGTATTACAACTCTTCCCTGACAAGGTGAATTCAGAACTACATCAATAGCAAAATGATTTCCTCTCTGAATTATTCTAGACTGGTGCTTCTCAAATATTAATCTTCATATGAATCACCTGGGGATTTGTTAAAATGCAGATTCTGATTCAGTGGGTTTGGAATAGACTTCAAGATTCTGTATTTTTATAAGTACACAGGTGACCATGGTGTTTCTGGTTTGAGGACCACACTCTGAGGGGCTAGAGGAGAGGCAATTGCCTAGCTCTACTTGTTGTGCTAAACCCCACTGATTGTTTGGTTGTGTATTATCTTCTCTTAAGGAGCATTCATTTGCATGTGATATTTTTAGCTGCAAGGGTCCTCTTGATGAAGCAAAAATTGGAACATTTCTATTTTCCAGAGAAATGGCCTTGACTGGGAGGCATCACATCCTCTGCTGCAGATAAAGAGACATTGAGGAGTTGATACGTACTGGTTGCATGACTTTGAATGACCTTGAACAGGTCACATCCCATCTGGATTTAAGGTCCCTTGCATACGAAAATGAGATGAATAATTTGAGTTCTATTTACTTGCAGATGACAGATGTGAAAATACTTAGCAAAGTAAAACCCTGTTGTACCAAGACAGAAACCTTACCATCCTGTTATTTATGCCCAGTATCCGCAGTCTAAGCCTTCTCTTGAATGCAACTGCTGGATAAATTTGTAAGGTGTGTTAGAGAGGGTTGAGTGTGATGGCTATTACTGTGCTCTGGAATGCTTGCATGCTTCCTTAATTGCAGGGCTCATTTCTGCTTTGGGGGACGAGGTCCTCATCTCTATTGTTCTGACCCTTTCGGTAGTGGTAAGGACCCAGTCCATCAGGACTCAGATCCTGCATTTAGAAAAGGACTATGATTATGTTGAATCATCGTTATTTCACAAGCTATTACTTGTGAGTCCTAAGATCCATTAGTTGTTTCAAACAGGTGTATTTCTAATTATCTATTGTATTTAGTATTACTCACATTTCAGGGATGGGATTTTACATCATTGATTTAAGGTCACACGGTTGAACTACATTGCTACAGAATAAGAAGTCTTATGGACATCTGACTTCAAAGCTTGCTTTGATGTCATTATGAAAGCTGTTTTCCTTCCCTCTTGCCCTAGGATAGTGTGACTACAGTTGCATTCTGGCGACGGACTTTAATGGGAAGCCTTGAATCTGAGGGTCCTATGGTAAGGCATTGGGAGAGTGCTTGGGGAAAGGGGGGCCAGTTATATAACAGTATGTGCCATATTTGGAGTTGCTCACCTCCATGTAACAGACTCGGATTTGGGAGTAAGAGAGGAGGGTTCTGGCTTTCACAGAGGGAGAAGTTATCAGTGACAGGAGGAGAGCAGTGTCTCCTCTGAGGGGACTGTGCCGGCTGTCACTTATGAAGTAAAGGAGAGCCACTATCAGGTAAGGGAGAGGTGACCTCCACTCCTGTACTGAATCGAAAGAGACTGGAGAAAGGCCCAAGAGGAAGAGTTTAGGGAAATGCATGTAAATTGGATTCCCTGAGGAAGGCCAGGGCGGTCAGTGTTACTCGGGGCATTTGTCTTCCTAACAGTGGTTTCCATCCTTGTCACCGTATCTGTACTTGTTAGTCACATTGCATTTGTCTTATTCTTGCAAGCTTACTTTGTGGGATGTGTTTTATTCACAATAATTCTCAGAAGTGTTATTCCCATGATTTATTGCCCTTTGGTGTTTATCTTACTCTTCCAGTTTTACCTTTCCTTCAACCATGGTCTAACATTTTAGAGTTTGACTTTCTATATTTTTATAAGAGGAAATTTATCTTCTTTTCATATTTATTTCAGCATTTGTCTTGTTCTCCCAACATGTTTCATTCTCAGAATTTATCTCTCTTATTTTGAAAATATGTCTCGGAAATATAGTCTTTCTCTTTTCCCTACTTGGTCTTTATTTGCTTAATATTTTACATCTTTTCTGTGTTTTCTGAGCTTGAGCTTCTGAAGGGGCATTCTCTTGGGTAGAAAAGGCCCGGCTGTTTGCAGCAGACATGGATTTGGTGCAAGCCTCTTTGTATTTCCATGCACCTCAATTTTTCAGTCCATACAAATGGGGGATATTAAAAGCCCAGGAGATAAACTGTGAACTCTGCTTTGTCTCAGAATAGCTTTGAGAGTTGGCAAGAATGCATATTTAGTTTGAAGACAGTAAAAGGAATGTTCCTGCTAAGGATATAGCCCGTTTTTCATTTTTCTTATCAGCTCTAGTGGGAGGGCAGGTCTGCTTGAGTCATGTTTCTGTAATTTTCTTTTTGACAGATCTAGACTGCTTCAGGTTCCTCAGTAGTGACTACAGTTACAGCATCAGCATTTTTGTAGCTTTTAATGAATATGCAAATATACGTGCTAGAATCACCATTTTATCAAACATGATGATAATACCAATTACAGACATTAACATTTGAATAAGCTACATTTATAGCTTACTGGGCACATCCATAGGTCTTCTCTCCTTTGATGCTCAAAATAATCATGTGCATGAGGATTATTATTCCATTTACTAGGGGAATACTGAGACTCAGGGAGACTAAGTGTTAATTAGTAAGTGGCAGAAAAAACATTCAGGCTCATTACTGCAACACTCAGTAATCTTGTGGTTGTTGTTTGGTTTGAAGTTGTGGGTATACTTTTACAAGTCACTTCTCATTCCTTGGAAATTCTTGTATGGACTTCCTTGTCTGCCTTCACTTAGACTAAATTTTCTTCCATCTGCCCCTAGTGAGACCCCCTCCCTTAGCCCAGCTTTCACTAATGCACACAACTTGCAAAGATACTGGGATAGGTAGATTGGGGCTGTTACCACCTTCTAACATCATTGATTTCCAATCTCTCTTCATACTCTCACTCTAGAAAAATGATTTTTCTTTTCCTGGTTGTCTAGGGTTCTCTCTGACAGCTGACTATAGAAAAGTTTCCAGGAGGGAGATGGTTAATAAAGCATCTCATTCTAAAAGCAGACTCCTCCCCTGCTCACAGTGACCACAAAAGTTCAGCCCCACTTTTTGGTAACTGCTTCCCTTTTGCTCTCTTCCTTTAAGGTTCCTCGGGGCTGGGACCTGGGCTTTCATAGGGATTGGGACTCTGTTAGAGACCCTGCTGATGTTTAATAAATATCAAACCACTGCCCTGAGCAATTGGAAGAGTCTGCATGCTGTGATCAGACAGTCCCATCCTGGGTACATTTGTAACTCTTGACCTTATTCTGGGGACAGCTGTTAGGGAGTTCCATCATCACTCCAACTAGAGCGGTGATGTTCAAATTCTCCACACAGAATTTCCTGTCACTTCAGAGGGAATCTTGGCTGTGAATATCTCAGGGCAGCCTTTGTTTTCTTAGTTGCATGCCACAGCAAACTCACAGGATGACAGGAACTCTGCTGTTGTAGTTCTCCACCCTCCTGGTTCAGAACATTATACCCCACTGACCTCACAACCTAGTCTTCCTGATGGACTCTATGGAGCAATTTTCAGAGGAGCCCTTTCATGGCTTCCCTTGTCTCTTCTCCCTTCTCTCCTCCCATCTCTTTTCCTCTACTCTTTCCTCCTCTCCTCTCTTCTCTGTCATGCCTTCTATTGTTCTCTGGTCATTGTTCCATTTTTCTATGAAAAGAGAGAGAGAGGTGGAAAGAAACATATTACAAACAAATAAAAACATATCCACATTTAATATACTGTTGCTTACACCTTCAAAGACTTTCTTCCCCACATTCATCTTCCAAAGATATTGTTTTGCTCTCTTGCTCTAGAAGTAGGTGCCATATATTCCTTCTTGTATCATCCATCATCTTCATCTACTCTCGATCCATCTCCAAATCCAATTCAGATTTGTCCCCTAGGTTCACAGAATTCACCCCAGAAATACTCATCCTAGCATTTGTCTTTAGGCCAAAATGCTTCAGAGCTCAACTCCCTGCTTTCTTCATCTTTCTGCTCCTTTTCTTTATTTATTTTTTTAGTCCCACTTATACACTTAGCATTTCCCTGGTCTTATGTATCAATGATGATAATGAATATAAAAATGCTTTGTAAACTACAGAGTGCTGTTTCAATACACTGAACTATATGAGCAACATATTGTTTATCAAGGATATTTTAGTCTAATAGCACTTGTTCCTTTTAATAGCCTGACTGGAAATTCTATTTAAGACAGACTCAGAGGACAGCCACATGCCCCTAGTCAGCAGAGGGTTAGTAGTCATCATGTTAGTTTGCATTAATCATAACCGCATCATTATTAAGACCTAGCTGGCCTGTTTGTAAAGGTATTAGATTGATTTCATTAATTGCCCCAATTAAAGTCTTCTCTGTATCCACACCTTTTGCAATGACTTTGTTATTTTTTCTGTCAAGGAGTAGAGTCCTTTTCTCCAACCTTTGATTCTAAACAGGGCTTTGTGAATATGGTAGAAATGCTGCTGTGCCGGTTTCAAGTCTAGGCTTCAGGGGTCTTCCACTCCCACTCTTGCTTTTTCATCTTCATAGTGAGATGTGCCTGCACTACCCAGGAAACAAGCCTCGGCTAGCTTGCTAGAATAGGAGACACCAGTGCTCAAGCATCTGGCACCCAGGCAGGTGAGAGAGTTCAGTGCAGACAAACAGGACCACAGGTGCAGGTATATGTGGAGTATGACAGTTCAGATATGAGGGGTTCTCAAAAGCTTCTATGTTAATGAAGAAATATTCAGAGGTGAAATGATCAGATTATGAGAGCTGTAATCTAAGGAGTCCATCCTAGTCCATTCAAACTACCCAAACATTACCATGGGTAGTACTGTAGGCAGGTGGGACATGGCTAGTGGAGGCTGGTCACTGGGAGGTGTGCCCTGGAAAATTCGTCTTCCCTGTCACCCCTTCCCCTTGCTTTCTCTTTGTTTTCTGGCTGCTATGAGTGGAGCTGCACTTCTGCCATGATGTTCTGACTCACTTGGATCTGAAGCAATGGAGTTGGCCCACCATTGACTGAAACTCTGAAACCATAAGCCAAAACAAAGTTTTCCTCCTCTAAGTTATCCTTGGAAGGTATCTTGATCTCACAATGAAAAGTTGACTATGACAGGGAGCTTAGCTGAGACTCACAAATGTACCTACATATAAATTTATTGCACAAATGTGTACACACACACACACACACACAAAGAGAGAGAGAAGTTTTAAGGAATTGGCTTGCATAATTGTGGGAGTTGGCAAGTTTGAAATGTGCCTGATGGGTTAGCTGGTGGAAAACTGAGGCGAGCTTTCTATGTTGCAGTCTTGAAGTAGAATTCCTTCTTCAGAAAACTTCAGTCTGCTTTTAGGGCCTTAAATGAATTGAATGAAGCCTATCCACATTATGGAGGGTTGTCTGCTTCACTTAAAGTCTACTGGTTATAAATGTTACTCATATCTACAAAAAAACCCTTTCACAATGACATCTACATTGGAGTTTGACTAAACAATTAGGCATCATAGTCTAACCAAAATGGTGCATAAAATTAACCACCACACCATGTACCTATGAACAATGACAAGTTTATTTTAGAATTTTGAATTTGTTATACGGAATTATTGTGATAAAAGATATACTAAGGTAAAAATCTCTCTTAATTTTTAATGAGCTAATTTGACTCTCATTAAAAGGCAGTTTCTCACTGGCATGGTAGGGCTCAGGGTCCAGTGTTAGGCTCTGTCCCTACCTAGGTTCTATCTCCTAATACCAGACATGCTAAGAATGAATTAGGGTGCTAGCTAATATTTGCTTATTCTATGTTCTAGAAGGCACTGGCATCTGGAAGACTGTCATTCTATGCTCCCAGCCCAGTAGATAATGCAGGAACTACTGGCCCAGGATTGGTCCAGTCTTCCTCATGCTCAGCAAAGTTCTCCCTGGTCTCATTTTGATGTGGACCACCTAATGCTTCCATTTTACACCTCTCTTTTCTTCTGTAATTAACTTCTAGGAAAGGCCAAGTTATCGTATACTGTTTACTATAAACTACTTGGTTTCTATTCCAAGGAATATTTGCATTATAAATCTTATCCTAAATTATTGATTGGAACACTTGTTTCCTTACAATGAAATCCCAGGCATATATGAGAATGATCTTTTTCATGGAGGTAAGGGGAAAGAAGTTTTTCCTTGGATTACTGAAATCACCCTGTTTGTGTAAATTGGGAAGAAGATGTTCTGGAACAATCTGAGACTATGGTGCCTGATCTCCCCCCAACTGTTTATTATCTAAACATCTTCTCCTCTTTTGGGGTGCCTGAATTGAGTTTCTAGACTTTCTGTGTTCTAAGTCAGATTGCTTATGAAGTTTTATTTTATTTTCCCCTGAAGAATACATCGCTTAGCTTCTGAGCCATGGAGGAAGGCTTTCATAATTTTATTTAGTTTGCTTATTCTGTCCTGACCTGTGCTTGTTTGCATCATGACTGACCTTCCATTGGATGGGCAACAACTTGCATAGTAGGATCCTTTCCCCTTCTTCCCTCTATTTTTATTCCCCATACATGTATTTGGGAAAAAATCTTCTACTATATCCTGGCACTGGAGTTGGCCTCAGGAGTAAAGATATAATAGGATCCTAGTTGAAGGAGCTCAGCTGTCATGGAGAAGAGAGTCTGATGCATAGGAAATTATAATGCAGCTTGATGGGCTGTGGTAGCTACTGACTTGAGCTTTATCATCTATTAAAGCAAAGTGCTTTATCTCTGTATTGGGGCTAACATAGGAGGAGGAAAAAAATCACTATTGTAAAGTGTTCTCTTCATTTTTTTTCTTTCTTCTGAACTAATAGCTCTTGTGAATCAAAAAAAAAAAAAGATTCCTTATAATTCTTTGTCTAATTTTCTCCAGTAGAATAAATCACTTCTTTGAGCCTCAGAGATACGCTTTTACAAATTTTTCTTCTCTGAATATTCTTTACAATGGTGAAATCTTTCCTATAGTTAAAAAGGGATGCTATTACTTTCTCCTTCAGGTGTGTTTCTATTTTTGTTTGTCAGAAGATGTTTTTAAATTCTGTTCTGACTTCCTATTCGACCCTGGGTTTCACTTGCATTCTGACCAGCACAGCTCTACTCTTCAAGTTCAACCTCCATTAGCCATCACGGGCCACTCCTCTCCACACTTTTGCAGATAAAATCTCTTGACCTTTTAGTTTAACCTGTCTCAAAAATTGCTTTCTCTCTCTCTTTCTTTCTCTCTCTCGTTCTGTCTCTCTCTCTTTCTCCCTTCTCTGGGGCTGGGGTTGTAGCTCAGTGGTAGAGCACTTGTGTGTGAGGCACTGGGTTTGATTCTTAGCACCACATATAAGTAAATGAATAAAAAAAAGGTCCATAAATAACTAAAAAAATATATAAAAAAGGTCTTTTCAGTGCTGTTGGAGGAAATATGGCATCAAATCCCATGCCTTATATTCTTTATCCTTGTCCATACCAGAAATTGAACTAAGCAAACAGTAAGAATTCAATAATTTTGTGGGGTCAGAGATACAATAATAATAAAACTATATTTATGGTGTCATAAATTCAGAATGTGTTACATCTAAGGTCCAAATTAGGACACCTGAGTTATTATAAGTAACTCTATGGTTCTGAAGAAGGGAGAGCAGTTAAACTAGAGAATTTGACCTGCAGTGCTGCTATGTAAGTGTTTACATATATTATTTGTTAGTTTGTTTCTTTTTAATTTCTACACTTCCCTTTCCCCCCAGTCTCAGTGTCAACTGCAGAAATCCTATGTTTTCTCTTCTCTGTGACTGGGTATCAAACTCCTCTGCTATCAGGAATGTGTCTCCTAAGCTACAAAGCCATTTTTTTCAAGATTTGTAAATCAAATCCAAGAATTCTTTTGCTCATATTCTATTGTTCCACACACTATTTAGGAGCAAATGATAATGCTTAATCACAGACCCCATATTATACCTTTTCATTTAAGTCCTGATACAATTAATGTTGACAGGAAAAGAAGAAATGAAATACCATTCCTACCATGCTTTCAAGTTTTTAAAAATGTGCAAGTCCTTGATAATCAAGGTGTATGATAAGTTCTTAGAAAGTGAAAAATGACAGGATGGACATAAAAAGATCTTGTAGGTGTCAAACTCTTTGTTTTCTAAGGAATTCAATTTAAATAAGTTTAAGCAATGTGGGAAAGTTATTGTCTCATTATGAGACCACAGACATAACGTGCCAAGACTTGGTGCTCTTATCATGTTTCTTTTTGAATGCCACCTCCAGTTTTTCATGCTAGCTTTCTTTCTGATGCTGGACCCACATCCACTGCACTTCCAGGACTCCTACCTTCTTTGTCTTTACTGCCAGAATATAAGATAGGCTCTTTCCTTAGATTCATTTCAAAAGAAGTTGCTAGAGAAAGATTCTGATTGGCTTGGCCTGGGTCACATGACGAGTCTGTAACCAGGAGAATTCAAGAGCACAGTAGCCCCTGGGAGGTATATCACAACAGTTCTCTAAGAGAGGCAAAGCAAACCATGCAGAAAAATCAATTGTCCTCTACTACTCACATGAAGGAGAATGTTTGTTTAATCCACAAGATTTTTAGATTAGGATGAAAGAAAAAAATAAGGATAAAACCTTCACAATAGTGAACTTTTTCAATGTCCAATGTTAGCTTCAATACAGAGATATAGCACTTTGCTTTAATAGATGATAAAGCTCAAATCAGTAGCTACCACAGCCCATCATGTTGCATTATAATTTCCTATCAACCATACTCTCTTCTCCATGACAGTTGAGCTCACTCAACTAGGATCCTATTATGTCTTTACTCCTGAGGCCAAGTCCAGCACCAGAATCTGGTATAAGACTTTCTCCAAATACATGAATGGGTATTAAAATAGAAGGAAGAAGGAGAAAGGATCCTTCTATGCAAGTTGTTCCCCATCCAGTGGAAGATCAGTCATGATGCAAACAACTACAAGATAAGTGGAGCTAAATAGAATTATGAAAGCTTCCTTGCATGGCTCAGAAGAAGTGATTTATTCTTCTGGGGAAAATTAGATAAAGCTTCATAAGCAATCTGACTTTTGAACATTTCCATGGAAACTTAATTCAGCCAAGAGGAGATAGTGTTTAGATTATAAACAACAGGTGGGAGGGGAACAGGGCTCCATAGTCTTAGATTGCTAAAGGACAGGTGGTTTTTAATAAAATAAACAAAATTGACAAATACTTAGCTAGACTAAGTAGAAAAGGAGAGTCAGCTTAAATGAAATCCAAAATGAAATAAGTGGCATTACAATGGATGCCTCAGAAATAAAAAGCATTGTAAGGGCTTGTTATAAATACTTAGGTGCCAACAAATCAGATAACTGGAGAAAATAGATAAATTCCTAGAAACATACAACTGACCAAGAATGAATCAAGAAGAAATAAAAAAGACCAGTTAAAAACTAATGAGATTGAAATAGAAATCAAAAACCTTCCAACAAAGAAAAGCCCAGGACCAGATGGCTTCATGGCTGAATTTTACCAGGCATTCAAGGAATAATTAATACTAGTTCTTCTCAAATTCTTCCAAAAATAGTAGCAAAGGGAATACATTAAAACTAATTCATTGAGGCTACCATCCTCCTGATATCAAAGCTATACAAAGACAACATAAGAGAAAACTACAGGCCAATATCTGTAAGAAACAGAGATGAAAAACTTCAATAAAATATTAGCAAACCAATTCAGTGTCACATAACAAATATATACATTGACCAAGTAGGATTTATCCTTGGGATGCAAGATGGGTTTAACATATGCAAATCAATCAATGTGATATACTATATTATTATCATGTAAAAACAAACGACATGATTATCTCTATCAGTGCAGGAAAAGCATTTGACCGATTTCCTCCTTTCATGAAAAAAACTTTTAAAAATATGGGTATAGAAAGAAATTTCCTCAACACCATAAAGGCCATTTCTGAAAAGCCTACAGATACCATCATAATTGGAGAAACTCCAAAGCTTTTGCTTTAATATCAGTTGCAAGGCAAGAATGTCACTTTTATCACTTCTTTTCTACATAGTACTGGAATACTAGTAAGAGCAATCAAACAAAGGAAAAGGAAGACATCAAATCAGAAAGGAGGATTACAATTTTCCCTGTTTGGAGATTACATAATTATATATGTAGGAAATCCTGAAGACCCCACATTCACAATAAAACTGTTAAAACTAGTAAACAATCTTAGTAACCTTGTAAGGTAGAAAATCAACATGCAAAACCCAGTTTAGTTTCTTTACACCAGTGACAATCTATCCTAAAAGGAAATAAAGAAACCAATTTTATTTATAATAGCATGAAAAAGGGGACTTAAAAATAACTTTAATCAAGAAGGTGCGAAATCTGTACATTCAGAATTTTTATGAAGAATAGAAGAAAACACAGTAAATGGAAAGATTTTCTGTCTTCATGGATTGGAATAAATGTCTACACTGCCCTGCAGAACATATAGATTCAAAATAGTTCTTGCCAAAATTCCAATGTCATATTTCTTAGAAATAGAAAGAAAATACAATTTCAAAATTCACATGGGATCACAGAAGAGCACAAATTGCCAAAAATCTTGAGAAAGAACAATGAAGTTGAAGACAAGACACACTTGGTTTCAAAATATATCACAAAACTATAGGATCAAAACAGTATGGAACAGGCATAAAAACAGATATTCAGACTAATGGAACAGAACAGAGAGACTAGAGGAAAGAAAACCCAATGTGCATACTCATGTAATTTTTGACCCAGTCACAAAGAATATGCGTGGGGAGAAGATAGTTTCTTCACTAAATAGTACTAGGGAAATTGGATTTCTACACACAAAAGAATAAAATTGAACCCTTATCTTATGCCACACTCACAAATAAACTGAAACCATAAAACTCTATAAGAAAACACAGGCAAAAAGCTTCTTGAAATTGGCTGTGGCCTTGGTTTTTTTGGAGGTGACGTGAAACACGTAGGCCACAACAGCAGAAATAAACAAACAGGGCATCATAAAACTAAGCAGCTTCTGCACAGCAATGGAAAGAAAAACTCAAAAGCAGCCCACAGATTGGGAGAACGTATTTACAAACCATATAAATGGTAAGTGGTTAACATCCAAAATATATAACAAATTCACACAACTCAATAGCAAAACCAAAAGCGAAACAACAACAACAAAACCCCAAACCTCCACAATTAAAGAAATAGACACGTTGATTTTGTTCTTTTGGATAAATACCAAGGAGTTGGATAGCTGGATCATATGGTGGTTCTGTTCCTAGTCTTTGGAGGAATCTCCACACTAACTTCCAAAGTGGTTGTACTTGTTTGCAGTCTCACCCACAAGGTACATTTTTCCTTGCATCCTCATCAGCATTTATTGTTATTTGTATGCCAGATGATTGCCATTTTAACCATGGTGAGATAAAAAAAATCCCAGTGTAGTTTTGATTTGCATTTCCTGGTTTCTAATAAGAATGTTGAACTTTTTTATTTCATATATTTGTGCACCATTTGTATTTCTTCTTGTGAGAAATATCTGCTTAGTTCTTTTGCCCATTTATTGATGGGCTTATTTGTTTCTCTGACGTTGAATTTTTTGAGTTCTTTTTGTATTCTGGATATTAATCTCTTGTCAAAAGAATAGCTGCCAAAGATTTTCCCTTATTCTGTAGACTGTCTTCAAATGTTGAATGTTTTCTCTCATATGCTTAAGTTTGAGAGGGAAAAAAAGGAATAAAATAGGGATCTCAAGAAAATGGAAGATATACCAATAGAGTAGAGGAAGGGGATTAAGAAGTAGAGCTTAGGGGAGTCCTGGGGAATGAAATTGACCAGTTATGCTATTTCTATGTATGAACATACCACAATAAATCCCACTTTTACATATAATTACAATGTGCAAATTAAAAACATAGTAATTGGAGAGAAACTAACAGAATAGAGGAAGGGAATCAGTAGGAAGGAAGAAGGGAGGAAAAGGGAAGACTGGGGCATAAGATTTGTTAGATTATGTTATGCACACGTACAAATATGTCAGATTGAAACTATCACATGCTTCAACAATCTGTCTTCTGAGTTTGTAACCCAGGAAATGAAGTCAGTACTTTGAAGAAACATCTCACTTCCATGTTCATTGCAACCCGAGTGCAACAGCCAAGGTATGAAAAAAACAAAAAAACAAAAAAACAAGCCCAAGTGTTTGTTTACGAATGAATGGATAAAGAAACTGTGGCTTGTGTTCACAATGGGATATTGTTCTGCCTTAAAAAGGAGATCCTGCCATGTTCAACAATATGGATGAACCTGGAGGACATTTTCTTAGTGAAATAAGCCAGACACAGGAAAGTACTCATGATTTCACATGAGGAATTTAATAGTGTCAAATATGGAGAAACAGAGTACAGAAGGTGTTACCATGGGTTAGGGGTGGAGGTGGGAGGAATGGGGAGAAGTTGGTAAAGATTCAAACTTTCACTTATGAGACTAGTAAGTTCTGTGGATCTATTGTACAGCATGGTATCTATAGTTAATAATAGCATATTACATCCTTGCTGTAAGAATAGATTGTACATATTTTAACAACACAAAAAAGTAGCAAGGAGAGGTGATATGCTAATTAGCTTGATTGTTAAACCTTTCACAATGTGTGTATGTACATACACACATAAATATCCATATATATGCATATATATATGATTTCATTATATTTATAGATATTCAAATTTTTATTTGAATGACAAACAGCTTTTGTTTTATGTAGGCATTCTGACTGGCTCTCAGAAGCTAATTAACACAATAGAACAGGGCATTCCCCTCATGAACCTTATAGGCTAGTGGTTTATAAAGAAGAAGGCAATTAAGTGAAAAGTATAGATAACTAATACATCATTTAAAATCAAGTATTTCTTCATGTGCACATTTATGGGTAATATGTATGTTCCAGGCACAGTGTGATATTGTGAGCACACTCTACCAGAGTTCTCAGTCCAACAGGTACTCAGGGTCACATACATGTTTCCAATCAGGAAGACAATTGTGTGTCTTAGCCCATTTGAGCTGCTTAACAAAATGCCATAGACTGGATGGCTTATACCCAGCAGATGTTTACTTCTCACAGTTCTGAAGGCTGGAAATCTGAGATTAGGGCACAGGAAGTTGAGGTGTTTGATGAGCACCTGTCTCCTGGTTCTTTGATGGTGTTCTGTTGCTATTCCCTCACATGATGGAAAGGGCAAACAAGTCACCTTTGGCCTCTTTATTCAGGGCACTAACCCCTTTTATGAGGGTTCTATCCTCATGACCTGATCACCTCCCCAAAGCCCTCTTTATAGCATCAAATACCACCCCATTAAGGGTCAGAATTACAACATATAAATTTTGGAAGGGACGCAAACATTTAGAACTTAATACTATGAAAATTGAAACCTTCAGTTATCTGCTTAGATGTAAAAACAAATAAAAGATTATATGAATAGTTGACTAATATACAATATTTGAAAACCTTATATTTTTTCTTGCTCTGAAGTCATCTAAGGAGTTGCTCATGACTTTCTCCCTTCTCATTACCCTTTCTGTGATATTTTCAGACTCCAGTGTGAGTCCTTCCATTCAACCAATTATACTCAGGTCACTTCTGAATTACAATTGAAAAATAGGCAGAACACTCCCCACGAGCTCTTCTTTCCTCCTCCCTTTTGATTCAGTTTCTGTTACTCATTTGCTTAACACAATTTTTTTCTTCATAGGTGGGACCAAGGTAATTTTCAGGCCTGCCAACATTGGAATAATCACACATCCTTAGTCAGTGGAGTCCAAACTTAAGGACTCAATACTTCATTCACATCTGTGTCCTGTATGATTTACTTAGCATTCTTGAGTCTCTTATTATTCTGTGTATGGAAACAAAATGCCCACATGTGCCAAAGACTCTTGGCACAGGAGAGTGGGCCTGGGCCTTGGACTTACACATCTGGATTTAAATCCTAGTTTACTGAGGATGAAGGACCCCCATTATTTCAACTATCCCTTGCCAGGGGGCAGCACTGAGCAATGGAGCCAGGTGCAAGGGCTCTTGGCTGCTCTCACAGGAACCAAAAGACACATGGTGAGTGAATTGAGGGCACATCATGAGTGAAGGAAGGCTTTGAATCGAAGGAAGATACTAAAGCTACAAACCCATAAGAGACCAGACAGAGAGGCAAAGGGGTCCAACATGAAGATTCACAGCATGTATCTTCAAGCTAGACAGAACACAGAGCCTGCTTGTGGGACGAGGTATCAGGGAATGTGAATTGATTGCCTTATAAACAAAAGGTGGCTCTTTTAAGGTCTGCTGTGACCTCCCTCTGGACCTTTCTGAAGACAATGTGTTTGTCCCTGGGTAAGTCATTTTGGTCTCTCTCTTTGTAACAAAGGCTATGATGGCTGTCTTACAGACTCAAATGAAGTTACCTGGCACATAGTAGGTGTTAAAATAAGTAAATTAAATACCCTCAAGTGATTCTAACTGGTCCTTTAAGAGTAAAGAGAAGCTTCCCTCGCTAGCAGGCGGAAGATAATCTCATTGAAAATCCCCTGAGAGGCTCAGTATCTCCTAATGGCCTGAATCTGCTCACTGCCATCACTGGTATTTTTCCACTAGTTGAGCACAGGTTCCTGCTCCAAGTCTCTTCTGTCCTTTCAGGACTTTCCTTTTATATTTCTTTCTTAAACTTTTCACCCTCATTAAATTAAGCTCCATTTTTTGGCAAAACCCTGTTCCTGGGGGAATTCTTTAAAAGTCCCACATGGAGTTAAAATAAAATATTTCTTCTGCAAGTACTATGGTAGCAGACCTCATGTGTGTTGAAAGGCCCCGAGTCCACACAGCCTTACGTAGCCCATGGATGCGTCCGTTTGATATCTGAAATTATCCTTTTACTGAAAACACCAGGGAGGCTGGATTGTAACTAGTAGGTTCTTTCAAATTTGCTTTGCGTCTTGGATAGAAGCAGCTCATTATAAATCCATTCCTTATTGTGCATTTGAAGGCAAGAGGTAGCGACCATGCTTCTAAACCAAAGCTGCTCCTTTCTTCAGTCATTTGAGCTTTCTGATGTTCTACCCTGTGTTTCCACCCAAACCTTCCAGAGCTGAGAGAAGCGGTCCCTGCTAGGATAACAATGACTCTAGCTTCTCAACAGGTAGGTCCTCCTATCTGCCACTCTGGCCTTTCTTCCTTTTTCTCTAGGAACCCAGATTTGACCACAATATTGGCTAAGCTGATCTTTTGTTATTTATTGTACCTTCGTAACACCCACACATCCCCTGGCAAGTGGATATTGCCAATGGGTTGTTGCTATAACACTGCTTTACTGGGTCATAAAGCCAGTGGAAATTTATACAGCTGCTAAGAACTGTGAGAAAAATCTGAAACTAGCCGTCTTTGTAGTGCATAGGAGCAGTGTTAGGTTAGAGGCTGGATATCAGTGTGCTGAGACTTCTCTTCCCACCAACTCCTTGGATCCCTGCTGGTGTCTGCTCAAATCTAAAATACCTCTTGTCCTTTGTGGGACTCCAGTGGATCTCCCTGGAGCCATGAATATAATATGGGAATGGAAATACACAGAGTTGAATTTATACATTCAAATATCCATCCATCCATCCATTCATTCATTCATTCATTCATTCATTCAAAAGTTTCTCACACTCCAGTAATTGCCTCCTTACTGCTGAGGATACAACAAATAGTAACTACCTCTGAGTCTAACAGGAAAATCAAACCGAATTTCAATATAATGTGAAAGTGTCTGTGGGAAGCACTAAATCCAGCGTGTGAAATTCTGGAACGCAGCTGTGGGTAGGAGTAAAAAACATGTATATAGAGAAGATGATTCTAAATTCTGTTTTGGGGGGGTGAATAGGAGTTCAGGTGATTCTGATCAAGGTGCCTGACTACTGGGACCAAGTACACAGCCCTGAATTTAATGTAGCAGATATTTGCAAACTTAAATGGGCATATAACTAAATCATTTGAGGTTCTGGTTCAAATGTAGATTCTGATTCTTTTGGTCTGCAATTGGCATTGAGAGTATCTATCTAATACACTATTGATTTAAAAACCATTTTTTTCTCATATGTCTCTAAAATCTCTTTTTCTAATAACTTAAAATGTTGATACCAGTTCCAAACTTGAAGAAGAATAGCCCACAAAAAAGTGTACTTTTGCCCAAATTCAAACTCACCAATTATTTTTTATCCTATTTTTTTTATCATTGTTTCTCTACATATTTATATGACTTTCCCCCTGAACTATTTGGAAGTAAGTTGATGCCATTGTATGTCTTACTCCTAAATTCTTCATTGTGCATTTCCTAAGACATTGATAGTCTTTTACATTTATCATGATCAGGATATTTAACATTGATACAGTACTATTGTCTATTCCATGGGCCATATTCAAATGTTGTTAATCGTTCCAATAATGCCCCTTTTAGTACATTTTTTCCCTTGATCTAGAATACAAGGCAAAATCCTGTATTGCATTTGGGTATTGTTCTGTCTCTCAAATCTCCTATAATTGGGAGCAATTACTTAACTGTTTTTGTCTTTCTTGACCTTGACAATTTTTGAATCCTACAGTCTAATTATTTTGTAGAATGTCCCTCTATTTCAGAATATCTGTTTCCTCTCAATTAGATGCAGGCATGTATTATTGGCAGGGATATCTGAAAGGTGATATTGTGTCTCAGACCATGTTTTGAATAGCAAAAATTCACTGAATGCAGGGTTGGACACCAATACTGGTTACCAATGTCTCTCCCAAGGATAACCTCCCTGCCAGGACCTTTGTGCTCCCTCATACTTTCTTGGCCCACCCTGACTGGAAAAGGTGTGTGGGATGTTGAATTCACTTTGAAACTTTAAATAGCATATCTTATCTTCAACCCGTTCTTTGAACTTTGAGACCGGCCTTTGCATTTTTTCATTGTGTTATGGCTCTCAGGTAACCCACCTCTGGCTTGCTCTTGTGTGTCCTGAAGTACTGGTTCTCAGGCCCTGTCTCCATTTCTTCCCTCATCTCTTCCTAATCAGAGGAATAAGTTCTGGTGTTCTATTATACAGTAGAGTGACCATAGCTAAAAATAATGCAATGCATATTTCAAAACAGCCAGAAGAGAGGCTTTTGAATGATCTCACCACAAAGAAAGGATGAGTTTGAGTGGCCGGATATGCTTATTACACTGATTTGATTGTTGTATAATATATACATGAATTAAATTAGCACACTCTATCCCATAAAGGTATATAATTGTTATGTGTGAAGAAAATAAATTAACAAGTAGATAAAATTAAAAAAGGTCATTCTAATTTGCAAACAAAGAAGTGCATTCTCAAGTCTATAGTATCAGGCAGAAACTGCAGAATAGCCAGAGGTGGGTCCAGAAGGCAGCAATATGCAAGGAATTGAAGCGACTGATGGGCTCCAATCCACAGGACCTTGGCAAGATGCTTGCCTCTCTGAGATTCAATCCTTTTGCCTCTCTGAGATTCAATCCTTTTATAAGTAAAACAGAATGGTAGCTCTACCTACCTAATAAGGTTTTGAGAAGAATCACTGAGATAATGCAGGCCACTTGTTTACAAGCTATCTGATGCAATACATGTTATTAGAGTGATAACTGCAGCAACACCAAGTTGCTGCTGAATTGGGTCATTTGCATTCCTTCTACCTAGAAATGGAATCAGTCTCAGAGGCTGGTTCAGAGCTGAACCTGCAGCTGGTGGCTGAGTGGCCCCAGCTTTACAGGTCAGGAATGCTCAGGACCCTGGAAATAAGCCAACCCTATGCAACTGTCAAAGCCTCAGGGGAAAAGGGATCAGAGCTGGAGAGTGCACGTTCCAGAAGCAGTATTTAGACTAGAAACACAGGGGTAACAGAAGCAATACTACCACATGATGATTTTTATGAGAATCACTGATAACTGTGTCAATCTGTTGTGAGAGCAAACTTCCTGCAGTGCTTAAAGAGAAGCACCAAGGAAAACAGTCCTGATCAAAGCCTGGCTTCCTTTGTCACAGGCATTTTCTCTGCAACACACCCAAAGGCATTTTGTAAAATAGCAGCAGCTTCTGAAAGGAAGATGTGTTAATAGGATATGGTTTGGGTGTCATCCGCTCTTTCCCAGAATGTGTTTCGCATGGAGACAGACATCAAAATGGAGAGCAGAGAGGAATTCACTCACATGTTGGCACTTGATGGAGAAGAGAAGAAAATCAAATGTTTTAGTGGCCTGGATACTACAACTCTTGACGTGAACATTTTTAGCTCCATTTAGTCTCTCAAACTAATGGGGTTATAAAATCATTCTGCAAGAATGACACCATTAGCGAATACAGTTCTGCTCTGCTTTGAAGCTCGAAAGTATATCAATTAGCAAATATTTACTGAGTGTCTACTATATGCCAACATTGAACTAGGCATGAAAGGAGGTGGAAATTTATGTGGAAGTTAGTAACAACCATAGTAGCTACCACTTATGGAATGCCTATGTTAGGCTATTTCAGATCATCTTCTTGTTCATCCAAGATTGATAACCTGAATTCCCATTGGTAAATAAGAAAACTGAGGCACCAAGAGTTAAGTGATTTTTTTTCGAGACCATACAAAGAATAGCTCAGTTAGTGTTCTTTTGACTTACGTGTGGTTTTACTACCATGGAGACTTGGATGAGAAGATACTGCACACTTAGATAGAAGCCAAAGGACTGAAAATAGTGTATGAGAAGTGTGATTTTTTTAAAGTTTGGAGTCAGTTCCCATTTAATAGATGGAGAAACTGAGACTGACAAAAATATTTGAATATCTTAAGGGAATTTGTTATTAAAAGAGGAGAACTCAGGTTATTTAATGCCCAGCACGACTGCCTTCTGATTACCCCTTGGCATGGAACCTCTACTTTGCTTTGCAGGATGATCAGTCTGTTTCTGGATGTCTGTGTCATGCACAGATGGTGTCTGGTGTGTTTAGTATGACTTCCCTCAGCTACAGTTTGGAAGAGTCCACTGTCATCACTCATTCTAGGTGTCCCACCTCCTGCCAAGGCTCCTCTAGGTGCTGGAAGCAAAGCAGCTAAACATTGCAGGGAAAGACCATGGGCATTACTGTGAAGTGAATGGAAACCCTGATAGGATGGGAAACAGACTGATGGGAGATTGATGTGCACCGTCCGCCCTGCATGGAGAGGAATGGCCACCCTGCTGTCGCTCCCTCCTTCCTGCTCCCTGACAAGTGTAGTTGGCTGTTTGGGGCGGCATTGAAGGAGTGTGTCTGGGTTGATTCAATGAGGGGCATGGCTCAGAGATGGAGCATTTCCATGCAGAAGTGACGAGAGAGGCATGTTGAAGAGTTGTGGTGGAGAAATACTGCTGTCCAAAGAATTTATCACTAAGCATCTTGTTCCCATTCCCTAGAAGAAGAAAAAGAAAGGGAAAAATATTTTTTAAAGAGCTAAACGCCAGACAAAGAGAGTCAATCCGTGTCCAGAACATTTTGAAATAATGAAATCAGAGCAGGTTCACTGGATTCCATCCATTTCCATTTCATGCTCTCAGAGCCTGAAGACAGACTGATGAGCTCGCTGGCAGGAGTCTTTCTTCCTTTCTTTGGCTAGCTATCTGACTTAGTTCTTTCTCCTGGAATGGCAGGAACACAACTGAGAAGGCCTGGAAGTTTGACTTAGGAAAACAACACTCAGGGTCCATATTCTTCCTTGGGCATTGAGGGAATCCATTGGGAAGTCTCAGCTTCCCTCTTCTCCTATTAGTCTCTATTACACCTTGCAGATGGGCTGAAGGACACTTTTCCAAGGGCAGAGCTACAGTATCTTGTCCTGACAAATCCACTGAGTCATGACAGACAGTGTCAGGAGAAGTGTGATTTGTGTGCTAGTAGTTCAAGCCCATCTCATACACAGTTTGCCCTGTTGTCCTGGTGTTTGCTGTGTGGGTATACTCAATTGCCCTGATCTTTGGGGACAGAGGGAAAGGTAGATCAGTGATAACCAGGTGCCTTCTAGGATCCAGCCATTTTGGATTCCACATTCCAAGAAGAGATTGAATAATAATAATAAAAAGAAGACATCCAGATCCTCCTTAATCAAAGCATTTGAAAAGACCTGACATGCAGTCATTGTGCTCCAAATTTATTACTACAACAAAACCTGAGTAATACTAATGAAATAGCAATCTGTTGGAGCACACTGAACTATGTATATAAATGCAGCTCTGCAGGTGCAAGAAGAAGACAGTGGACCTGCTTGGGGGCAGGATCATTAGACTTAGGGGTTTCATTGCACCACCATCAGCATCAGGCCCAGAGCGACAGCAGTAGCAACCCTGCAGGAGGACCCTGTTGGTGCAGGCTTTGCCGTCAGTGGTTGCTGTCTCTGGTCTCTGAAAGTATTTACACACTAAGGAAAGGTTTGGAAGAGGAGGCACTTTTAATTAGTGACAACTGAGGAGCTACCAGAAGGCAGGATTTACCAATTTTATTTTACTTAACCCTCACAGTATTTCTATCATCCTAATTTTGCAGTTGACAAAATTCAAGCACTTTAAATAAGTGAATGAACTGTTTGCAGTAAGACCAGCCTTTCTCCTACATATTGTGCTGTAAAGCTGAGAAAGGATATCCTTTCTTTCAAATTTTCCTACATTCTGGATTTCTTTCTCCATGAATGACAGGGTTAATTAATTAAACAGATACTGTTGAGTACTACTAATTGCCATGCATGTTGCTAGATGTTGTTTCTATCATGTAAAAAAGACAAGAAAAATCCTATTCTGGGAAGGAAATAACAAATTTCAAAAGGCATTAAAAAGTAGAATCAAAATAAATAATTATAGTTTAAGAGTAATGCTGTTTAAAAAAATGAAATGAAACAAGATACTGTGATAGATAATAACAGGAGCAGGGAAACATGTTGAAATTGAATGCTCAGGAGGCTGTCAGGGTCTACAGGATGAGAAGCAGCCAAGCAGTTGCAAAACATGGGAGAAGAAATACTTGGCAGAAGAAGCATCAAGTGCAAAGGCCCTGAGATAGGAAAGAGCCTGCCACGTTTAAGCTATGAAAGAAGGCCCAAGAGCTGGGGCTGAGAGAACCAGAAGGAGAGTATTAATAGCTGTGGGTTGTCAGCCTTGCCTATTCCAGAGGGAAAGGAAGGAGATCAGGAGGGGTCTCACTGACCATGCTATGCAGTTTGGAGTTAGATGTTAGAAAGAAGAGGAGTAGAAAAAGAAGGATTTACAGGAAGAAAGTGATGTGTGTTTTCATTTTATAATTATTTTTAATAGAAAAAAACATATCTGTGGCCCAAAGCTACAAAATAAAGGTTTTTATGGTGGAAGTGTCTCCTTATTCTTGCCCTTCAGTCACCCAGTCCCTCTACCAGTTGGTATATATTCTTCTGAATCTATTCTATTTGTATTAATATATGTAGTCATGTTAGTCATGTGCTACATCATGACCTTTTGTCAATTATGGACCACATAGGATGGGAGTACCATAACATTACAATGTTTGGTGGCACGGTAGCCATTTTTGTGTAAGTGTGCTCTATGATGTTCACACAGAGGTGAAATCACCTAACGATGCATTTATTAGAGCACATCCCTGTCATTAAGCAACACATGACTATGTGTGTGTGGGTACACACACACATATGGACATAATTAATACACATATGCCACTCTAGCCTACCAACCCATTTTTCTCTCTCACTTTAATATATTTTTGAGGTCATATTATATATTGATACACATGGAACCATGTCATTTTTTTTAATGGCTGCTGAGTTGTCAGCCTGGCATAGTGGGTAAGAACCTAGAATCTAGAGGCAGATCATCTGAGTTTAAATTCTGTTTTGTAGGACCTTGGGCAACATGGTCTGTCTGAACCTTGATGGAGTCATCTAGTGGATTGGTGTATTACGATTATCCCTTATGGACTTGTTGGGAGGTTGAAATGACAGAAGTCACATAACACAGCTTGAACAGCATGTGGCACAGGTGGCATGGATAAGCCTGGTATGGTACAGTAAGTTACTGGTCCACCCACTCTTCCTTTCAGTCATTTTCAGTGCTTGTTCTTATAAATGCAACGGTGAACATCCTCATATGTAAGCCATTGCACCCATGGCTCTCAGATGAGGATATGTCTGTATAAAATATATCTGGGAGTGGAACTTTTGGGTCAAGGAAGTGTATCTTTAATTTTGATAGATATCATCAAATTTTCCTTCAAAGATTTTCAATTTACAAGTTAATCCACAATATACATCATCAGCCTTTTTGATATGTGCCAACCCTCGATGTTGAAATAATGGTATCTAATTATAACTTCATTTTCTATTTCCCTTAATTTGACTGAGTTTGAGCATCATTTTGTATGTTAAAAGTTATTGCATTTCTTTTTGTATAAACTCTATGCCCATTTCCTCTCATGTTGTTGACACTTTTCTACTTACCTATATTAGTTTAGTGGGGAGGGAATGGGTTCTGGGGGAGATTCTCTAGTTAAAATTGTGGTCCTGGTTTTTACTAGCTGTATAACCCTGGACAAGTTAATTAATCCTTCTGTGACTCAGTTTCTTTTGGATAATACAGTACTTTTGTCATTTGGTTATTGAAAGGCTGAAATGAATTATGAGAAATTGCATATGCAAATAGACAATGGCTAGACCATATGTAAAAGCAGAACTGTGGTGATAAGGCCAGGAAGTCAAACCATAACCACAGTCATGATGAGTTCCTCATGGTCAAGACTTAATCAATAACTTTAGCTTACCTAATTCTTGTCCCTACTTACAACCAGAAAAAAAGTGACTCCATCTATCTCATAGGCACCCTGCTTCCTGTTTGCCCTCATCCAGCTCATCCACACCCATGACCTCCTATCGGGCACATTTGAAGACTTCCCTTTTTCCTCTGCAAAGCTTTCCTACTCCTCTGTCTGCATCTGAGTGTCTGCCTAACACAAGTGATGGTGGTTGACTCCCTTGCTATGGCAAGCTCTGAAGATATTGCTTGTTGACATTTGAGTGATCTTTACTTGTTTCTGATATTAGAAGATGTACAACGCTCAGAAGACAATTTGACCCACATAAGACATCCAATACTGTTAAGTGGTGGTAGTTGTTCTCTGTGTGTGAGGTGCTGTGAATAATTTTTCTACTTATCTTCCTTCCTAGAATGCAAGCTCCTTGAAGGGAAATATTGATACTAATACATTTTGAACTCTTGTGCAGAGCCTAAAGTCTGCCTTACATAGAGTGTGGGCATGTGCACTGAAGGGCTGCATGAACTCTGTCTGAATTTCAGGTGTGCTTAGTGGTCTAGAGGACTATAATCACCTGTGATTTAAAAGCTCTACCACAGGGAGGATTAGGTAGTCAGGGCCAAGGGTTTCCTTTATGATAAAATCAGTACAAACTAATAAATGAAAAGGATTGAAAGATGGGTTGGAAATCCAGATGTGTGAACTGTGTGGCTACTGGTAAATAATAACTCTCAAACTTCCTTGTGTGTACATCAGGGCAATACCAACTGCACAGAGGTTTTGGGATAAGTAGATGAGATCATTGAGTAGAAAAGTTTCAAATAGAGACTTTTTATTTGGTAATTGCTTGCTAATTTGTCTGCAGTTATATAATATACAACTTTTTATCAGACACTTATCTATATTATAAACTGTTGATAATCACAAGATCATGAAGGCAGGTAGGATCAGAGTTGCTCAAGGCACTAGGCTAATGTCTGCAAATGAAGTCAAGTGTTAATTTCAAGTTTGTTCTTTTTTTTTTTTGCCAAAAATGCTGTATTTAGTCTAATAAGCCACACTGCTTCATAGATTGTCTTTGCACATCTGTACCTTTTCTGAGGAATTAAAAAATGGAAATTTACTAGGCATCCAAGGCTCTTTGAGAGAAAATATCAAGGATAAAGTGCCAGGAGCTGTGTGTCCGGCATCTCTGATATTTCTTCCACTGGGGCCAGAATCAGCAGAGCAGAGAGAAGTCTGCAAGCCTGTGTGTGCCCACCACTTTCCACTCCCTGCCTATTTGATTCACTCTGTGCTCCTCACTGCCATTTCCCTCTAGGTCCTTGGCCACTGCAAGAAACAGCAGCTGTGGCCATCTAGTTCATGCCACTAATTAAATGGAATTTATGTTTCAAATTTGGAAATGGCTACCTTCTTGCCAAGGCACAATAGCTCTCTGAAATCAAGCAATTGAGCTCATTGAGCTTCAAAAGACCCTTCTTTGGCCACACACTCCTCATTCCATTCCAATCATCATTTATTGATCATGAAGTATGGTCCAGGGACACAAAGACTAGATGTCTTTGCCAAATCACCCCCATAAATGTTTCTTGAGCACCCATCAAAATATGAGGCCATGTGCTACGTTCAGAATGGAGAGCATAAAGAGAAATAACTGAGGAAATCAGAACATAGGGAAAAAGGTACCGTAGATTAAACAGTGAACCCAGTGAAAAGTGAGGTTCTGGGCTGTGGCAGGACAAGAAAGACTAGGAGATGACAACAAATGCTGAGGTTCTTAACCTCTATCCAGGCATTAAGAACTAAAAAGAAAATTAATCCCATACTATTTCAATAAATCCCAAGTTGGACAGCTTCCTCTTGCCTCTGAACCACTGAGGGCCATTCCAGATGTGGCAGCTGAGCTGTAGAGTGTTGGGAGAATCTGGAGACTTTTCACTTTCCCCCTTCCCATCACATTCCCTCAATTCTGCCAGACCTTAGACTATTTTTGTTGTTTTCTTTGCCTCTCCCTGGTTAATCTACCTATGACTCATTGGAACCACCCATTGTGGCTCGTGATCATATGTAACCACTCAACCATTGAGTGGTGGAAACAGACCCATTTCTTCTGGGCATCCACATTCTGCAACAAGACTTGCTTTGTTAACTTGAATGGGGGGTAAGGGAGGAACTTGAGGATCCCTGCTTTCCTGCCACCCTCTAGGGATGTAGTGCTGCTCCATGCTGTCCGCTTTTGTGCATACCTGCAGGGCTTTAAATAGAATCCTGTGGGAATAACTCATTTTAAAGGGAAGTTGAAAGCACTTAACTCAGCCAGAACTCAGCCTACATCAAAGGCATGTGTCTGCTCAGCGGGAGCTGTCCTCTTAGTCCTGGTCTGGTCAGAATTAACCACAAATGTCCTTTCATTAAGTGCTTGTTAAAAGTCTCATTTTTGAAAGAGAGAGGGGAAACAAAGGAGATGAAGAAGAAAGGAAATAAAGGAGCCTGAAAGTTGTCTTCAGAAACTACATAATTCTAAAATAAGGGAGTGCTTTCCTAAAATTATGAGAATGGGTAGATAAGAAAGAGGGTAATCCTGGTAATTATTATAATTCTTAATAGTTTCTGAAGAAATATAACTTGGTTGAAATCCTTGTTCTTCCTGTTCCTAGCTATCCAACTTTGGATACATAATTTGATATCTCTGAGTCTCAAATTTGTAATCTTAAGCAAGGATAATAACTGTACTTATTGTAAAAACTTAGTGGATTCAATGAAATAAGTCATAAAGACACAAGGGCAGTGTTATGGCTTTGATATGAGATGTCTGATCCCCAAAAGCTCATGTGTGAGACAAAGCTAGAGTGCTCAGAGGTGAAATGACTAGATTATGAGAGCCAAACATAATAGTAAGGTAATTCACCTGTATGGAGTAACTGTGGGTAGGAAGTGTGTGACTGGAGGAGGTCATCACTGGGGGCATGCCATTGGGATATATATTGTCCCTTGTGAGCAAAGCTCTCACTTTGATTCCTGATTAACAAGTCCTGAGCTGCTTTCCTCTACCATGCCCTTCTGTCATGATATTCTGCCTTATGGGATCCAGGGTATTGGCCAACCATGGACTGAACCTCTGACACCATGAGCCAAAATAAGCTTCCTCATCTATGTTTTTCTTGTCGGGTCTTTTGGTTACAGTGACAGTAAAGCTAATTGAGACAATGACTGCTGTAGAGTACAACTGTAACAAAGGCCAATTGCTCATCCTCGTCACCATCACCATCATCATCATTGCTGTTGTCATTTCCATTCACTTCACAAATACTTGTTTAGCCTTCTTTCCTGTTTACTCTTCTTGGTTCCATCAGGACATAAAAATGATTCTGGTGTGATTCCCACAGCCAGGGAATTTCTGATCAAAAAGGGATGATAAAACTCATACAGAAATAACACTAATACAAGATAGAGAACGAGAGTGCAGCAAGAATAGATATGAAGTGCAATGAGAGAGCAAAGCAAGAAAGGTTTCATTTCAGCTGGTAGCAGGATAAGAGGAGAGCATTTCAAGGAAAGTTTGAGGGAAGAGGAGCATTTGGTCTGGGTCCTACTGGGTAAATAGGATTTGAAGTAGCAAAGGGAAAAAGTTACTCCATGGGGGAGAAAACAGCATGATTCAAGCCGTGGAAACTCAGAGTAAACTGAGGGAAAATCAAATAATTTGGTCTGGTTTGGGTATAGGTGGCTTTAGGAGGGAGGAATAGTGTAAAAGAATACAGAGGCAGATTGGGATCAAGTCGCCATCACCATGATGGTTTTCAGTAAACATGTTCTTGTTGAAAGTCCTTGGTATTCTACGTAGGCATGTGGAAGGCTTTGTGCCAGAGACCCTTGGCAACTGTCCACTCCAGTCTCTGGTTTCTGGGGAGAGTCCTCCCTAAAGCTCTTAGCTGTGAAATCTTGACTGGCCCCACCCATGCTAAGGCCCCTGGAAGAGGAGAAGCCTTAGCTCTCTTAGGTACCTGTTCAGGAGTAGGCAATTACCCTATTTCCCTTTTCCATTCTTCTTTTGTTTATTTTTATAAGACCTTGTGAAGAAAGTCAGGGTTCTTTCCTTTGACTGTTACAATGGAAAGCGATAAAGGGAAGGGAAATAAGGTTTATTGAAGTTTTGTTATGTGACATATCCTACCATACAGGCTTTCTTGTAATCAAGTTCACTTAATTCTCACAGTTTCTCAAATGTACATTATATATCTCTTTCTGTCTTCTTTCTTTCTTTCTTTTTCTTTTTCTTGTTTGCAGATAATGAAACTGATTTTCTGAAAATTGAACCTCCTGACTTTCCCAAGGTCTTTTTTAGCCTACCAGTAGTAGAGGGCAGATTCACAAGAAAATCTTCCTGATGACAGAACATGAGCCAGTTCAATTTGGAAGTCTATCCCTGGGTCCATTGGGGGGTTCTGGATTTTTTTTGAGCTGCTTAAATAGATTATCTAATTGTCCAAGGGCAACCCTCAGGGAAAATGGGTGATATTTCGTTGCCTTTTTCTGGTTTGTAGTTTGTTAACAACTTTACCTGGGGCAGCAATTATATTTTTTGTCATTATATATTTAATGGCCTAGATTCTACTCAATAAATATTAATATCATAAATGAATGCAAGGTTCATCTAGCCTCAGTCACCCTGGAAGGCAGTGTGGTACAATGGTGAGTACATTGACTTTGGGATAAAGTCAGTAGGTTCTGACTTGACATTATTACTTTTCATCATATGTGCTGGAGATCTTTTTAATCTCTCAGAGACTTCATTGCTCAGCAAAATAAAACCATTTGAACCTGTTATACCTACTACCCAGAATCATAGTATGAGGCTTAAATGAGATAATTCCATTCAAGAAATATTTTCCAAGCTCTTTCTCATACAGAACCAGGCATGGACAATGACTATAATGATTGATCCTATGAAGAAAACTATTTTTATACAAATAAAAGTCAAAGGGCTGTTATTATACACAGGACAACTTTAGCTTAATATCAAGAAAATCTCACCCTCAAGACCTGACAGAGTTCCTACTCAATATTTTTCCCTCCTCGTTGAAAAATTGAGCACATTCTTTTTCCCAAGACATTTCATCTAAATCAAGTTGTCAGGAAGGTGTAATTTCTTCTAGGTGTGCGTATGAAAATAGATAGGCTGCTTTTCCCTTGGGGTCATTAGCCCTTACCTATTTTCTGGATCCCTGGTTTGCTGAAAGCAACAATGGATGACGTCCATAGCCAGAACAATGGGCTGAACGTGTTCCCTGGTCCTATCGCAGTTTTGTCCCTGGGCTTCCACTAGAATGTTTGGCAACTTAAACACTGGCCCATGGCATCATTTTTCTAAACATGCCCATATTCTTGTGTTTTGAGGTTGGTACATCTCTGGATACTAGGACTAAACCCAAACCCAGAGATTAGGTCACTTGCAGATCAAAATGTCAGAATCAGGAGAAAATTTGGTAATTTGGTCCAACTCTCTTGTTTTTCAGGTTAGGAATCCTAGACTCATCTCTCCATCCATCTGTCCATTCGTTATTTAATCATTAATTTCACCTAAAATATAGCTCCTGCTATATACTAAATAATGGCCATAAAATATTGAACATGATAGGGGTTGAACAAGACAGGGTTTCTTAGTTCTCAAAGAATTTGAGGATATTTTATTTTTTTCCCCTGAGGTACTGAGGTGTGTGTGTATATGTGTGTGTGTGTGTGTGTGTGTGTGTGTGTGTGTATTGCTGAGGGTATTGAACTCAGGCTCTTGCACATGCTTGGCAGGTGCTCTACCATTGACCCAATACATCCTTAACCTGATATTTGATTAATTTTAACAATTATAGTAACGACTATAATCCAGAGGGGTGTTTTTAGTGTGTTATTTTATTCACTAATCATAAATATATTCCAGGTTAGGTACTATATTTTTGTTGCTGTTGTTGTTGTTTGGTACTAGAGATTGAACCCAGGGATACTTAACCACTAAGCCACATCCCCAGCCCTGTATTTTATTTTGAGACAGCACCTCTCAGTAAGTTGCTGAGGCTGACTTTGAATTTGTGATCCTCCAGCCTCAACCACTTGAGTTGCTGGCACAGGAGTGTGACACTTATAATAATCACTTAGGCACTATTATTATTTCTCTTTTACAGATAGTAAATCAGAAGCTCAAGAAGATTAAGCAACCTAACAAAGATCACATAATTAATAATAGAGTTAGCGCCGTAACCAAGATTTCATTCCAAAACATCATTCAATATTGCACAGTAAAGTTTTGGTGGTCCAGGGAGTGGTATGCTTGTCCATGAGATCATAGAACAGTTTATTACAAGAGTCAGGGTCTTGTGACTCAAATAACCATGTATGTAAATATGAATATGTATGTCATTTAAACATTGCTCTTTATAATCTGTTTATAAATTTTGTCCTTGGTATCTGTGCTGAATCAATAATCTGATTTTTTCCTTAAATAAACTGCTAGTCAGTGCTGTTTTCAGTGTGGGGGACCAAAGTGCCAAATGAGTTGGTAATGCAGAACTTCTAAATACTTCCATAGAGAGCTCTAGTGGCTCAGAAAATCACTTGAAGACTTCGAGGGCAAATGTGGTGCTGTCCTTGCAAAATGATTACCCTGCAAATTACCAATATCTGGGCAATCATAAGGCAAATCATTAACCTATCAATTTACAATCTTTCAAGAAAGCATAGGATGCTATATAAAAACAATTACAGCCGTGGTTCTCAAACTTGAATGTGCTTTTGAGTCACCTGGATCTTGCTAAATGCAGATCTTTAATCAGTAGTTAATCTTTACTCAGTCTGAGGTGCAGCTGAAGATTCTGCATTCTCAAGATGCAGCCTGACAATGCTGATGCTGTTGGTTCCTGGACCATACTTTGAGAAGTGAGGCTTCCAGACAAGTGTATTTTCCTGTTATGACCCTTAAATGCTGTAGAAAAACCTACTAATCTCAATATGGTTCTTAAAATTCTGTTGAATATAATATTGTAAACTGTAGGTTTAGGAGGTTATGATCCTGACCGTTGGGTGGACCATCCTTTTCAAGACCATTCCCAAAAGGTAGTTACTGTCAACTTACAAGCAAAGCAGAGGCACATTTCAGATGAGATTTTAGAGAATGGCTCTGGATAATGGTCTAGTCATTGCAGGTCCCAAGTACAGAATGAGAGAATGAGAGAATATGAAACTAATCCTAACATGCACCTGGTTGCAAAGAAAAAGAAAGAGAGAGAGAACAATAAAATATGTTTTCCAAATTAAAATCGTGGTAAAACTCAAAAGAAACAAGTTCAAAGTGGTATATTCAAAACCACAAAACCCAATTATAACCATAAATTATACTAAGACTGGAAAGAATGGAAGGAAAGGCCAAATCACAAGCTGCAGGTGAATCAGTAATAAGATATTACAGTGGGATGGAAATAAAAGAACTAAGATACTATAACAGTCTAAAGTGTGCTTCCAGTAGAGCTTGGCTCCATGCTATTAGGGTTTTATGTAAAGCATTTTTAAGGAAATATAGAAAAATTAGGGGAGAATTCAAAAGCAACAACCTCGCATGTCTTTGGGTAAGAAAAATTTCCACTATTCCTGGAGAGTCCTCAGTTTTTCTCTGTTGGTTTATTTCCTTCTTCTTGTCGTTTACAACATTACATAAAACAGAGCTGCAGTAAGATATCTATTCAACCGGAGCCCCTGTTACATTTGTTGGTTCCTCTCTCAAGTACCCATGTCTGAAATTCAAGTTATATAAACTAGTAGGTTTCCTTCTTTGCCAATGAACAGTTTGAGGTATAATATGTGAGTCAACTAAAAAATAACATTGGTATTTCTAGAGTTGTTTCATTATAACAGAGGCTCACAACGTTGGTTCAGTATTTCCAATAGTATGAGTCTGGGATTAAATCCCTTCCTCTCAAATGCACTAACATTTGACATATGTTTAGAAATTTTTGGTCAAAATTCATCAGTGAATAAAGGTACATTGTACATCTGGGAATTTATATGGAAAGTCAGAACTCATGAAAGAGGTTAGGATCTTTTATAGTACATCTTGTTTTGAGTTTATTTTGGTCCTATTTAAGTAGCTGTTGGGAAACTGTTGGAATGGTGAATGACCTTATAGGCAAGAACTTCATGGCCAACTTGATGTGATTTGATTGTAGGCAGCAGATGTTGACTTCTTTTTGTTGCTTCCCACACAGTTTGTTTGTTTGTTTGTTTGTTTGTTTTGTTTTGTTTTGAGGGGGATGTTCCGAGCTGGTCTAAAATTTTCCTCTAGGTAAAATTAACCAGATTAGCAGGGTACCAGTCATGCGAGTGGAATATTTATTCACTAGAGAAAATCCACTCATTCATTCCCTTAGTCATCTGAAGAAAAAATATTTGGTGGGTGTTTGCTCTTTCTTCAGCTGGGAAAACACATGTTTCTATCCACACCTCTAACATCTTTCTCTCTTCCTACTCAGCCAAGAAGGAAGCAGCATTTTTCTTTCCCAGGGGAAACACATGCACCCATTGACAGATCTAACTTTGGGGACCTCACAATTGTTTTATTAGGCTCAAGAGTAGATCTAGCATCTGGATGGATCAGCATTCCAAAAGTTTCCAGTTCTCAAAAGACAGTTGATGTATGGAGGCTGGAAAAGTGGACAAATGAGTGTTTTTCTTGGACTTCAATAAGTCAGTTACTGTGTTGGAAGCTTATACTTTCTTTCCTCCTTTAGTATTTGAGGATCCATGTGAACCTGGATGTTATTCTATTCATTTCATTGTCAGGACATTGACACCACAGAGAAGCCATAAATAAGTGCAAGCTCATGTATTGAAGAAACTGAGATATTCATATGGCCTCATTTACCTCCTCCCCCACTCCCTTCCTCCCTTTCTCCCTCCCTCCATCCCTCCATTCCTTCCTTGCCCCCTTCCTTCCCTCCCTCCTTTCCTTTCCTTTCCTTTCCTTTCCTTTCCTTTCCTTTCCTTTCCTTTCCTTTCCTTTCCTTTCCTTTCCTTTCCTTTCCTTTCCTTTCCTTCCTTCCTTCCTTCCTTCCTTCCTTCCTTCCTTCCTAGAATGGAGTCCTATTCTATGACAACCTCTCTTGATTACTGTGAATGAAAGATTGACTACGACAAGACCCTTGCCTTTGGAAACTTAGAATCTAGTGCTGAAGAAAAGCAGGATGTGGTGTTTGAATTGCTGTTCCAGAAGCCCGAATGCTCTCCCTCCTGCTTCAGTGCTGTATTCTGGATGTGGTTCTCGGGCCCTCTGCTCTCCAACGGGCCTCCCTTTGCCCTTCAGGCCCAGGGTGCAAAATGGCTTCTCACTGCTGTCAGCTCCTGAGTGCCTCACCAGCCTTAGCTGGTTCCCTTAATCTTGCTCACATCTCTGTGAGTTGTCCCTTCATTAAATTATTTTCAGGAAAATCCTTCAGTATGTACCCTCTGTTTTTTGTGGGTACCCTGATAGATATGCTCCCAGACCTCCTATATTAATGGAATATTTTTATTATAATACAGCTTTAAGTGTACAAACATATTATGGGATGCCAGCCATCCAATGGTTCTAGGAATACTGTAACATCAGAAGAAATGCATTGCTAAGTACACAGGAAACTAAAACCAAATAAATATAAATTAGTAACATGCTTTCATATGCTGCCTTAGGTTACTTGTCTAAACTAAATAGCGGCTGTGTGAGGGTCACTGGCTGCCATGGTGTGGCCTCCTTTGTGTTTGGCACACTTCTATTGCCCTGTGATGCATGATGACTCAATTCTTCCACACTATCTCTGCTCTAACTCCTGGGAAATCGTCATTCATATGGTGAACACTGAGGTCATTTGACCTTCACTTTGAAAGAAAACATAATTTATGTATTTAGTCAGCCTCTGTTCTTTTCTCATTAGCTTTCAGTATTAAAGGAGTACAACTTGTCACCACCACTATTGTAAACACAAACACAAACACAGCCCTGTAATTGCCTGGCAGTGTTCTCTTATAAGGTGGCATCCCAATGACCCAGATTATGCTTTTGTTGATTTTTATGTCACCAGAAATAAAAACATAAATTTAAAAAATTCTAAAAATTATTATGTCTGAGGACTCTTATGTGTCAAGTGCCTTAATCCAAGTGGAGAGCCACTAAAGGTCAATAGGCAGGGGACCTAGGCAGGGAGGCTCAGGATCCAGGTAGGTAAATTTCCCATTCTGGGCTAGTTCAAGTGCATCTCAGCTATAATTAAAAAATGTGATGAAGGAAAAGACCAAAACTTTATGTTCTCCCTTCCAACCCATCTCAAATTTATCAGGCCACACCCTTTACCTCTTTTCCACCACTAGCAGAGCAATGCTGCAGGTGAGGAAGGAGGGAGTTGACAGCTGAGAACTGGGCCACATTGCAGAGTAGGACCTAATCCTTCAACAATGGAAAACTATAAACCACAAGGTAATGAGAAAGAGAGAAATGAGAAAGATTGATTCATGGAGGCACTAAGACCACTCCCCAGGGTTTAGAAAGCTAGCATTCTTGTTCAAGTCTGTAGCTAACTTTAACTTGTCAATAAAGTTTCACCTTTGAGCATTCATTTCTCTTATCTATGAAATAGGAGAAGAGGATTGAACAAGAGGATCTTTAAGATATACCTGCAGCACTCTTATCCAAGTTCCAGTCAAAACAATAAAAGATGGTGTGGTATTTGAGCATAAGCCCATGTGCATATTGGAAAGGTCTTCCTAAAAATTAACCTTTGAATTGGTTCCCAACCAAATCAGATCTAATTTTGAATTTCAGAGTCTTCTGAGCTATGGCATGCTGTGGTTCATTTCCCCAGGTACACATCTTTTTGGCTGCACAGAGAAAGCTCTTTAGAGGAAAGTGAGAAATCTAAATGACAGAGGTCAGAAGGCACTGAGCCTGGAAGTAGCTCTGCAAGCAGCAAAGACCCCTAGCACTTGGGAGGAGACCTCGGGAGGAGAGGGAAATTCCCTGTCTTCCTAATGGCCAACTTGTTGGAGTGACCATGCTGGAAAGGGGCACACATTGTCCCTGATTTTCTTTTCAAGAAAGGAGAGACATTTGCTGCCTGTCCCCCACCAGAGAAATGTTGGAGAAATCACTTCCCATCCTTCTGTCTCTTCCCTGTCTCCTGTTGGGAGGAGAAGCAACCAAGCCAGATGGTTGGGGATGGAGGTCAACCAGCATCTATTTGTTGGCAGGTGGAGTTATGGACCTGGAAGGTAGGAATCAGTCCAACAGCATCCTTCCTCCCGACTGTGGGCTTTTTCTGGGTATAGGTACAGTGGTCATTTTGATTTCCTAATCTCTTCAAAACAGGCACATATGGACAAGGTATTTGATATAGTGTAGGAAGTACGATGTTTCATTTTAACCTCAATAACAACAATGAAAACTGCATTGCACAAGTGTTTAGCAAAGTCCTGTACTGTGGGTCTAGGAGGTAGTTGCCCAGATTAACAAGAGGAACAGTAAATTCTCAATTTGTTAGCAATTTCTGTGTGTCTCCATTGGTCAAGTCTCTAGAAGGAAAGAAGTGAAATACAGGATTCGGAGACATTAAGGTTCTATCACATGTCATTGCCAACAGTCCATCTACTTGGATAAATGCTATCTCCAAATGTCCATCTGTCAAGTGCTCTTGTTAACCACCCTGGAATGAATAAACCTCCAAACTCTCTATGTAGTGTTCTGGTACACGGAACACCCCACCAAAGTTTTGCCTAATCCCCTGTGTCTTCCATTGGTACTAGTCTGTGCTGACAGGTGCTGCAGAGTTTGGATTGGCTGAGCATTGCTGGCCATCCACTACTATCTCTTCTTGGAAAAAAAGAAATCTGTTATTACTGTGCCTGATCTGCTCCTGGATGGAGAAATAGCAATTACCATTCACCAGGTGGCCCTAAGCTTTTTCTTTGCTTTTAGGGGTAAAAGCAACTGACTGAAGCGTTAAGCTCATTAAATCTACCCCATGTGGCACAGGCATGTGCCATGGGTCTTTTTCTACCTGTTTCCAGGAGGTAAGCATTTCCCCCCCTCAGTAGTGCTCAGATGAGATTTGCCAGCTCTGAGACCCTACACAGGTGTTGTCCTGGGCCAGCACATCCTGATTCCTGTTGCTGGCAGGGGCCATGTGGTCAGTTTCCCAGTCATGCATATGGCACCCTGCAGCTGCCAGTAGGAGGGAATTAACTTGTGCTTTTCAAAATTAGCAAACTACCCTGAGGGGCGCATGAGTGAGGTGGTGAATCCTGTTTCCTACCTTTAAAATTGTTTCCTTGACTGCCAATGCAGTTTATATAAATGCAAATAAATCCAGAGTATTCTGTAATTCTTCTCCATGTTGACTGCTAGGAGCAGAGATTCCCTCTCAGTTACATTCATCTACACAGCAAACCCCAAACTCCTCAGGACACTGATTTCTAATACCTTCCCATAGCTACTCTTTGGATTTTTTTTTTTTTTTTTTGTGGTTGTTTGAGTTTTCTAAACTTTCTTCCTCCCCTGCATTTTTAATTACATTATCAGAGATATTAATTATTAAAATGGTAAATGTGGTTTGCCCATTTTTTGTGTGAAAACACATCTCTGAATCTATCAATCACCTACCTACTGATTCATTTTTCTATTTATTATCATCATCTTCTTTCTGTCTATATATCTACTGTTATGGTTTAGTTATAAAGTATACCCAGAAAAGCTCCTGTGTTGGAAACATGATATTCAATGTAGCAATGTACAGGGGTGAAATGATTAGATCACAGGGGCTGCAACTTCATTAGTGGATGAATTCATTTGATGTATTAAAAATTTGAATTACTATAGTTACTATGGGATAGTAACTATAGGCAGGAAGGGTATGGCTTGAGGAAATAGGTCCCTGGCGGTGTGCTCCTGGGGATTATGTTTTATCCCTGGCAACTTTCTCTCTGTTTCTGGGCTGCCATGGATTGACTAGCTTTCTTCCACCATGTCCTTTGCCATGATGCTCTGCCTTATTTTTGGGTCCAAAGCAATGGAGTTGGCCCACCATGAACTGAACTTCTGAAAACTTGTGCCAAAATAAATTTGTCCTCTTCTAAGTTGTTCTTGTCAAGTATTTTGGTCACAGTGATGAAAAGATGGCCAACTTACCTACACACATGTATATGCACACATTCACACAAACACACAAAAACACGTCTAGGTTTCAAAGCTAGGTTCCTCATTTTAGGATTCTAGACCTCTGGAACATGGAAGTCAGATGTTTTTCTAACTGCTTATTTATAAAATGTCAACCTTCCTCCTCCTTAACATTTGGAGAACTGAGAACCAGTGATAAGAATTATTTGGTCTGCTGTGCCTGGCCTGCTGCCTTGTGCCATGCTGATCACTTGTGTGGCTCCTTCTGCTATTCATGACTCTATAACAGAGTGGCTACTGTTATTTCTCTCATGAGGAGAAGAACAACACAGTCTACAGGTCACACAGCTGGGAAGAGGTTGGGTCAAGGTTCAAATCCTAGGTGTCAGACTCCAAGGCTCATCTTGCTGTTTGCACAATTATTTACTGCATTGTGACTCAATTGCAATTCTTAGCAGCCTAGTTTTTTTCTTTTTTTTTTTTAATTTAAAATTTGTTCTAATTAGTTATACAGGACAGTAGAATGCATTTATGCATTTTGATAAATCATATATAAATGGAGTATAATTTCTCATTTTTCTGATTGTACATGTTATAGGATCACATTAGTCATGCAGTCATATATGAACATGAGCTAATAATGTCTGTTTTACTCTACAATCCTTCCTATCCCCATACCCCTTCCCCACCCTTCACTCCCCTCTACCTAATTTGAAGTAACTCTTTTCTGAGCAGCCTAGTTTTTGATTTTGCTTAATTTCTTATTCTTGGGCAGGGAGCTCCAGCATCTCACCTTTGCTCACTCTATGCTGAATGGTAGAACTTAGAATAAAAACATACCTTCAGGTGACCAGTAGTTTCTCAAGTATTAGGAGAAAAGTACAACAAAAGTTAAAAAAAAAAAAAAAAAAACTAATATAAGCTGGTTTGTACAAAGGGTATTTACTTACAATTAAAACACAAACATTCAATTTTTTTCATTTTGCAGATGTAGTTGTTACATATGTTCAATATGAATTCATAATGAGGGCCCAGAGCAGATGGTGCAGACTTAGAATGACATACACTGCAAGAAGTGCTTCCCTGTAATGGGCAGAACTGCTACTGCCCTTTCCTTGAGGGCCCTGTAGAGTGAAGTCTGCAGAGAGGCCCTAAAGCCTGCCTGGCTTGTTGGGAGGCTGGGCAGGAGCCACATTTAGTCAGGTCTCAGATCAGAACTTTTTGGATCTGGTCCCTATACCTTCCACAGCTGTCTTAGTATCCTAAGAAATGATCTACTGCTAGATGATCAGATTTATTTAGCCAGAACTAGCTCAGGCAGAGTTGCAGAGGAGACAAGCTGGGCCTGTGTTCAGTCTCTGAGGCTCTCACCAGGGTCTTGCTCCCATTTACCCTGAGAAGGAGCACTCCATTTGGTTCTGCTGACCTGGGTGTGGTTCTATCCTGAACCCATCCCTTCTTCCAGGGAGGACAGTATACTGTTTCATTAATACCTGAGGTGGGGGGATGGGTGGGGTCTCTGACATCAGTGATTTGCTGTATTAGTTCATGGCAATGATATTTATGCAGTAAGGTGTCACTTGATCTATACAAGTTTCAAGTCATGTGTAATTTGAGTGTTTTGAATATCATTCCAAGAGGGAGATGCAAGATTTGAACTGAGGCCCCATTTTCTTGCAAAGGCCATGCATTGTCTAATAAAGTCAATTGCTAAAGTTAAGTTAAAGTCTATTGCTCAAGTTAAGTTATGCTAAAAACTAAATTTTTAATCCTCTTAAGGATAGTAATAATTTTCAGGAGATTTAAAAAAATAAAATTTGGTAGGAATACTTAACATGAGATCTACTCTTTTAACAAATTTTTAAGTGTACAACACAGTACTGTTCACTAGAGGCACAATATTGCCAGGCAAAGCCCTAGAACTTCAGTGAAAGACTGAGATGACACAGGTGAATTCAAATGGTATAACTTAAATTTTGAAGAACTAGAGTGATCTTTGGGGATTCTCCAGATGATGAGCCTCAAGTCACATCACAAACACTACTTTTACTTAGAAGTGTGGGCTTTCTGCATCCCCCTTCTCTGTGACAACTAAAACATTTCATGGAAGTACTTTTCCTAGGAAAAGTCTTAGTATACTGTGGGAAATGAAAAAGAAAAAAAATTATAATTCTTTCCATGATCTCACCAAAATAGGAAGGTAATGTGTATGCAGGCTGGTTAAAGGAAACTAAAATCCAGGGAGTGAGCTGTATCCACAAAAGCCACATACTGGGGCTTTCTGCAAAACTGAAGGTCCTTCTGTGGGTGGGAATTAAAAACAAATCTGATAAATGGACCAACCTCATTCCTCCCACCTGCCAGTAATGAGTGCTATGAAAGGAAAAGAGGCAACTAGTAAATTTTGTGTGCTTGCTGATAAGGTTGTGTTCATTGATTTACAGCACAAATTGTAGAACTTTTATTTATGTAAGATGTGCCTCACAAACTTCAAATTATTAGGTTTTGTTTTATTATTGGGAAGGAAATAAACACTTGCTCCCTGTTATTTTCATAGGCTATTGGAAGAATTTGTAACTGCATGACACTTCTGGAGAGAGATGGTTGCAGCTATATAGCAGGAAGAACATAGCTGTGTAACAATGCAGATCACCCTAGAGACAGGGCTCTGGACCCAGGGGTTCTAGTGTTGGCATTACACCTGTGTCACCTCTGGTAAGTCACCACCATTGGAGCCCATTCTTTGTCAGCTAAATGGATATTGTGAAATCTGTTCTTTTTACTTCAGAGAAATGTTGTAAGATCAAATGAAATAACATATTCAAAAGCCTTCTGTAAATTTTAAAGTGCTTTGTAAATATCCATGGTTTCTGGAATATCATATTAATACAGCATTTCTCAACCTATTGATATTTTGGGCCAGATAATTCTGTTCAGGGAAGGAGAGTGTTCTTGTGCATTATAGGATATGGAACAGTAACCCTGGCCTTAACCCACTAGACTCTGGTAGCAGTGACAACCCAAAATATCTCCAGACATTGTAAAATGTTCCCTTAGAGGTCTAATTCTTTCTGAATAAGAAACACTATGAAAAAATGTTCAATATCTCTAGCAGTCAGAGAAATGCAAATCAAAACTACCCTAAGATTTCATCTCACTCCAATCAGAATGGCAATGATCAAGAATACAAGCAACAATAAATTTTGACAGGATTTGGGGAAAAAGGTACACTCATACATTGCTGGTGGGAATGCAAATTGGTGCAACTTTTATGGAAAGCAGTATGGAGAGTCCTCAGAAAATTTGGAATGGAACCACCATTTGACCCAGTTATCCCACTCCTTGTTTTATACCCAAAGGACTTAAAGTCAGCATACTACAGTGACGCAGCAACATCAATGTTTATAGCAGCTCAACTTACAATAGAAAAAATATGGAAATCAACTTAGGGACCCTTAACAGATGAATGGATAAAGAAAATAGAATATTACTAAGTTTTAGAGAAGAATGAAATTATGGCATTTGCAGGTAAATTAATGGAGTTAGAGAATATTATGCTAAGCAAAATAAGTCAAACCCCAAAACCAAAGGCTGAAGGTTTTCTCTGATATATGGATGCTAATTCACAATAAGGCAGGGGGATAGGGAAGAATAAAATTCCTTTATATTAGGTAGAGGAGACTGAAGGGAGGGGGAGGGGCATGAGGGTAAGAAGAATAGTAGAGTGAAACAGACATTATTACCTCATGTACATACATGACTGCTTGACCTATGTGATACTACAACATGTATAATCAGAAAAATGAGAGATTACATTCCATTTATGTATGATCTATCAAAATGTGTAAATGCATTCTACTGTCATGTAGAACAAATTAAAAATTTTTTGAAAAAAAAGAAACATTATGATAATATGATGTAGCTTCCATGTCTTGGAAGTTATTAATAAATAGATGGTGATATTTTAGGAGGTTAGATTTCTATTTTTTTGTTCCTAGTACCCATTTTCCTTCTAGGTTGATAAATCTTTTATTAGAAGAAAGAAACCATGGACTGAAATAGATACATTTAAATTATAATTTGTTGAGTATCAGCTCCGGGTTCACTCACATGTTACATGATCGCCACCATGTTGAAAAGTCAGTGGAAGGAGGTATAAGTGTGCAGTGTATTGAGAGAGAAGACACAGCAACCCTTCAAAAGTAAGGCTGTTGTCCAAATAGGAACCAGGAAAGTTGGCAAGTAAATTTTTAGTGATGAATAAACTCTAGCCTAAAGAGTTAGTGAAAGAAAAGAGTGTCTCGCTGGGCATGGTGGCGCACGCCTGTAATCCAAGCGACTCGGGAGGCTGAGGCAGTAGGATCGCGAGTTCAAAGCCAGCCTCAGCAACTTAGCGAGGCCCTAAGCAACTCAGTGAGACCCTGTCTCTAAATAAAATACAAAATAGGGCTGGGGATGTGGCTCAGTGGCCGAGTGTCCCTGAGTTCAATCCCTGGTTCCAAAAAAAAAAGAAAAGAAAAGAGTGTCTCAGCAGAAATACAGCAAAACAAGTTAAAAACTTACCTGGCTATAAAAAATGTTTAAATGACTGAGAAATTAGGTGATTGGGGAAAACAGTACAAAAACAAAGCAGAAGTATAAGACTGAGCAAATTCTTAAATTTTCAAGATATATGGCAGCAGGTGAGCCTATTGTGCTCATAGAAGTGCACTGAGAATGTGTGCTATGACACAAAAGTCTTCCAGGGTCCTAGGTTGGTTCCCTTTCAGTGCAAATGGATTTTGCTGAGAGGAAGTAAGGAGAGCAAAGTGAAAAGTTGGGGTGATGCCAATCAGAGAGATGTAGATTCAAAAGTCATTATCCTCCACCAGGTCACAGGGATTTTAGATACCTTGCTTAAACTCCCTGAACTCCTCATATGTGGAGTGGTAACATAATAAGCTTAGCAATTCTTTTGAATATTAAAATGATCCCACTGAATCACCATTCATAGAATATATACTCTAAGTGAATATGTACTCTAAACAGTGATGCCACTGCAATAACTACTCATGCTACAACCACTACTGGTACTAGTACTAATGATAACTTAATATAACATTTAATGAGTCTACTATTTACTAACATTTAATGAGTATACTATTTACTAGAAATTTATAGTCTTTTGTATGGGTTATAGTCTTTCTTAGTTCTACAAAACAATTGTACAGAATAAGCACCACTAATAATTTTCCAGATGAAGAAACCAGGGCTTGGAGAAAAAGTTTTTTGCACCAAATAATACATATCCAAAGCAGTAGAGCTGGAATTTGAAACCCCAGGATCCAGGTGTCCATATCCCAATCTGTTACCTGTTTTCCCAAGCATTTCAACAAGGGCTTTGTACTTGTATCTCTGATATAGCTTCTTATTTTGTATGTATATTCATTCTTCATTCATTATCTTTAAAAAATAGATCTTGATTTTAGGTAATAGAGATGGACCCCAAGTTATGATTTTTCTGGTTTTATGATGCTGTAAAAGCAATACCCATTTTGATCTTTTCCCAGGCTAGTGATACAGTGTATGATTCTCTCTTGAGATGCTGGGCAGTGGCAATGAGTTGTAGCTCCCAGGCAGCCACATGATCATAAGAATAAACAACTGGCAATTTAGAGTGTAATGTAATTCCAGGGTCTTTTTTTCCTGTGCAGGTACTAAATAAATTACATGAGATATCCAAAACTGTTACAAGGTAGGCTTCCTGTTAGATGATTTTACCCAATTGTAGGTCAAAGTAAGTGTTCTGTGCATGTTTAAGGTAGGCCAGGCTAAACTATGCAGTTTGGCAGGGCAGGTGTACAACACAAATTTACGATTTATGATATTTTCAACTTGTAACAGACTTATCAGGATATGTTATGGCTTGGATATGAAGTGTCCCCCAAAATCTCCTATGTGAATGCAGGAGTATTCAGAGGTGAAATGATCTGATCATGAGAGCTGTAATCTAATCTGTCCATCCTCGATTAAATGGACTAACTGTGGGCAGGTGGGACATGACTGATGGAGATGGGTTTCTGGACACATAGTGTGCCTGGAAGGGTTCATCTTCCCTGCAGCCCCTTACCCCCTGCTTCCCAGGTACCATGAGCTGAGCAGCTTTTCTCTGATCATCCATATTCTTCTGTAATTAGAGAATGATTTATCCATTTTCAAAAAAGAAAAAGAAAACAGAATAGATTTTTTCTCAGTCACTTACAGGCATGTGGTTAGAAATGTTCATTGGTTCATGGCTTGCCTGAGTCAAGCCACCCTGTTTGAGTGCTCCGGGCTCCCCTTCTTTGTCTCTGTCCTTCTGCTGAGAAGCATTGTCTCCTACACCACTGTCTTGCCTCCCAATATCCTGCTGGGGCTTTGTTGCTTTTACCTCTTCCTCCAGACCTGCTTCTAGGAAAGAATACGATCAGTTTCTTCAGTTCAGAGCAAAAAAGTCTATGGAAGCTTCTGTGCACTTTTCACAGGAGCATTTGAAATTTTTAAAAGGACTTTAAGTCACAGAATTTACTTTAATCATTGATAGACCAGGGAGCTACATATTTCTTTATCAGTATTGACTTAGAGATCTTTCCATGTGTTCTCACCATGGTGGTCCTGAGATCATTCTGTTCTTATGGAAAAAAGCCATGCTGAATGGTACCCCTATGAAGTGAGCTCAATATTTTGTCATCAATATTACTGAATTTAGGAGAAAAATAATTTTTGCTGTTAGTTAAATTTAGGGAGCGAATAATTATCCTTTTTGTTCTTCCAAGTCTGGGACCATTTGAGGGGTAGAGACAGAAGTCAGATGAAATTAAAAAACTTCATCCATTTGGAGAGGATATTGTTGGACACTGTAGCTTTAGACTTACTGCCAAGGACATTTGTAAAATGTTACCCAAGAGCCAGACAAATTAATATCACCTCACCCCTTGTCACTGCCCTAGCTGCTCCACCAGGACATGAAGGAGAGCAGACCCAGTGAGGGGTAGGGAGAGAAAATAGATGCATTTTTCTAGACCTGCTACATGGAAACACAAAGCCAGGGAAGTAGAATAGACTCTCCTGGTACCACAGGCTTGCCTGGTCACCTTGACTCCTAACCCTGTTACACTTCTGTGCACTGTTCGTTCTGACTTTACACTAGCATTTTCCACATGTGTTGTTATGAAGAATTGTATTGTTAGGAAACTAATTAAAATTGAAGTGGGAAAGACTGGTAGAAAAAGTTCGGGGAAGTTTATGTTTTCTTTTTGCAGGGATCCTCGGAGCCTTACTGTATAAATATGCACAGTGAGGGCTGGAGGGGTGTTGTGCTCACCACAAAGGGACATCAAGCATTCCTTGGTAAATGTTGTCTGAAGCACAGTGTGGAGGAAGAGGTTTTGTTACTCTTCATGTTGGAAAGCCAATCAAAGAGGATCAGAAATCTATGAATGGAAAGACTTGCATATAGCTTCAAATTAAAGATGTGTATCTCTCTGTATACATAAATACATGTATGTTCACATATATGCATGTGCACACACACACGCATATAAAAACACAGAGTTTCCTGGTAGGGAAGTGGTGATTTATATTTTCTGCTCACTGTCTTCTACATGATATCTTGTATGAATTTCAATTTTCTTTTTCTTATAATTTGGGAAATTTTTACTAATTTGCTGAAGCTCCATATGATGTTGGCATATGGAAGCAGATCAATAAAGTAGTTTATATCTGGTGGAGAAAGAACCTCCTTTTGTGTTAACAGTGGTTACAGCTTTGTTGCAAAGAGTTGCATTTTATGCCGTGCTGTCTAACAGAAGAGCCCCGTCCTGTCCCATTGATTCTAAATGTCAGTGGAATGTTAAGATAGCTGGCTCTAGGACAATACCTGAGCTCTGCTCCGAGGCTCAGGAGTTGGCCAGGAGGGAATTGAACCCTGGTGAACTCTCCAAGAGCCCTGAGGTTATTAGAGCCTCCTTGTGACAGTTGCCTCAAGTCAGAGACCAGCGTCCTTCATAATTGATTTCATCCAGTTACAAAACTTCCTGTTCTTGCACTAAGTTTTTCCTCATGAAACTTGTGTGTCTTTTTAGCTGGAAATGGAATAGATTGGGAGAGGTGATGATCTAGAAAAAGATGACTACATATCCTGGGTGTCCTTCCAAGCATCATTTAAATGCTGCTTCTTATTATAGTGCTTGTACTTGAGGACAGTGTCACACTATCATGGCAACGTAGTTGCAGTTGTGATGGCACTTCCATTATAAACCCCTGTTCTCAGGTGCTCATGACAGCCTTGGGGGAAAATCACTCTTTAGGCTGAAATTTTCTCATATCCGTTCTCACCTTAGAAGTGAAATTCCTGCTTTGGAAGTCTGGCAGAAAGCTCTGTGTCTGTGACTGTAAGTCCTCTGGAATGGCCCATGTGGGAGGCGGTGGGGGTGAGGCTTTCAGAGGAATGAGGTAGGGTCTTCATCTGCATGGTACTTGGGAGTGGAAATCCTATGACCACTTTATGAGCTCTGCCCTGGAGTGACTATGTGATTTTGCAAGTCATTTTATTTCTTTGATTCCTGAGTGAGACGTCATTAATAAAGAAGCAGGCCAGTGAAAGGATTCTGCAGTGAAAATCTGGATTTGATTCTTACCATTTCTGGGTAGACTCCCTGGGCTGGAGTAGACACTAGTCTGTGGTTATAGTCTGGCTTCACCATCAGTTTTACTTTTCTCTGCTATTTATTGTACATCCAGCCTGAAATCACTTTCCTGATGAAATTCTACCAAAGCTCTAATCTTGCTTTAAAATCCAGCTCACATGCCACCATCGCCATGAGGCTTCTCACTGGATATCGCAGTCAAATCCTTTCTTCCTCTGTACTCTGACAGTGAATCATTTGAACCCCTAATGTTGCACTCATTTGATTCTCCCTCCAATTTGGTACTTATTTATATGTCTTCTGCTTGTGCCCCTCCCTTCCATTAGCTTGCAGGTTTCCTGAGGGTAAGGACTCTTGAAGTGTCTCAAACATTATAATATCTTTTGCACATAAGGTACCCAGTAAATGTTTGTTAGACCAATCCATTAATAGCACTTTTTGAACATTGGCTATGTGCCTAACACTCTTTAAGGCCATAGTAGTACTTCTTAAGATTTTGAATCAAAATACCTAAATGGTTATTATTCTTACCCTTTCCAAACATGTAATGTGTAGCAAGGAAGAAGACAAATGGAGAAACCCGCATTTAAAACACAAGGTCAACAGATGAATTTGGGACCTGGTGGTACAGTTTCAGCACCAGACCTGCTATGAACAAGGCCTTTCGAGAGGTGGGGATGGGATATGTGTATCAATGGTTGGGGAATGGTTGGGGAAGGAATCTATGGGAAGTTCACTTCTGGACATCTTTGCTTCCTTAAGGTAGTAGAAAGCTTGTTTGGTTTTGGTTTTGTTTCTTTTAAAAGCTATCAGTAGAGGTTAATCCGAACTGTTTTCTCTAGTGGTTTTCAAATTGTTCTCAAAGTAAATCAATTTGCTATTGACCTACAGTGAAAGTTAGTCCTTTTAGCAGAAACTCGCCTGAGTAGGGCTCATATTCTTTGTTAAAATGCCATATCCTCATTCGTGTAAGTTTATCGAAGAGGAAGGATAACGCCAAATACCAATTGTGTCCTTAAAGTGAAGCTTTAAAATATCTCTCCTCCTCCATGTCCAGCATTTCTATTATTTATGTCTCCCCACCGATTGATTGTGGATGTTCCTTGTCTCTTCTTGTGTCTCTGCTGTATTGAATTTGAGGTTTGTTCTGCTGAGGAGACCCAGCCTGACAGGGAGGATGTGGAAAAATGATCAGAGCCAGCACTTACTCCTTTAATTCTGTCTGCTGGGTTGCTACCTAAAATGACACTGGGAGCCAGCACGTGGATGAGCCCTTGTAAGTTCCTGTCTCTGTGCAATTGTTGCATTTTCTACCCGATTATTGAACAAGCTATCTCTTTGGATAGAGTGCCCCTCCGGTCAATTTTCAAATGGATTTGGATGTTGGAAGATATCCTCAGCTTCTGTGATTAAATCCAACTCAGGATTTAAAAGCAGGCATTCTGCTCATTGGGATAATTAACTAAAGCTTATCCCACTTTATCCCAAATCCCTGTTGACCTATTTTAGGTGTAATGTTCCAAGAGTTGCGATCCAAAGGTGGAAACAGCCAGAGTCGATCAGCCTCATCCTGCCGCCCTCTCAGTTTTTGCTTCCCTCCCCAAATCTCCTTTGTGGCCTTGTCTATTCCACCTGGAAGTTAAACTGAGTTCATTGCTTTTTTTAGCACACCTGCCAGATGCAAGCCTGGAGCTAGGACCCTAGTGAAAAGGAGAACTGAGACCCAGTGAATCAGAGAGGTTCTGGCTGACCTTGAAGGCACTGAATGCTCCCATCCACATGACCTTGAAGATATTAGGAGTGCACACTCAAAACAGTCAAGAATAATATCCCATTGTCCCTTACTACCCTGAAAGCTCCCTTTCACCCTCTTTCACTGCTCTGTCACCTCTCTTTCTCTCTCATGATCACGCACGCGCACACACACACGCAGAGAATCAAAAGTGGCGAAGGAAAAGGAGTGACAAGGAAATCCAGCAGGAATGTCTGAATGCTGAGAACAAAGCTGTTCCACTCTGTTCTCTATTCTATCCTTGACTTCAGCAGGAAACAAACACAAGCAAATGACCCCACTAATTTCACAATTGCAGAATCAGCTGAAATGGCACTGAAATGGACATGGAGATCGTTCTTTACATAAAAAGTTTTACCATTGTATGGCAGTTACACCTTCCCTTCCTTCCTTCCTTCCTTCCCTCCCACTTTTTTGACCTCTGCCGTTATCTCTAGATTTATCAGCAACACTAGATGGCTTTTTCACATCAGTAAGCACCATCCAAAATCTAACAATCAGAAAGAATCAGAGAAAATAAATCAATGTCCACAAACAACCGACCAGTTTTGGCAAGTACAATTTATTCATAAAAGCTACAGTTCACTGGGGATTCTCTTGTCTTGCATCCACAATGCCCTTGATTCAGATGCCAGTGTGGTGAGCGCCAGGTGGCAGCCAAGATGGGAAGACCTGCATTGTTCCATCCGGTTGCTTTGTTCCCTTAATGCCTGTAGTCTCCCTCTTTTTAATCTCAGAGGCACACTTTATTCTAGGAATTCTATATGATTGTTATCCTAACTAATTGAAGAGACAAATTAAAGTTGAACTGGCCTTTTCTTTTCTTTTTCTTTTTCTTTTTTTTTTTTTTTTTTAGGTAGGGGGAAGGTTGTAAAAAGAAGTGCTCCTGGTCCTGTCAATAGGCTTTCTGGCTCGGAGAATTCCCAATGCCTTCTTGTGACTGTGCATATGATTGCTCTTCAGAGGTCATAATCGTGCATCGGCAGAAACCATCTTAGCAGAAAGAGTTCCATATTTCAGCTCTATATTCTGCCTAGGATTAATTGCATATTTTTCCCAAAGGGACTTTGCATTTCCTATTCTTATCCAAAGCTACAGAGACTGTGCTTCCGATCCCTCTCTTACTTTCTAGCTTACATTTACATTAATAAGGATTTCTCTTCTCTATATGAAAGCATGTTTATATCTGCGGTGTGAGGGGAAGGCTAAATACTTTGCTCTTTAGTTACTGACATGAGAAAGGTGAGGAGGAAAGAGAGGGACTGGGAAAAAGACTGAGAATGCAGTATCTGTGGATGGGAAGAGAGGATGGAAAATATAGAAAGAAAGCATTCTTGTACCAGTAAACAAGGGCTCCCAAACCTGAGAACACAGAGTAAATATTCCATTGACAATAATTAATTAACAATAATAGTTTGTGCTCAGAGCTCAGCTTTTATCGGGTGACCTCAGAGCACTTTGTAAACCACACTTAATGAAGCTGCCTGGCCCCCCATGGAAGGAAGCAAGTATTAATAGCACCCTTTTTCTAGCACTGACACAAAGGCATGGTGGGAATCAGTAGCTTGCCCAGTGACTTGTTATTCTGCAATTGCCACTCAGTGGGGAAGAAAGGACCCTTCAATCAGTTCACCAGGATCCCTGTTTTTTGTCACCAAAGTGGCGGGCACTGACCTGCCTGAGTGACCCGTGTGTTCTGTTGGCAATTAGTTGCCAACCTAACACAAAGCCTGCTGTGCTTGTGGTTCATGCATCTCTTTCTCACCTATGCTGACTGGCTGGCTTGCAGCCTCTTATCTGGCCTGAGCACGAAAAATCCGGGCTCCCTGTTCCTGAAGCAAGCTGAGCTGAACTCCCTTGCACAGACAGTATTTAATTTGTGATGGCTTGATGAGGTTAGTCACCTTGCTCTGCACCGCTGTGTTCTCCTGGCCGTGTGCTCGCCAGACTTACTTTCTGCTGGTGCCTTGTCATCTGGGGTTGATGGAGAGCGATCTGGGAGGAACAGAGGAGAGATGCTCACATCTACCTGGGTGGCGCTGCCCTTGCCCTTTTCTGCTTATCCTCCTGTTGGCTCTCGGTTGGCAGCTGCTGCTGTGCTCCCCGCATCTCTGCTGGGCCCCCCAGATGGAAAGGAGGAAAGATTAGCTCTCTTTGCATCTCATGCCAGAGCTGTGCGGTGGATTAGGCTGGCAGAGAGGCCTGAACAGCTTCATCTTCAGGAACAGGAGACTCTTTCTCAAGGTCACCCTGCAACAAGCACATGTTTCTGAGTTGCTCTTGGAAAACTTCTCCCATGTCCACTTGCGGATAACCTGGGTTCTGCCTTAAAAAGGTGATTTCCAAACTTTTCTAGTATTAGCACTATTTTTCTTCTCAACTATTTTGCAGAACACACCCCTTGTCAATTCCTCTACCATAAAATTTTATGTTATCATTAGTCCTTCTAATTCTGACTTTGTAGGGGTATGTGTAATGGCCAACAACTATTACAAATTCAGTAATGATTTTATATAGAATATATGTTATTTACACCAATTTATAATACATTTGAAAATGAAATAAATGTAGCTATATGTGCAAATCACTATTTTTTCCCCCATGGGAGAGATGACACTGAATGTATACTCAAATTTGAAAACTCTTATAATAATTCCATATTCTTCAAGGGCACTTGGCTCATATGTTGAAAATTCTTTGGTTCATAATATAACACAAATAAAACTTGGGGTGACTAAGTCTGTGAGGGCTCCTTGAAATAAATTTAACACATTCCCAGATGCTTGGATCACTTGGCTGAATCTCTAATGCCAGGGGTGCCTTGTCCTTTCTGCAGAGAAGCATAAAAGCTGGAATATCTACAGAGTGCATCTGGGAAAGTGCCTTGAAGCCATGGGTCTGTCCTTCCCTTGGTTTCCTTTTATCTCTCATCACTCTTGGATTTCTTTTGCGTATCCTTTTTTCCTGAGGATATCAAAATATTTTGCTAAATGGTCATTGTATGGATTGCGCAAGCCATATACAATCAAATGTGTCCATGTTGGAACCAGAGTGACTCATGAGAGGTGACACCATATAAGAAAATTCTAAATCCTGGCCTTCTAATTCAGTAAAAAGTATATTTAAAATTATTCTTCCCTTGCACTATGAAGGGCTAAGAAGCTAACAAAGAGAGCTAAAGAGGATTCAGGGCTCTGAGAAATTGTTGAAAAGAGAACAGATTGTTGTACAGACCAAGAATAGCTTGACGCCACTCATGGTTAGCATTTATTTGGCTCCTGCTATGCCAATATATTTACAGAGATTCAATAACAAGATACATGAAAAATGTATGTATTATTGCTGTTGTGACTGTTATCTGCCTTTTTTTTTTCAAGACTCATGAAGAGGAGTTATGTTTCTTTCTTTCCATTGTTAAGAAAAACAGCTCAGTTAGGAAGAGTGACTTGTTCAAGGTCACAAGGCTGCTAAATGACTGAAGTCAAATGCAGGTTCTGCACACCATTGGAAGCACAGGCTGTGGCTTAGCATCTGTTAGGAGGCTTCACTGTTTCTAAGAGTAATTTGAGAGTCATAACTTGATGCCCGATTGTGAAGACTATGAATACCTGGCATCCCCTCAGGATAGAGATGGCTGCCTAATGCAGTGCCCTCTGAGCCCACCGAAGGATCCATTGCCCAAGAAAATGAGCGATGACTGATAGAGAATTTTCACAGAGTTGGTCCTGTGTAGGGGAATCAGACATTCTGGTTGTGCAGTAAAAAAAAAAAATCTGTGAAGCCAGAGCAAGAGAATTTTGTCTTTGTGTATATCAGTGGTTGACTCCTCAACCAACAAGATTCTCAATTTCTCCAAATATTCATTTCCTTTTCTGTATATTAATTATTCATTTGTTCATCAAGTAAAGTTTTAAGTCCTAACCCTGAATAATCTGCAGTTCTGGGTGGTATTCTTTATCATTTAGGAGCTCAATTCAGTGGTACATGAATAAAAAAGGTAATAACTCAGTATAACAAATGGAGTAATAAAGACCTGGAGAAATCAAGGAAGGCTTCGAAGAAGAGGCAACTGTCAAATCAGGTTTTGAAGACCTACAAATTGACTAGACCAGGAACTAAATTCAATTTTGCTGGTGGTGTGTGTGTGTGTGTGTGTGTGTGTGTCTACTATCTACCAGTTACTATGCTTTCAGTATATGCTTGCAAGTAAGACAAAGATTCTAAAATTCTATTCCTAAAATTCTTAGTCTGATTGGGAGGGAGATAATTTACAACATGCAACATTAAAAAGCACCATGAGCACATATAGGAGGGCCTCCAACTCAATCTGGGGCAGGGGGAGAATTTCAAGCAGAGAGAACAGGTTGTAGCAAGATGATAAATCATGAATGGGCACAGCATGCCCCAGCACAGTTTTATGGGTAGAACTGTAGCTGGTTAGGCTGGGAATGATTTAAGTGAAGACTGTAAAGGGTCACACATGCCTAGTTAAAAGTTTGGATTTTAATCTAAAGGGAATGAAGGACTTTAATCAGGAAAACAGATCAAATGAGAGTTTTTTATTTTTGCTTTTTCTTGGTGGAAGGGAGAAGAAGAGGAATGGAGGGATTTCTTCTGAAGGTAGAAGTACAGAAGACCTCTCTTATCCACATTTTTATTTTCTGCAGTTTCAGTTACCTGTAGTCAACTTTGGTCCAGATATATTAAATGGGAAATTCCAGAAACAATCAATGCATGAGTTTTAAATTGCACACTGAGTAGCATGACAAAATATCTCACCATTCCTCTCCATCCTATTTAGGATGCAAATCATCCCTTTGTCCCGTGTATCCACACTGTGTATACTACCCACCTGATAGTCACTTAGTAGCCATCTTGCTTATCAGATAGACTATAATGGTATTGCACTGCTTATGTTCAAGTAACCCTTAATTTGCTTAATAATGGCTCCAAAGCATAAGAGTAGTGATGCTGGTAATTTGGACATGCCAAAGAGCAGTGATAAAGTGATTCCTTTGAATATCATCACACATCATCACAAGAAGAATGAATAAGTATGATAAGATATTGAGATATAAACCTGGAAAGAGATAAAGAGAGAGAGATACCACATTTACATAACTTTTGTTATACTACAGTGTTATAATTGTTTGATTTTATTATTAGTTATTATTAATCTATTACTGTGCCTAGTTTATAACTTAAATTTTATCAGAGGTAAGTATGTTTTGGAAAAACATAGTCTGTGTAGGGGTTAGTACTATCTATGGTTTCAGGCATCCACTGGGGGCTTGGTCTATATTCCCCTTGTATACAGTGGAGCTAATGTAATAACCCGGAGGAGAAGGCCCAGGTAGAAGGGCAGCCATACAGGAAGATGTTGCAATGGAGGCAGGAGAGGGTGTGGTAGAATTAGAAGAGTTGAACTAGGAATTGTTTCTGATTTAGAAGAGAATTTATAGATTGATGAGCTTGGAGAATGAAAGATCATCTCAGAGGTCATTTATAGGTTCTATCTTGAAAGGCAAGGTTATGTAAGAACAATCTAGTTTTCCAAAGACAGAACTACAGCTGGAAGAGAATTTCTGATGGAGATATCATTAGCTCACATCTGGACATTTTCAGTAAGGTACCTATCAGATACTCAAATGGACATGTTCACATGGTGAGGTAGAGATTTGTAAGCAGATCTCAAGAGAAGGGTAGGACCTGAGGCTTAGATTTGATAATCATGAAGGTATGAATGTTACTATGCTCAGATTAGCTGTTGGAAAGATTGGATAGGAAAACTAGAGAGCCAGGAGGGAGATCATCAATGACTAATCCTGGAGGAAGAGGAAAGGGCAGTGGCACCGTAGTCAGTATTGCAGAGCAGGATATGGATGGATGGAAACTGACTCACTGAGCTGGCAATTGGGGCACCATCGGTGAGCTCAGAAAGGACCAGAACCTTCCATGTAAAGTTTATGAGGTTGCTCTTAAGGCTGATGAGACAATCTGCTGGAAAACAATAGACTGAAATGCTAGACAAATGTCACATATGAGTTCTCTGCATGCATTTATTTCTCCTTCCCCTTCTCCACCTCTCACATACTCCAGCTACTGACCCTTTTCAAAATGAAGTCACCTATACTGTTCATCTGTCCCCTAGTCTTCAATTATTTGTTCATGCTTAGAAAGACTGCCCAAACTCACCATGTACTTTATTATCATCCTCATATCTTTTGGGACTCCACTGGAACACCTCTTCCTATGGGATCCCTTTCCTGATTTTCAGCATTGGAAACCACTCCCTTCCCCCACTCCACATACACAGGGCTTAATAAAATCGCACCCCTCTGGTCTTCCGTAACTCATCATACTTCCACACTTACCATCTGCTCATAAGACAGCCATTATGCTGTCCATCATCAATGGCAGGAGGAGTCATTCATTTCTCTTAGACTTCCCACACTTTAGCCCAAATGCTAGACACTTAATGGAGTCTCAACAGTTGTTGAATTTGAAATGAATAAGAGGCAGACACCCAAGTGCTGGTTTATGTTTTGTAGCAATCGGAGCACTCAACCTCTCAAGAGTAGTCTTCTTTGACCACTCACTGGAGAAGCAAAGCAGTCCATGGGGAGCTGTGACCAAATCAGCAGACAGCACTAATTAAAACATCCAGCCCACAAGTATGCAAATCCAGCAACAGCATGTTAGGGAAGATAACTCCTGATCTGAACCCATCCCCAGAGCTTTTTCCTGAGCCCAACTGTTTAGAAGCAATAGGCAACATGGCCAATTGATAAAATTATTTGTTTGGGAAGTGTGGGTGGGCATGCAAGTGTGGGAAAGCAGGGCAGTCGGGGCAGGAGCTGATGGGAAGTCAAATTGCAGAGGCTTCAGGAATGAAAGCTTGGTGAAAAAAATCCCTTGGGACCTCATCAAGTTAGGGGTTAGAGAGCATGAACAAGGAAAGAAATAGCTGATTGTTGTATTTCCCTTAGACTACCTGACTTTAATGTTCAATGTGGCATCTGGCCACAAACACAAATTCATAGGCACAAACCTTAGACAAATGATCTCAGCAGCCCTTGGCCTTATAGACCTGGTGCTTAACTCCTTCCAGACACCAGTTTCAACACAGAACAAGACTGTGTGTTTATTTGGCAGGGAGAGTTGTCTTCTAAGAATCTGAAATGCTGCTCAGAAGAGACCTGGTGCTTGAGAGGTGAAGAGGGCAATGTGAGTTCTCATCCAGGCTCTATTACAAACTGGCTGTGTGAGCTTGTGCAAATTGCTTGGCTTCTCTGAGCTTTTATCTCTTCATTCTTAAAATGAGACATTTCAATCTAATGAATTGCTAGAGTTTCTTCTTATGCTATGACTACCAAATGCTACTCTCTTGGATTTCTAGAGATGGATGTGTGATAGGTTAATGTTCATTCAGAGGAAGTGAACCACACACTGGAATATCTGTAGGAGCACCAATCCTTCTGGTTTGGATCACTCTTCTTTACATCCAACCCTGCTTTTGTCTTGTCCTTACATCCCCGATGTGTTTATTTGTCTGAGTCTCTGATGTTTACCTCTCCTGGTCGTTTATGATTCCCATTTCCTTGATCTTGCTTCTAGGCAGTGTGAGCATCCTAGATCTGTCATGGAATACGCACAGAGAGGAGAAGAAGAAAAATAGAAAATTGGTACTTTTATGCCAGTGCACCCTCATGGAGCTCACACAGTTCTCTGTAGCTGCATGCAAACCTAGCCAGGATACCCTCTGAAGTGCCTCCCAAGGCTCCTGCAGGGGAGCGGGTCAGTATCAGGCTTGTCAGTCTTCGCCTTTGGACAAATTCTCTGAGTCTCCAGGCTGACTGCCAAAGTAGAGGCCCAGAGGACACCAGCCACCCTTTGCTCTGTGTGCCATGCACAGAGTTAACATGCCATTCTTTTTAGTTATAAAGCGATGGTCAGAATTTTCAGGGAGCTGTACACAACTGAAATTCCTCCTGCTCATGGAGGGAGGGTATACTAAACTGAAAACTCTTGAAGGAATCCTTTAATTTCACTTGAGTTTCTTTCCAGATTCTCAATTACTATTACTCTAACATTTCAGCCTTCATTAACTGTGTTTAAGAGAGTCAGTGGGGATTCAGTAAATAATGGGAATCCATGGGTTTTATTCAACAACTTCAACTTATTCAACAGATATGTATTAAATGCCTACTGTGTGCCAGTCTATCTGCTAGAGGCCAGGACTATAAAAATAGATAAACCTTAAACTCTGGCATTCAAGTTTCTAATAGGAGTAGTCTTCTAAGAGACTATTAGGAGAGAGAGAGCCCCCCAAAAGAAGTTGTTTCAGAGCTACTGGGTAGCGACCTGCTGTTGACATGCAGAAAGATAAGCACCAACAATTTCTTGGGACACAGGACATTTTTTTTTTAATCAGGGGCTATTTATTTATTTATTTATTTTAAATTATTTTTACAGACTTTATTTTGATGCACAGTACACAAGCGGGGTACAGCTTTTCATTTCTATGGTTGTACACAATGTAGATTCACACCATTCATGTGATCATACAAGAGGTTATTTTAAAAATGGGGGTGGGTAGGGTCACTGGAGGGAGGAGAGGATTACCCCGACCCAATGCACAAATTTAAAAGGACGAGGCATAAAACTGGGAGGAAGCTGCTAGCGGCTGAAGCAGAGGTGAAGAGGTGAGCCATGGGGCAGGTCAGGATTTGACAGGACCACATTCACATTATGGTGACTCTGAGAATTGAAAAAGGGAAGGGAAAAGACAGAATTGCCTAGGTTGTGTGTTCCCACATCCTGCTCAGCATTGCTCCTAGGTCATGTCCTCAGATCCTCTCAGATGTTCAGGGCTCAGTCCCTTCTCCAGAGGTTACACTGCTGAGGACAAGTTGCTAAAAAAACACCAAACTTTTAAAAATCACAGTGCTCTGGTTTGAATGTGAATTTTACCCCACCAAAACTCATGCTGAAGGTCAATTCCCCGATGTAGTAGTGTTGAGGTGGTGGAGCCTTTAAGAGGCAAGGCCCAGTGGGAGCAGATTAGGTCATTGGGAATCTGCCCTCAGGAGTGGACGCACACTGTCTTACTGGACTTGGTCAGGTCTAAAAGTAGGAGATCGTTTAGTTCCCCCACTTTGCCTTTGAAAGAAAGAACCGGATGTCCTCTCCCCAGTCTCTTGCTTCCCTGCTCACACAGGTGCCCCTTCTTCTTTATCTGGCCTTCCCTTTCCACTTCTCCACCACGTAGTGACACAGCTCAGGAGTCCTCACCTGGATGCCAGCTCCATGCTGTTTGGATCCTCCAGATACCAGAATCATGAACGAAATAAAACTCTTTTCTTTATACATTACCATCATTGGGTATTCTCTTAAAGCATCACTAAACAGACCAAGGCACATAGTAAAAGGGTCTAATGATACCTATTTTGTAAGGCTGGCATAAAGGTGAAGCACAGAAGCATAAGAGCCTTCTGTTTCTGTCAATGCGGGAATCCTCTGACTGCTAAAATGGGACCTTGTAAATGAAGTGTGTGGGTTCTGACCCATTGGCAGCTCTTCTTGGAGGTCCATCTTGTGAGAGTTGAGCAGAAAGAAGCTGAGGAAGGAGGACAATGTTTCTTTAATACTCAAATAAAAAAAATCATACATATGCAGAATAATGACCCTGGGAGCAGAGTAAAAGAGATGCTATCAGAGGTGGAATTGAAGCAATGTGCACTGTTCAGAGGCCCTAACCCAGGTTGGTGTGCCTGCTGTTACTGGGCAAATGGCCCAGGTAAGGAAGAAGCACAGCTAAAGTACTGGTAAGCATTATTTTGGTGTAATATAAGCTACATTCAAACTTCATAGCAAAACTACACTAGAAAATAACAATAATAATAAAAATAGCATCAACCCTTATCTGCCAAGCTTTGATAAGACACAAGAAACTCTACTCAATTTAATTTTGCTAAGTGCCTTTTTTATTTGCATTGTTTGGCTTCATCTTCACAAATGCCTTATGGAGTAGGTATCATTGCACCCTATTTTCCAGATGAGGAAACTGAGACAGAATGATTGTATGCATGGCTTATATTAATCTGATAAAGAATGAGGGTTCAGGCTGCAATGTGTGGGTCTGGGAGAAGAAACCCAAGAGCAAAGGGCTTGTTCCAAAGATGTACAACAGTCCTGAGTCTGACTTCTTCCTGGGAGAATCTGGTCTGCTGAACTCTTCTCTGCTTTTGTTCGGGGTGGGTAGGGAGGGGTGGAATGGTCCATAATCAGGACTGGGCATAGTAAAGTAGCCCTGCAGAGAGGAGATAACTCTCTACAAACAGCCATGGGGTGAAGTAACTCAGCAAAAATAAAATGAAGATTCTCCTCTGAGGCTACAGTAGAAGCCCTGCTCTGCTAACCCCTCTGACGAGTGCTTGCTGATAACTATGTATTACCACTAGGAATCACAGGCAGTAATTACTAGACAGGAATTTAGCCTGAAAGGTGAGATGAGAGCGATTGGAGCCAGCGCGCTCCGGTTCCCTCTCCCAGGGTTAATGTCTGTAGATAGAGGATAGTGGATCCCTTTGGACCTGGAGGAAGGGATGGATTTTGGAATTCTATGTGCATTATGACCCTGACTATATACAAATCTCAAACAACTCTATCCAGTTCCCAAATCTAAGATATTCAAATGCTTTTACAAAATGACCAAAACAGGATATTAGAAAAAAATAGACCAATTCCACAGCTGCCTCATTAGAAGAGAGCCATTCTGAAAGCTCCAGCCCCAGCATGTCAGAGGTTCATCCTGGCAGAGCCCCAGAAGAAGACCCTAATCTCAAGTTGGATACCAGATGGGTTTTAAATTTTCATCTTAATTTTTGTTTTCATTTCTCAATTTGGCTCCTATGTGCCTGAACCTCGCTGTTTTGCTTCACGGCTACTGCTATTTTGGATTTGTGAAGTCATTTCTATTCTTAAGTAAGGAAGTGTGGTCAGACAGTGAGAGGCCACAGTCAGGAGCTCCAGCATCTCCCCCAGCAAATGAGATACACAGAGCTAGATCCAGTCTCTCCACTTTGCTTTCCAGGAGGTAACTGACCTGATTTCCCAGAGAGGACATCTTAAGGCAGGCAGAGGCTACTTAGCAGAATTACTGAATAAGCATACCTGGGTACCTCCAGTCTCTTGTTCAGTGGTAGGGAGAACACTGGGGACTTGAGGACCCCGTGCCTGGTGCAGCTGGTGCTCCAGTTCTGAGATCCCCAGAACTCAGATTTAAGACATGTCTGCTGCACCCACATGGACAAAGTGAACCCACAAACCTCCACAGCCTCCTGGGCTCACCTAGGGATTGATCATACCTAGACAGGACCAGATACTCCCTCCCTTGACCTAAAGGTGATGCTCAGCTACTGTCACACCAGGGCCACATCCATTCTGATCTCACGTCTTGTGGATGCACGGAGGCGCCTGGCAATCCAGCTTACCTCCTTCTTTCCTTCCTGTTCCAGCCATAATTGGGAAAATGCTTTCCTGCCTTAAAAATGCATGGGCACAAAAGATGAATGGGGACAGAGAGCTAAATCCACTATTACTATTCTACTCGAACCTGTTGTTTATTTTCCACGGAAACTAAATAATGGATCTAAACTGTTTGCTATTACTTTAAGGAGATGCTGGTGCATCATAGAAATCTTCAGAAACATTCTGTGTAGATTCATGATTCTACTTCAAATACAGCCATTTTCTCCCCTCCTTTTTTATTTGTTTTATTTGAATTTTTTTTTTTTTTTTTTTTGATAATATTTGCAGGGGCAAAGACCCTTGTTTGGTTAGGAGTTTCAGCAACACTTTTTCTTTTTGCTCCTGAGCTGGAGTGTTGCAGATGATGTTAGAGCATGAATTCTAGAGTCAGCTGTCCCATGACTAATTAGGGGCTTTGGTCCTTTGCTAGCACTCAGTACTTTCCTGAATATCCCCCCATGAGCAATGAGAAGAGACTGAGCCAAGGCTGAATAGGGATCTGATGACAGAGTTAAATTGGCCTCATGTCATGATTTTCCTACTAGACCATGATCCCAAGGATTGATACTCCAGAAGGAAGAAAAATTAAGTTCATTAAATGTCCATTACATAATTATTTAATCACATAATTTTGCTTTTGGAAGGGAACTTTTTATTGATCATTTATTCCAATCCCATCTTATTACTGGTGAAGAAACTAAGATTAGAAAAGAGTTCAAGTATGTCTAGTTCAAGTGCTCTTGCTTTCCTCCCTCTTCATGATTTCCACACGAAATAGGGGGATTTTTAATCAGCTTATTTGGTTATCTGGGTTTTGCATGTATTAGGCAATTGCTATGCAAATACCAATCCAGCAAAACAGATTGCGCCAGATTCTAGCAACTGAGACACATGGAGGATATGGCCTTTGACTTCTGGAACTCAGAAGGTGAAGGCCACACCCTTACTTCCCTCCACTTTCTAAAACAGTGATCCTTAGCCAACACCTCTCTTTCCAGTCTCCAGAAGACCTTTCTAAAAGGTGCACCCTCAACACAGAGTAATAATTACTGTGGGGAGTTTAAGGAAGGTTGATTTTGCATAATCTCTACTGGAAACTTGGAAAATGTCCTTGTTAATGTAGTCACAGATCTAAGCTTTTTGATGGTTGACAATGAAGACTGTAGGAAGGAATTAAGCCTGGATATGGAGTGAGTTTCCACTAGTCATCTGGAGGAAATTTCCAGGGCAAAAGAACTCATCCTCTTAGATGATTTCTATGGCATGAGTGTGTCTCCTAAAATTCAGATCTTGGAAATTTAATTACCAGTGCAATAGTGTTGGGAGGTGGAGCCTATGAAGTAATTGGGTCATGAGGGCTTTGCCCTCGTGAGTGAATTGCCGTTATTATCAAAAGAGTGGGTCAGCCAGGCATGGTGGCACATGCCCCTGCAATACCAGCAGCTTGGGAGGCTGAAGCAGGAGGATTGCAAGTTCAAAGCCAGCCTCAGCAATTTAGTGAGGCACTAAGAAACTCAGTGAGACCCTGTCTCTAAATGAAATACAAAATAGGGCTGAAAATGTGGCTCAGTGTTTGAGTGCTCCAGAGTTCAATTCCTGGTACCAAAAACAAAAAAAAACAAAAAAACAAAACAAAACCAGAGTGGGTCAGTTATTGGAAGACTTGGCTTATCTGAAACTAAGTTGGCCTCCTCTCGTGCTCTCTCCCTCTCTTGCACGCCCTCTTCTTCTCTCACATGCTCACTTGCCCTGACATCTTCTGAATGGAATGATGCAGCATGAAGGCCCTTGCCAATTACCAACATCTTGATATTGGACTTCCCAGTCTATTGTACTTTGGGAAATAAATTTATTTTCTTTATATATTTCCCAGTCTGTGGCATTATGTCATAGCAACACAAAATGGAATAAGATAGAAGATTGGAACCAGGAAGTGTGTCTATTGCTCTAAAAAATAACTGAAAATGTGTAAGTATCTTTGGAAATGGGTAATGGGTAGATGGTGGAAGAATTTGGAAGTCCAGGCTAGGAAAAAACCTAGATGGTTGTAAGTGGAGTGTTAAGGGTGATTTTTGTGATGGTTCAGAAGAGGAGAGGACATGTGGAGAATGCCTGGAACTTCCTAGATATAACTTTCATGGTTGTGAGGAGAATGTTGTAGAAATATGAAACTTAAAAGGGCATTTGATGAGGTCTCAGATGGAAATACAAACAAGATATTGGAAACTGGGATAAAAGCCATCATTGTTACAAGGTGGCAAAGAACTTGGATAAATTGTGCCCATGCCCATTGGCTTTACAGAAGGCAGAATTTAAGATGTAGGTGGTATTAGGTAGTATTACATTAAGAGCTAGGACACCTGGTGGAAGAAATTTCTAAAAAAATATATAAGAAACTATGTGGTCACTTTTAACCACACACTGTAAGATGTAAGAGAAAAGAAACGACTTCAAGTCAGAATCTATAATTAAAAGAGAAGCAGAATGGAAAGGCTTGAAAAGTTTGCAGAATGGGTCACATGAAAAGTGAAAAGGTATGTTCAGAAGTACAAACCAAGGGTGTGGACAGGAGACTTTACACATAGAAGGGATCATCAAGACAATGGAAAGATTACCCCAGACATTTCAAAGACCTTCAGGGTACTCCTCCCATCACAAATCCAGACTTCTAATGTGATATGAGGGCATGCACCCAGGGCGGCTTTCACATGCTTTTGCCCAGAGCCACAGCAGGTCTTTGCTTCCTGAATTCCAGGGTAACTGCCACAACTGTGGCAGGCCCAAGTGAAGCTCATGCCATCATTCTGAAGAACAAGCAGTAAGAATTGGTGGCATTCCTATGGTGCACGCTCTGCAGGTGTGAAGAATACAAGGGCTGTGGGTAAGGGACTTCCACCTAGATTTTTGAAGGATGTTACCAGACAGCCTGAAGAAACTTATTGCAGGGGCATATCCATAGCAGAGAACCACCACTGGGATAATTCCTGGTGGACTAATGACAGTAGGATAGTCCCCACGACCACAGAATTGTAAGACTACCAGCATGCACCTGATGCCTAGGAGAACTGTGGGCACTAGGCTCCAACTCAAGAGAGCTGAAGTGTGGTCTGAGCCCAGCAAAGCCACAGGGGTGGGATTGCCTGAGGTTTTGGGGGTCTAATGCCACCCCTGTGTGTCCAGGAGGCAGGGTGTGGAGTCAAAGGAGATTATTTTCTCAGGTTAAGATTCATCTTGTTTTATCTTTTGCGTCTTAGACTTACTTAGGTCCAGTTACCCCATCTTGACTATTTTTTCTTTTTGGATGAGAATGCCAATCCTATGCTGGTCCTACCACTGTGCTTTAAAAGCATGTGACTTATTTTGATTTCACAACTCTAAGCTGGAGAGGAATTTGTCTCAGAATGAGTCATGTTAGAGTCTCACCCTTATTTGATTTACATGAGATTCTGGACTTTGAACTTTTTAGTTAATATTGGAAGGAATAAAGATTTGGAGGACTATTGGAATAGAATTAGTGTGTTTTGTATTGTTAGAAGGTCATGGATTTGGGGGGCTAGGAATAGAATAATATGGCTTTAATGTGTCCCCCAAAGTTTGTGTTGGAAACAATCTCCAATACAACAAGGGTGGGAAGTGGGGCCTAAAAAGAGGTGACTGGATAGATCAACATCATTATCATGGGAGTTGATTAGTTTTTGAAAGAGTAGACTTGTCATAAAACATGTTCATCCCCCTCTTGTTTTATTTATGTATTTATTATTTAGCAGTGCTGTGTTTGGAATCCAGGGTCTCATGCATGCTAGGCAAGTGCTCTACCATTGAGCAATAGCCCTATTCCCTCACCTACCCCTGCTCCTGCCTTCTGTCATGGAATGGCACATCATGAAGACCCTTGACAACCACTGGCATTTTGATATGGTACTTGCCAGCCTCCAGAACTTTGAAAAATGGATTTGATTTTCCCACCCCTCCCCTCTCTTCTCCTCTCTTCTTTCCTCTAGTATTGGGGATTGAACTTAGGATTTCACATGTGCTAAGCAAGTGCTTTATCACCAATCTATATCACCAGTTCTTTTTAAAAATCTAATTAGGAGACAGGTTTGTATTAAATCACCCAGGCTGACCTTGAACTTATGATCCTCCTGCCTCAGCCTTCCAAGTAGCACTTGGAAGCATGCACTATCACAGCTGGCTTCTTTTCTTCATAAATTTTCCAGTTCATAGTGTTCTGTCATAGCTATGTAAAAAAGGATAAGACAATAATGTTGGGAGTAGGATCACTAAACCTACTTGAAAATTATCCTGTCCCATGCCTTGGATCTCAGGGCTTCCAGGAGAAATAACAGGTGAAGATCAATGGCAAGATGCTTTGGTATCTCTAAAACTATGAGGCATAATGATGGGATCCATGTTAAAGAGCAAAACCTAAAGCATCCTCTTTTCTATTTCTTGTTCTTGACCTCACATGGGAATATATAGCTGAGTTGAAGGGAGCCCTTGGCTGCAGGGGTGACCAACATGAGTCGAAAGCTGTTTTCAGCTTCTAGCCTCTAGAATAGAAGGATTTCCCATGGAGAAAGGTAAAATTCCACCTAATTTGCTCCTGATGTTGTGCACAGGTCAATAGTCTGTTGTTTTGAGACTTGAGTCTGGCTCCTGAATAGCTGGGAGTGGGCAGGCTTCTCTTCTAACATCTAATCATATGTGGTGGCAGGTTCTGACCTGCAGGACCCTCGGGGAGAGAGAACCAGACATGACTCTGAGCAGACAATTTGGCTGGCAGATGACTGCAGTGGGCATCCTTGTCTGGGCATCCTTGCCAGTGATTCTCAGTACTTGGATATGACCTGGCAGCAGGAGTAGAGGGAGGAGGGAGGTGGAAGAGGCATGCTGCAGAAGGAAGCCATGGAGGCATTTGGAAAGAGAGATTGTGTGTGCAGTTGTGGTGAGGTTTCAGCTATGAATCAGCAGTTCATCCCAGCTGGTGAGGGATGGCCTGTAGCTTTGTGAGAAACAGAAAACAGCCAGGTTCCAGGACAAGCTTCAATTCAGGTCTTTGGAGTCCTTGAAGGAGTCTGGGATGTCCAAGCTGGGGCTTCACCCGGAGGAAATGACAATAACAAAACAAATGCTGCCTCATTTTAGGACTAGGCATGTCTTAAGGAATAAAAATGGATGAGCTGTGGCCATATTTGGCTACTGGATATGCATTGGCCGACAATTTAAAAACTGAATTTGAAATGCTTTACATGGGGCATGCACTTTCTCCTTGTTCTCTGAGCCTGACTTCCCTATTATATTACACCCAGCTGAGTTTAACTTTCATCTTGTTGCCTGGACCTTGTTATTCTTGAGCTGTTTGACTCCTTTGCTTCATTTGTGAATCCATACCACAACTATAGTGGGCAGGTGCTATTCTTCCAGCTTTGCAGTTGAAGAAACAGAGAACAGTGATATGACTGGGGTGGCCAGACTGATTAGCATCAGAGGCAGGGCAAACTCCTGACTGGTAGACTACAAAGCATTGACTTTCTTCCCATGCATTAGATACAGTCTCTGGGAACCTACTGACCACTTCCCCTCACCCCAATTTCCCAATGTCTCTCTCACTTGACTCTCTTACACACACACACATACCATTGGCATCAATGGATATGGAGATACACTGGTGCATTTCTCCTCCTTCTCCTCTGGCCTCAAGATGGCTTAGAATACAAGGGAAAGAACTTTCCCCGACATTTAATAATGTTGAGCGCCTTTCATACACCCATTGACCATTATAGGTCTTCTCTGGAGAAATATCTCTTCAATTCCTTTGCCTATTTTCTAATTGGGTTATTTGTAGGTTTTTTGTTTTGTTTTGTTTTGTTTTTGCTGTTGAGTTGGAAGAATTCCTATATAATCATCAAAACAGAGTGTAGAATGTTGGCTTTCAGGATGGGGGGTGGGAATGGAGGGCTGCTGTTAACAGATATTAAGTCTTAGTTACATTAGATGAGTGAGTTCTAGTCATCTGATGTACAACATTGTGTCTATACTTAACAATACTGGATCGTGCACTCAAAACTTTGTTAAGAGGGTAGATCTCAAGTAAAGTGTTCTTACAATTAAAAAAAAAAATCAGCAACAAAAACGTACAAGAAAATGAGGACAGTTGTATGATTAAATTAATACCACATTTATTTCCCAGGGTTTCTGGATGAGGCAGCAAAGTCTAGTATTGTTTGGTGGGAATCTATATTCACTTTACCCTTCCCAATCTTTTTACTGAAGATTGAGTCAGCCCCAGCATTGAAAATTTATCCTGAAGGAAATCCAAAGTTGCAAGTAAAGAAAGTTAATAGCCCAATTTGCATTTAGCTCTAAGCCATCATTGTAAGGGTCTGCAAGTTCTGGGGGTGCTGTTTATGTTTTAAAACTCTCCTCAATTAAAAGTATCAGGTGCCTCTTCTCTTTGGAGTCTGCATCCCTGTGATCTGTGATGACGGAACAGCTCATCCGGTGGCAGGTAATGCAGTGTTGGCTGATGGGAATGGCGGGGTCTGTCGTCTGCTAAGCAAACCGCTGTTGGACTCAAATGACTTTCCGCACAAGTCTGAATGAGTAACCCTGTCATCCTGACCCCTCAGGCCAGCGTTGCTCCAAGGTCTAACCTTCCTTCTCACCTCTGCAAAGTGTGTTTTTCTATGATGAAAAATAAAGCATATTTATTTCCCTTCAAGAACCATTTTTTTTCCTCCATATTGAAGGCCAGGGGTCATTTTCTGGATGTCAGTGAAGCATGGGAAGGTTTAATAGGCACTGGGATGAGGTCTGCTGGGACACTGGGTAAGTGTTCACATGTAACCATGTCAAATCTGGAAGAAGGTGTTGTCCTCTCTTGTTGATCTTGTGGAGGAATTCATTTTGAGGGGCTTACGCATGGAGGCATTAAATAGCAATGTTATTTCATGGCAAAGTTCAAGGCTCAGGGCAGATGTTCACCCTTCTGACAATTTACACATTCAAATTGGCTGTGATTTTCTCCTGTGCAGATTTTGATGTCACATCACTCCCTCCCTTTGGTCTTGCTTTGGTGACTCCTGCAGGTGAAATATAAAGCAGTTAGGTATCCCCCTTGAATAGCCGAGGCATCACACTGATAGCTTTTTGGGATTTGCAGGGTATGACCTTCCTGCCTGACTCACTGATCACCCCCTCTAGGATCTACCTGTGCCCAGCAGAGGGCTAATCCAGAGTGTGCACTTAGTGATCAGAAGGGACAGATGGAAGATATAATATTAAAAACAGTGATGGAGAGATGATCAAGCCAAAGGAGGTTTGAAGTTTCCTGATGGGATGTCAAAGTGAAAACCAGAACCAAAATGGGTAGGTACCAAGGAGTTGACCCTAGCATATGTGTGAATTTGGACAATAAACCAGGGTCAAAAATAAAAATGTGCATTCTTCTGAAAAATTGGAACCAACATCAGTTCTGATGAAACAGCATGATTCGGTGGTTGATAACAGAAGGACGTGCCCATGTGGTATCCAGGCATCAGTCTAACAGGCAGCAGGATTGATCCAGAACTGCCATCCATGTGGCAGGGCTCCTACCTCTTCTTTCCTCAAACCCCTTCCTCCAGTGGTACTCAATGTCTTTCAGTCTTTCCACCACCAGCCTCACTGTCAGCAGATCCCTTTCTATAATCTCTCTTTCTGGAACATTCTAATCTCAACCTCATCACTTCTTTATTTCAGGCACTGCCCAAAATGTCACTTCCCCTAGAAAACCATCCCCGACCTCCTGTTCTTCCTCAGTTTTGCATAAATGCTTCCTTCCAGTGCTGTACTTTGTGTCCCAGTATTTCTCACAAAGCTTTACAATTGCTTATTCATCGTTAGTCTCCTCCTACAGACTGTAAGTACCAAGAAGGCAGGGACCGTGTTTATATTGCTCTTCTCCATTCTGATACCTAGTACAGTGCCTGCCTTCAGTAAATAGCAAATGAAACTGAACTCTATTTATTTATGCAACACATTATTTCCCTTACTCTGAAGAGAAAATCAAACATGTTTCTAACAAGGAAGAGCAAGATCAGTATTACAAATGATCACTCTATTGTCCAAATGAATTAATCTTGTCTCCTCAGCAGGCTGCAAGTCCCTTGAAGATAGAAACTATGTGTTCTACTCTCTTCCTCCCCCAAATGCTATCTCCTTTCACAAAACCTAGCATAGAGTTGGACCTACGATAGATGCTCAATTAAAAAAAGTGTCAGATTGCAATGCTTAACATTTGAAAAGAAGGGATGATCTCTCCTTTAAGACATTAAACAATTTGCTTCAAAACTTGTCTGTTTGAAATCAGACAAAATTCCTTTTTAAAATGAGAACACGGGACTTTAATAGGTCTTGCCCTCTTTCTTTCCCTACAGAAGACAAGCAGACATTTCATTCAGTTGCAGATGCTGTCTGCAGCAAATAACCCTTGGGATTTGAGAGGGATTATTCGGCCACTGGAGGGCTCTTCCGTTTTCCCTTGTAATGCAATTGAAGCCTATTCAGAATGACTGAATAATTAATGCCACATTGCACAAAGTGTGCTCCCCAGCTCCTATCACAATTTCTTTAAATGCAGAATTTCAAGACGACCAGGCTTAATTTACTGTGTGTTTTGCTTCTTCAACAAAAACATGAGATGAATAATTTCCCCACATCATGGCTTTACATTTCCTCATAAATAGGGCATCTGTTAACATGGATTATTATGTATGCAATACTAACGTGATTAGGTTCAAACACTCACCCCCAAAAAAACTAATTTTTTAAAGAAATGACTCATGGAAAATAAGAACAAGAATGAGTGGAGAAAAAGCATGATAAGGAAAATCTGATAAAGACAAGAAGTTAAGAGGAGACTAGGAGTAAGCATCGTACTTCAGGGTACCACTGAGAATGGGTACCAATGGTTCCACAGCAGTTACCATGGACCTACTGTATGTTGAGCACTGTGCCAGCTACTGGGTATACAAATACCAGCTAGTGATAGTTTCAATGACAGCCAAGCCCACTAAGGATCTGGAATTTGTCTTGTTCACCGGGAACCCTAGAACCTGAGGTCAGAGCCTGGTATGCACAGGTATTCAATAATATTAAATACATAGATAATCTTTATTGAGCACCTTATCAATGCTTTAGAGTACTTTAAAACTTTTCATATTTGTAATAGTCTCTAATATTCACTATATTCTAAAGTTAGTAATATTTCTATCTTTATTTTACAAAGGGGAAACTGAGAATAAGTGGTATTAATTAAGTTATCCAAGGTCACTAGAAATGGATTTTAAGCCTAAATCTGTCTGACATCAAGTTTGATATAAAATATGTGCTTCCAATCATTAAGCTATACTCCATATAGATGATAGTCTTACAATCTGTGCATTCACACCTAGTACCAGAAATAAATGTGCAAGCAAGTAGCCAAAATAAAAATAATATAATTGGAGAAAGGCACTTCTGTTGTATCACTTATCTGCCTAGAATTTTTGGAAAGACTTCATATAGGAATTAAAATTTGATCTGGTTCACAAAGATGATGTGAAGCACGGCCACAGCTAATCCTCTAAGACACATTGCATAGGTGAGGTATACACCATTATTGTTGTGGGTTTTGGGGGATCATTTGTTACTCTGCAATGACCCATATTACCCTGACTGCTGTACCATGAAAAGAAAGCTTCTTTTTTAAGTGTAGTAAAAGGTATTTATATGCTTTTATTTTTTTGAAGTTAAATAAACATACATGATCAGCTCAATAGTTTTCATGAGCTTAGCATACTCACTCACATAGAACAACTACTACAATTACAACAAAAATCCAGAATTTTATCTGCATCTTGTCAGCCTCTTACACACCTGTATTAGTTTCCAATGGCTTCTATAACAAATTAAGACAAACTGTGCAACTTAAAAGAGCAGAAATTAATTCGCTTTACAGTTCTGAAGGCCAGATGTCTAAAATCAAGGTCTTAGTAGTGTAAGCTCCTTCTGCAGGGTTTGAGGAACCCTTCCTTGTCTCCCTCTTAGCATCCGGTGGATGTTAGCAACTTGGCTTATCAATACATTGCTCCAATCTTCACATGGTTCTTTCCTCTGTGTGTCTCAAAAATCTCTCTCTCCTTTGTCTTACAAGAACAGAAGTCATCATTTTGGGCCCACCTGATATCCAAGATGATTTCATCTTGAGAGCCATGTGTTCATCAGCTTCCCATTGCTTTGACAAAATACCTAAGGTAATCAGTTGAGAAGCAGGATAGGCTTTGGCTCACAGTTTTGAAAGTTTTAGTCCTTACTTAGTTTGACTCATTGCTTTTGGGCTTGTGGTGAGGATGTGCATCCTGACCAAAGCACATAGTAGAGGTGGCTGCTCACCCCACAGCAGTCAGAAAGTGAAAGAAAAACAGACAAAGTGGCTGAAGTTCCAATATCCCCTTTGAGAGAGCATGACCCCAGTGACTTCACTTCCTTCTACTAGGCCCCACCTTCTAAAGGTTCCACTACCTCTCAAGAGTGCCGAAGCCTAGCTACCATGACTTCAACACAAGGGCCTCTGTGTACACTTCAGATCCAAATTATAGCAACTCTTGATTACATCATTAAAAAAACAACCTATTTTCAAATATGCTCACCTTAAAAAAGTACCTATGGGGGGGCACAGTTTAATCCATTCCAGGCTCCTAATCGCCACCCTCCTTAAGGTTAATGATGCTCTAGTTCACCTACTTTTCTACTCCACACAAATAGAAAGATACAACTTGTACTATTTCATGTTTGTCCTTTTTTCTCCCCAAATCATATTGTGAGATTCATTTTACTTTTGCATATAGCTCTAAAATTTATTATCATTACTATATAATATTTCCTTGTGTGAAAATAACATAGTTGATTCATCATACTGTTAGGTCCATTTATGTAGTTTTGAGTTTGGTGTTATGACAAATAATGCTGTTCTGAATATCTTTGCACATTTTTAAAAGGCCAGCTTGTTCATGAATTTATGTGGGAAACACATCCAGGAAAGAAACTGCAAAGGCATAGAGTATACACATGGTCTGTTTAGTAGAACTGCCAATCAGTTTTGCAATGTGGTTATACAAGACATTGGAAGGTTTTAAACACAGGAGAGGCATGATCTGATTTATTCATTTAAAAAGTCACTGGTTGCAGGGATAAAATGGCACAGAAATTTAGCTTCAACATAACATTCACAAAGGAAAGTAGTAGGAAGCAAAGTTGAAAGAAAGCTGGGATCAGAGCAGACAGTGTTTCCTAACTTGTAGCCTATAATTGTGGTCTCTTTTTGTTAGGAAGACAAAGGCATTTTTAGAAGTAAAAGAATGGGGCTGATGGGGTAGCTCAGTGGTAGAACACTTACCTAGATTGCATGAGGCCCTGGGTTCCATCCCAGCCCTACAAGAAAAAAAATAAATAAGAGAATGGCATTGTTGCATTTATCCTTCTGAAAGATGGATGAAAATCTGTTAGAAGAAGAAATTTGACCTTGAGGGGAATGATCCCATGATTGTCATGAGAGGGATGCAGAGTAATAAGATGGGAAGATGGGAAAAATGTCATTGAGTGGAGCACAGATTCTGGCATCTCCCCCAATGTGCCATGTAGAAGAGATGGAAGATTGATTGGTACCTTTTGGTAAAGAACACTGTCTCGGTCAGTGAAATAGGGAGTAGACTCAACCTGCCATTTTCATGCCTGTGTTCTGCATGTGGATGGTAGAAGTTAGACTGTCTGCAGTCTGGACTGCACCTACAAAAGACTTTCATTATGGGGCAATAGGCAGCTCTGTGTTATAAACATGTGCATCTGTCTGCATGGCACAGAATTCTGAAGCCGCTTACAAATGTGTTCTCATAGTTGTATTCTTAAATATAAAAAAATATAAAATTAAATCTGAACTCAATTAACCAATGTTTATTAACCCACAAAGTCTCAGTTGTTAATTTGATCACAAAAACATGTCAAAGGAAATACGGAGAATGGGAGAAAGAAGCACTTGATTGAAGTGCTGGTATGTCAGGGAAAATGATGGTGGAGAATATCTTAACTGGGTTGAAGCATAAGCAGGAATTCTCAGAAGGAGGAACGGCCTCGGGGATTGAGTCTGGAGAGTGGACATGTGTGAAGGTAAAGGGGACAAAGTTCTTTCTCAGCAGAAGAAACAGCAGCGTGGATACAAAGGGATGCAAAATAATAGGCAAAAGGCACTTTGCTCCTACAATATGCCAAGATATGCTAAGGATTGAGTCAGATTTACTCCTTGGGTCTTGATCACCATGCATCAAATCCAGAATACTTATTATCTTCATTTTATAGATGGAAAAATGGAGGCTCAAAGTGGCTAAGCTACTCGACTCAAGGACACAGCTCTAGGAGTTAGGAATAGAGCAGAGATTCTGACACTAGGTCTCAGGCACTACTCACTGTGACTCCTCTACCCCATGAAAGCAGTTGGGAATTGTGGGGGCACCAAGGTGGGCAGTTTGGGGCTTGCTCCTGATGAAGTCACGTCAGGCAAACTCTTTATTCTTAGCCTGATGCCTGGCAGCAGATGATTTTCCAAAATTTTCTTCCAGCCTGTACCCAGAGAAGTAGGAATACTACTTTAAGACTTTGAAAAATACTGGTGACATTTACCTATGTTGATACATAAGAATAAAAATAACCCCTCCTGCCCTCCCCATTTAACCCCTTCTTTTTAGCTCAGCATCCTTCAATTTTGCCTCTGCTCCATTTTCCCCCCTTTGAAGATGCATCAGGTCTCAAGTTCAGCTTAATCCAACCGCTAGATGTATTATTCATTTCTACGCTTTAATGATGTGATAAGGTTTCTGGAAATAGGAAAAGGCTCATTAAACTGTCATTTGAATATAGATCACACCTAAATTCTAAGGAAGACAAAGTCTGCCAGCCGAGGATGCGTTTGCCTTCCCAACACAGCTCTCCACAAACTGGGAAGGCTGAAAGAAGCATTTCAAAGACAAGATCCCTCAGATTAGCATGTATTCTTGATTTATTCTGTAATTAACGATAACTCACAAACAGAATGAGGGATTCAGAGAGACAGGAATGAATACAGGCCAAATGAAGAAGGAATCTGGGTGTCAAACACAGTGAGATGTGTGTTTTGTCCCTATCTGTGATCAGTGGTTTGATCAGGCAGGCTCTATTTGAAGTAAGGAAATACGTAGGGATTTTAATTTGACTTGCATGGTTTAGAACACGTCATCCCTGCCTGAAGAAGATGATTTGAAACAACAACTTGCCTGTAGATTTCCTTCTCTGTTTGCTTTCAGGTTTGAGAAGATGCTAAAAATGCAGGAGGATGGTAAAAGAAGGATTCAGTGCCAGGTGCTGGTGAAACTGGAAATATCTCCAACTCTCAATTCATAGGAGATCATACAATTACAGAATTAACCTGTATTAAAATCTTGTCATGTAACAAACTCTGGTTTCTGTATTCAACACATATTTTCTCAATTATTTCTCACTGCCACCCAGTAAAATCTGTCAGTTGTCCTTAGATAACAGAGGCCTCTATCTGGACTCTGTTTTAGTGGGCCTATTCTGGTCTTCCTGACTTGTGTTGCCCCTGCCCAGTCAGTAAGAAGCTTCTTCATGAAGGTAGGAGGATACACTAGCCGTCGCCTGGGACCCTGGAGGTCCCTTTCTTAACATCTCCAAGAACAATTCAGATTCTGAGTGGTCCTCTTGCCAGGTCTGTCTGGTTGGCATGTGTGTAGCATGATCTTAGATCTCCAGGGCCTGAGTGGCTTCCCTTTGGCTGTGGACACAGAGTTTCATATGGTCTTGGCTGTGAGCATGCAAGAAAGCATGGAGCCAGGGGTGGGAAGAGAAGGGGAGGAGAGGGAGCCATGAACAAAAGCCTGGAACATGCTTCCCATATACCACCCCATTTGGAGTTCATGGAGTCCAAGAAGTCTAAAGCCTTGTGCTTTCAGGTCATTATAAAATTCTATTTGTCATGGTGAGAAGATAGAACATGTTTTATTTAATGCTTTGTTGGCTTGACTTTTATGGTTACACACAGGCTGCCATTTTTACCCTTTTCAGTCTTCTCGGCCCTAAACATGTTGAAGGTAGACTCGACATGGAAATATTAATATCTACATTTCACATATGGGAATATGAAGGGATTAATCACTTGCTAGTAAGTGCTGAAGTCAGAATTCGAATTCAGTAAGTCCTATTCTGGGATCTATGTTCTCAACCAGTTTCTGATAATTCCTCTTATTGGACTGCTATGATTTGAATGTTGGAGTCCCCCAAATTCACATTTTGGAGCATAATACCCAATAGGATAATATTACAGGGGGCTCTTCTGGGAAGTGATTAAGTCACAGGGCTCCACCCTAGGAATGGAATTAGTGCCCTTATAAAAGTGTTGGCCACTTCTGCCACTTGAGTCCACAGTGCCCACTTCTTCAATCATCTGAGGGCACAACAAGATGGTACCATTTTACAATCAGAGAACAGATTGCAAATCACTAAATCTATTGATGACATGATCTTGGGCTTCCCAGCCCCTGGAATTATAAGCAATAAGTTTTTGTTGTTTATAAATTATCTGATCTGAGGTATTTTGTTATAGCAGCCCAAATGGACCAAGGCAGAGAATCACTTGGGGAGTCATCCATTCAATTCAGTGAATATTGTAATAGGATTTGAACCCCTGGAAAAATGAGAAGCAGTTTCAGTGAAAGAGCTCCCTCTCTTGTCAAGTTCTTAGGAGGAGTGGAATGGTACCCTGGTGTCTCTGAAAGAATGAGTAGAATATGTTTGTGAAAAGAAGTGGGTGGGAGAAAAACAGAAATGTTGGAGACAAGAAAACCTTCTTGAAACACCTTATTAGCAGGTTGATTTGATCCTAAGGAAATAAAGTCAATCAGACAAACCCAGAACGGAGAATGTGATAGGTAGACTCCATAAACTCTGAGGTCCCTGTGTAATCCTCTCCCCTTGAGGCTGAGAAGAGTCTGAGATTGATGAGACAGTCTGTTCTGAGTGTGCTAGAATATAAGGCAAAAGTGAGAGGGTTTTGTGGATGTAAGTAAAGTCTCCAATCATATTGCATTATTATAATCAGTTGGAATGGAGATTCTCCTGGGAAGACCTGCCTCAGTTAGCAGGCAGACTTCAGATAAGGGCTTAGCCCTTTCTCTGGGAGGAGAAGCAGCTGCAGATATTCTACTTTTAGTCATGAAGGAGCAAACGGCTGTGTCATGGAGAGGGCCAAGTGGCACGGGATAGTGGGTGAACTTTAGAACTTACAGCTGCAAGAAACTCAATTCTAGCAACCAGTGAGCTGGGAAGAGGGCCTGAGCCTCAAATGACAAGGCAGTCCCTGCCGACTCCCTTGATTTCAGCCTTGTGAAACCCTGAGAGGAGGACCCAGCTGACTGAGACCCACACAAAGAACCCCTGGGAATTGTGACATAAGACATTTCTGTTATTTTGAACTGGTAAGTTTAGGGTAATTTGTTTTGCAACAATAGGAAACTACAAGAAGGAACTTTCTACAGAACAATTAATTGAGCCCCTTCAAATTATTCTTATCAGGAAAAACTACACATGAAAGGGTAGGGGAAGGACTGCAGTTTAAGAGTTCTTAGATCTGGGCACAGTGATGCATATCTGCAATCCCAGCAACTTGGGGGCTGAGGCAGGAGGATCACAAGTTCAAGGCCAGCTTCAGTCACTTGGTGAGACCATAAGCAACTTAGCAAGTCCCTATCTCAAAATAAAAATAAGAAGGCCTGCAGATGTAGCTTGATGATAAAGCACCCTGGGTTCCATCCTCAGTACCCTACCCCCCAAAAGACTCAGAAAACAAATAACAATAATCTATAGATGCAGGGGCACAGCAACACCAGCTAGCAATGACCTGCAAATGCTCACACAGACTGAGCTTTGGATACTCAATGCTATTTTCCTTCCTTGTGAATATCCTTTTCCTTACAGAGATCTCTGTGCTGCGTTTGGAGCAGATGGTAGGCCTCATGACTTTGGATCTTTACAGTGTCTCTTTGAGTATAAAGACAGTTGCATGCAAATAATTATGCTGTTTTAGTTCTAGAGAGGTGACCTGTATCTTCCAGCAGTGGCAGGAAGGCCAAGGTTTAAAGGAAGTACTGGGGTCACAAGAATGAATGTGAAAGGCCCACACCCAGCATTCCCCGCACCACAGTTCTGAGGGTTGGTAGTGGGGGCATGAGCTACTTTGGCAAATTTATAGTGATAGCATGATACCTTTCGACAAGGACAATGCTTTTGCAATGAGGAATTTGTACTCAGGAGGCCCTAGGGGCAGTCTGTCTGCAGTAACCAGCCTGTCATTTCCCCACATGGAGAAACCTACTCTGTACCAAATCTACTGTCTCTTTGAAGAAAGGAAAAAGAGAAAAATTTAATTCACATTAAGACATGAGTGACCTCCATTCAAGGTTTTGGCATTTTAAAAAAGTGCTGGGTGAAGAATTGCTAAAGCAATCCTTAGCAAGAAGAGCGAAGCAGGGGGTTTCACAATACCAGAACTTCAACTATACTACAGAGCAATAGTAACAAAAACAGCATGGTATTGGTACCAAAATAGACAGGTAGATCAATGGTACAGAATAGAGGACACAGAGATAAACCCACAGAAATACAGGTATCTCATACTTGACAAAGGAGGCAAAAACATGCAATGGAGAAAAGACAGCCTCTTCAACAAATGGTGCTGGGAAAACTGGAAATCCATATGCAGCAAAATGAAACTAAACCCTTATCTCTCACCCTGTACAAAACTCAACTCAAAGTGAATCAAGGACCTAGAAATCAGACCAGAGACTCTGCACCTAATAGAAGAGAAAATAGGTCCAAATCTTCATCATGTTGGCCTAGGACCAGATTTCCTTAACATGACTCCCAAAG